>JAPMOQ010041205.1:0-28085 GCA_026543055.1 Argiope trifasciata | reverse complement strand
CAAACGATCATAGAATCCTTTGCCTTGCATTTTTTAAAGAAAATATCACATTTTATATTTATTTTATTTTATCCAGTCACGTGCTAAAAAAAAACATGGTTAAAATATTTCTTTAAAAATTCGTTAAAAATAGAAGCTTAAATTATACATTAAAACACTGTTATCATTAGAAAGCTAATTTTTTTTAATCTTTCAATTGATGTGAAAATCCTGTTTGTGCGATAATATTTTCCGAAGTTATATAGCGGAAAAACGTCGAAATTTCGCTTAAATTTTAATTAATTCAAATTCTAATTAAAAATTTGAAAAAAGGGCTCCAAGATGCACGTTCCCGACCTCCAAGGTATTCATGTAATAAATGTAGTAGCTGTAGGTCCTACGGTCTGGCCTGTAGAGCGCCAATGCACACACACATTGAGCTTTATTATAAGTATAGACTAGTCGCCTTTAGCAATCATCTGGTCCGCCATGAGTAATGCGTTCAAAAATTTTCAGTTAAATATTTGCGTACCTTGCTCTCATTATAAAACTTATCAGCCAAATGTATTTAAACTTCAAACTTCAATAGTCACGTAACTCGTATTATTATAGAACCCTTACGATTATTTGTTCATAATACTATATATCTCTCTGATTTGCAATCAGCTGTTGTGGAATTATGCAGACAATATATCTTATATTTATTCCAAAACATTACGCTACCATTTCAACACGCATTGAGCATCACACTTTCCTCGGTTTAATTTGCAATAAAAGTTAATTTAATCATTCCTTTTGAGTTTTTATCAAAGTTACGGCAAAGCATTGGTATATTCTTAAAGTGCTCTTGCAGGTTAAATTCTACTTTCATTTTGTGAGAAATTAACTGTTGGAAAACATAACAATATTTTTTAAACACTCATTAAAAATAGAAACTTAATTTATAGAATAAAAAAAAATAATTATCAATAAAAAAGTCATTTTTAAGAGGATTAAAAAACAGTTTTGTGCTGTCATATTTTTGGAAATTATCGTAGAAATTTTTGAAATGTTAGCATAATTTTTAAATAATTAAAATTTTAGAAACAACTCCGCCATGGTATACTTTTCCATCCTTCTAAATAAATCAGTACATACCAAGAACGGTAGCTCTAGATCATATGGCCTGGTGTGTAATGCCCTAAAACACACACGCCCGCACATATTCATTTGATTATCAGACTTGGAGCAATTCAGGGCATTGATTGGCCTGAAATTGATATTTTCTTTAAGATGATGGACGAAAAGATGTAAAAGAAGGCGTTTTCATAATAATATTTTTTATAAGTCTGCCAGTTTTAAGGATTCATTTAGAAGATAGATTGATGTAACCAACTTTTGTTTAAAATGCAATGTTTTTTGTGCAAAATATGGCTCACAGTGTAAAGATTGAAAAAAATCTAAAGTTCATTCATCAATGCATTGTATGACTCAAGCTACTTAAAATGTATTGAATGCGTATCCTGTACAAATTCAATCATGATCCTTAAATAAAAATGATTTATTGAATTCATAATATAGATATTGCAAACGATCATAGAAACCTTTACTTTGCATTTATTAAAAAAATATATATCATTAGTATTTATTTTATTTTATCCAGTCAAGTGCTAAGGTTACATTTTTTAGATTTAATTTACAATAATAATTTTTTTTAAGAATTTATGTCAATATGATGGCAGCACATTGATAAAAGATGATTTTTTCCCCCACTGATGTGCTCGTGCAGATTAATTTATATTGTTTTATCCGAAAAATATTGTTGAAAAATATGATTAAAATATTGCGTAAAAAATTCTTAAAAAATAGAAGTTAAAGTTATATATTAAAACACTTAAGTTATATGTTAAAACATTCATACCATTAGAAAGTTAATTTTTTAATCTTTAATTAGATGTAAAAATCATGCTTGTGCAATAATATTTTCGGAAGTTATAGCGGAAAAACGCTTAATTTTTAATAAATTTAAATTATGCCTAAAAATTGGAAAAAAATTGCTCCGGGGTACACATTCCCCTTGTCCAAGGTATACACATGCAAAATTTAGTTGCTCTAGGTGGAACGGTCTGGCCTGTAGAGCACCAACACACACACGCGCGCGCACACACACACACACACGCGCGCACACACACACACACACGCGCGCGCACACACACACGCGCGCACACACACACACACAGAGAGAGAGAGAGAGAGAGAGAAAGAGCTGTAAGATGATGGAAAAGCAGATTACTGTTAGATGTGTAGTTTTTCTCGATATTTCGAGATAAAAATGAAATCAGTTATATTAATAGATAAATACAGATAAGATTTCTATGAGGGAACTAATAAATGTTTTATACTTTTCTTTTTTTACGGTGGGAATTATTTACGCTCTCTTCTTTTTTCCAGAAATGAATATTTTTCAATGTTGAAAATTTTCTTCACTCGTTGCTATTTTGCATCGTATTTCAGAAGATCAAATTCTGTACATATTTGTACATTTACAAATGAAAACTATTTTGGAATTATACAAGAACAATATATTTTGGAATATTTACTGCATATACTCCCCTCTAATTGCACTAAAATATTGATTTCAGAGTTTTCCGGCATCATTATCTCTTTCAACCTTATTTTCAATAACTACAACGGAATTAATTTCAGGCGAAAGTACAAAACACTTGAGAAAAGCAGTAATTTCGCTCTCGAATGAGTGTTAGTTTACTGGAAATATTACACCTGCTCTTGTTAATATGGATCATTTTCACCTGCCTTGCAGTTTGTAGCAACTTGATATGAACTGTGTATTTGTTAAACATACATAATGGTTGCATTTGATTCAGCTCTTGCGTTAATTACAAATACTATTAGCAGATATTGAAGTAGGCTACTTTCCCCATTATCATTTTCATCTCCGTTATAGTATGTAGCAATTTGATATGAATACATACGTTGAGTTTTATTATAAGTATAAACATCACCATATGCACCGCACGAAGCCATCTGCAGCACTCTTCCGTGATCTTTTATGCATTTAATAGAGACTTTCTATTGAAGAGTAGCAATCATAAGAATTACAAATTCTTTGATATATTATTGATGCTACCTGCCTTTGAAATTTTGAAGGATAATGTATGCTTTATCCTACGATTTGCAATGGATGATCAGTTACGCGATCTCAGCTGCTATCGTACCCAAGAGAATCAACTGCTATCCTCACCAAGTCTTCGATAGCAACAGTTTTCCAAGAGTATGGTCATTAGGAGAACCGCACGAATTTTTCCACTTAACATTCCAGCACGTGTAGATGGTTAATTACTCCTTTGGGAAACCTTTAAAACTAAAGTTCTTAATTTCCTTGGGCAGAAATCGGTTAAAGGTCTTCCGGTAGAACTAGCTGTTGGTCTTTGGATTGAAGGTCATTGAAAGTGAATTAATGTGTGATGTTTAAGTAAATATGTTTGGATTGGAGAACTTGAGCAATATTGATTTGACAAGATAATAGAAGTTTCGGTTATATGTTTGTGCTTAAGGTATCTGACTACATTCAAAGGAAAATTTTTGAAACATTAATTTTTATAAAAACTATTTAAAACTACAGATTTTAGATGTATTGTCAATTATGAGACAAAAAACTGTAAATACAACATAATTATTTTAAAATTTAATGGCTTTTGTTAAATAGGAAAATTTGCAGTAAATTTTAATGAAATTCAACCAAAATGGTTATCCCTCTACACAAAATTGTAATGCAGTAATCCTATTTTTCTTTGTACATAAGTTATAAAATACAATGATGAATGAAATGAACCAAAATCTAAGAAAATTCCTGGGATGCTAAGAAGTTATGGGGAGAAATATACGTATATATGTATTTTTTCCATAAATTCACAACTTAATTTTTCTAAAATCACCTGTAAATTCAAAAGTATTTCACCAACGATAAAACTTTTAGCTTATTTCATTGCCCATATTGTTTAAAACACACGCTGAAATGTTTATGTAAATATCTCTATGAGTTTTTGAGATATTATGTTAACGGTGGAGGAGTTTCCTGAACATTAAAGCTTTGAGAAAATTGAAGTGAAAGTCAAATTTTAGCTTAAAAAATATGTGATCCTGAATGATAAGTCAGGTCTTCTTTTTCCTAGAAAAGGTAATTTGTTTTGAAAAGTGGAAAATCTGAATTACAAGAAATAACATTTTCAAAACATCGGAAATGTGGTCGATAAGCAGTGTTTTTAATGTAGTCGGACAACTTAATACTTAATTTCAAAAAAGGATTTTTTTGTATTTTGTTTTTAGATAAAATATTAAATTTTTTAAAAAAAATTATGAGCAAAAAATATTGCGTCTTTTTTAAGAGATTTACCATCCCAAATTAGCCAGGTGGGTATAAAATCTACTGTTATATAATGTGACATAAATAATTTTTTTAGTAAATCTTGTGTTTGTAAATTTGAAAATTCAACAGAAATTTTGATTAGAATTTATAAGCTCCTGGGTCGAATTATGGTTTGCCTTTTATAACTATTAATATTATTAAACTAATCACGTGAACCGACATTTATGGAACTACAACTTATCATAAAAAACTGTATTTTAAATTAAAATTATACAGAAAAAAAGAAAAATTTTATTTATGCTTTGAGAGTGGCTAATTTTGATTCTGTAGTATTCTCACCTAAAAGGAGAGGGAATTAAGATGCAAAAATTTTAAAAAATAAAATGCGAATCAAATATTTTATAAAACAAAAAATAATTGAAATGAGATGAAATCCACTTATTTAAAACATTGAAAAAAGTATTTTTTCGAAATATTTATATGAAACTAATCAAGGAAAACTAGTCACTGAGATTTTAAACAATATTTCATACATTAAAGAGACATTAATTACTAATATTTTGACCCTTTATTTTTATATTTACTGAATGAGTTAAGCATAGATCTTGTACAAATTTTTTTTCTAACAAATAATACAGATTAATTAAAAAAATAAGTAAAAATTAATAAGTTTCTTTTTAAAGAATAAAAATACCTCGAACCGGAAGACAAAAATAATTACTTTTCGTGGGCATATCCCTTCCCTTCGATAATTTACTGAAGAAGAAAGTGGGGAATGACTTCTCATTGTTATCAGTTGAAATAAATAAGTATGGACATGTGTTTTTTTTAAGTATAAAGAAACCAATCTTTCAATAGAGCTTGATTAAAAAGGACCCATTTTTATCTTTAATCAATTCTTTTTCATTTCGTTACAAAATGTGAGTCCAAATTATAAAACATATCTCATCAGTTGGTAATTAAAATTTCGCATTTTATTACAAATATTTTTCCACTATTTATTTATTATACCCTATTATTTATATAATAAAAAAGTCTTTTTTTAATTTTACGTATTATTGAAGTTTTAATCTTTATTTGAGAATTCATTATTTTGAAAATGTATGAATTAGAAATACTTTTTTAATTGACAACTAGATGGCGATTTCGTATGGAATTAAAATTTAATTATATCAATTCGTAACTTCAGACTGGAATCAAAATGACTTATCGTTCTTCATTGGTTCTGACAATTTTTTTCCCGTTCTAAAATGTAGTATCTACCTTCCTCATAACCTTCTAATTGTTCTTTCAGCAGTATGCAGACAAAAGTCCAAGTATTAATACATTCTTATAACTGAATTATTCTTTTTCAAAATTTCCGTTGCTATTTATGAATCATTGCCTTCTCATTTCTGAAACTATGATAGAAAAATATACAACACGGCAGTTATTTCTACTTATTTCGTATTACAATGCATATTGTATTATTTATTTATATTTGTCAGATTCTAACATTCATTAAAGTTAGTATCATCCCTTAATATATAAATTTAAAAATGTTCTCATCAAAATATTGATTGGCTTATCTTGTAATATGCTTATATATGAATATATTTATTATAATTATTAGTTATTTATACATGTGTGTGTGATACATGTGATATTTATACGGGGGGGTGATGCTTGTGATATTTATAAGTGTGTGTGATACATGTGATATTTATACGTGTGTGTGTTTATACCCTGTGTGGCTTTTTCCCAGGAAAGACGCCGATATAGATAAACTTTAAAAAAATCTTACTTAGGAATAAAATTTGATCTGAATCAAAAGAGCCGCTTCCGAGATACACGAAATAAATTCATCTATAATAATTGCTTGTTTAAAATTATAAGATAAATCTCAATCGCCAATAAAGGAAGATTATTCTGCGTGGCTACCTTATGTGTCAAAACCTCCGATGACTTTAAGATTTGAATAAATTACAGACACCGAGTTCTTAAAACAATTCATGTTAATGAATCGCATTAGTTCGAAATTACATGTTCAAATGCTTTAATACTCTTCAGCATGTTCTTGGAGAAGCAATAAAGCAGAACCATTTGAAAACCGCTAACACAAGACAAGACAAATAATGTTAATGAATCGCATTAGTTCGAAATTACATGTTCAAATGCTTTAATACTCTTCAGCATGTAATTGGAGAAGCAATAAAGCAGAACCGTTCGAAATCCGCTAACACAAGACAAGACAAGTAATCCTTTAAGAAACGGAAGCATCTACATTACGGAGGCATAATCATAAACAAAACAAACTTCGAAAGACATTGAATATTTTATGTTGTCATTTATTTTATGTTATTTTAAGTTGTCCAATCAGAGGCTGGTCTAGAATTTCGAATAGTTCATTGTATAGTTATAATAAAATTAAAAAAAATTGATAAATCGGCTGCGTTAAGATTTATCTATAATCTGGGGCAAGCATTAATTCTTAAGACGCAAAAATTAGCTTTTAAAATTACCGTTGGTGTTAACAAAATTAAAAATATATATTAAATTTAATGTAAAAAATGAATTAAAGGGAATAAAAAAGAAGAATGCGGCCTGAAGAGATTATCAAAGTCACCTTCAGGCAGGAATTTTTTCTCTGAGGAATCCCACTTTCGTTTAAGTACTTCAAGTATTAGCCTGAAATTTCCAACAAACTAATAGAGGTATTTACATAAAAAATTCAGCGTTTCTTTTAAATAATATGGGCAATGAAATGAACCAAATTTTTATTATCGGGGAAATACTTTTTTATATATAGGTGTTTTTAGAAAATTTAAGTTGTAAATTTACGGAAAAAATGCTTATATGTGTATATTTTTACCCATAACTTTTTTGTATCTCAAGAATTTTCTTAGATTTTGGTACATTTCCTTTCTCATTGTATTATATAGTTTGTGTATAAACAAAAATATGATTTCTGCACTACAATTTTGTGTAGTTTTGGTTCAATTTCATTAAAATTTACAAGGCATTTTCATATTTCTCAAAATATATTATATTTTCAAATGATATTTTTTGTATTTATAGTATTTTTTACCATAATTAGCCACACATCTAAAACCTATAGTTTTAAATAGTTTTTAAAAAATTCAATTTTTAAAAAAATTTACTTCAAACGTAGACGGATACCTTAAATAGCTTTTTAAAAAAATTTGCAAAATAAATACTATTTGAAGGAGACAAATCTATAACCATATAATGTAATTTCTAAGAATTTTTCATCTTCAATAAGAAAAAAAATGTATTGCACCTTTAGAATATTATTGTTACAATCGAATTTGGCTGGTTAACAAATAACTGGTCCGACAATGAGAAAAAAGATTATCTTTCTCATCAGTTAATCGAAATTTTCTTTATTCTCTTTATCGAACTATTTAAAAAAAACGTCACAATGAAGGTATTTATTTATTTTATGACATAGCAACAATAGTATTCTTAAATAAAGAACCAACTTTTGACTGCTTGACGAGAAACCGATGTGAAATCGATAACGTTTTAATTCATCGACATGGATTTATTTAGATAAAGATTTTTGTTCCACTTTGTATTCGTATGTCAAAAACCTGTTTCAATAATCAGTTTCTTTTTTAAAAACGTATAATTAACTTAAGCTATTCAACTATAATAAATGTATATTTTAACTTAAGTCATTCAACTGTAATAAATGTATATTTTAACTTAAGTCATTCAACTGTAATAAATGTATATTTTAACTTAATAATGACATGACAGGCCGATATTTTAAGTAAATTCCCGTTTGAAATTTAGATTCAAATAATGTTTAAATTTAATTGGCAAAAAATCACAATAAAAACATTTTTTATTCTGGGTTAATTTTAAAGTATTTTCATACATTTTTGCAAGTCTCTCATTGCAAATTCTCGAGTCCAGATAGTTTAGAAGATATTAAATATATATTTAATATGCACTTAATTTGTGTTTCTCGCTTGAGCTAATCATTAAGTAATCTATCCAACTATACCATTTTTTTCAGCAGGATTAGAAACATGTTTCGAGAAAAGTAAATCATTAATCACAAATGATAAGTTCTCTATATGAAAAAAGGGGAGATGGTAAATTTATTAGTTCCTAACACATGGCGTTTTTATTAACTGTAGTAGATTAAGTAAATATAAAGTGAAAATACTTTTTCCCTTTTCAATCTGCAGACATTTAATTATTGAACCTTTCAAGAAAAATTAATATTTTTTGCCAACACAGCGATGCAAAGCACTTTCATATTTCGAAGATTATTAAAAGAATTAGGAAGAGATAGGAAGGATTGGAATCAAACAACGTTTTTTTTTTTCTTTTTCTTTTTTTTTTTTTCCTTAAATCTTCTAAAGTGCGCTGCATAAAATTAGATTAGGTTCTTGCATTTGTAATACAACTTGATGCATAAACTCTTCATCCAAAACATATCCAGAAGCTGAGTTCGAATGATGTGTTCTTGTTATATGATCCTTAAGAGTAATGAGTGTTCTTCAAACGCTCTTCAGAAAATATTCAGTATTCTGAAATTCTTTTCAATTATTTCGAGTTTATCCAGAAAGTTTTGGAAATTTATTTTTTCAGTCATTTTTTTACCAGTTAAAACTCAAAAAGTTCTAAGGATAATTCTTGTAATAATCTTTATATCAAATATTTAAAAAATGAATTTAGATAAAGAATCAAAGTTTGGAGATTAGAGAGAAGTTTATATTAATCATTTTATTCACTAGTTTTAAAAATGAAATTCAAAATCTTATATCAAATTCTGAAACTACCTTGATTAGTATCAAGTCGAATATTTCTTTCGCGAACTGAAGCTCGTCTGATTTTTCAAAATAAAATTAATTTTCGAAATTCAGCAATAAAATGTCTTTTGCATTGATGTAAGAAAAGTAATTATGAATTATTGGTTCCTGTCACTTGTAATGGCGACCAAAAAAAAGGTCGAAGAAGTAATTTCGCCAATTTGCCTAACTATATAACATGCTTGTAATAAAAATTTTCATAATAAATAATGATGCATTTGTGTATAATTTGGCGGTTTGTGGTCACCGTTAAAACCGAATTGTACTGCATTATTATTTCATTATTCGCATCGATTGAATGAAATGATAAATTGGAGACTTTGAGGAAAAGAATTTGTAACAAAAAATAGCAATCTAGTTTAATTTTGTATGGAAATGTTTATTGACTCGATTAATCTACTCATATGCTATTTGAATTCTGACTTATCACCTACAAAGTATAAAGAATAAATTTTTATTCCGTGTAGTTTGCAAAATTCATTAATTACTTTCACAGCTAAAGATGAATAAAAAGACTGAAATTCAGTCTTTCGTGTTATCCATGTTTATTCCATTAAAGATCGAACCAAAGAAACAACTTATTCTTCCATTTGGAGATATAATTCATCACTTTATAAAATGAAGCATTCCTTATTATCTCTAAGAAAAGTACTGGAAAGGAAAATAACAATCTAATTTAGTTTTGAATGGAAACATTTATTGGTTCCCTTAAACTGTTTAAACGTTGCTTAAAAGAAAAAGGTAGGATTTGTGGTTTTGTTCATGTTAAATAATGATATGCATTAGGATGTAACTTTGCAGGCAAATATGTTATACCTAGCAAATATCCTTAAATCCCATGTAATGCTAGCATTCCCAGATCATTTGGTGTATGTGCAAAATTTTTCTTATTATCCTCTTTTTTTATTCGTTTCATGCATGCTAACTGATAATATTTGCAAGATGTAAATACTGAATAAAAATTCTTTTATAACGTTAAAAAATGAGCTTTTTGGATCATATTTTATTATTAAATAGTACAAATTTAATACACTAAATTTATTTATTTATTTAAGCATTGTTATTATTTAGTTATTTATTTAAGTATCGTTATTATTTAGTTATTTATTTTAGTATTGTTATTATTTAGTTATATATTTTAGTATTATTATTATTCATTCATTATTCTATTTATTTATTTTATTATTATCATTTATTCATTACTCTATTATTTTTATTATTATTATTATTTATGTATTTTATTCTAATTTATTTTTAAATTCATAAGTTGTGTTTCAATATGTAATTTTAAAACATAAATAATAAATTTATGGCTAATCAGGAGAAAATTTAAATAACAATACATATAAGAAAACTTTTGAGCGTGAAAGGAATGGTGCCTTTTTAATAAGAAGTTAATGACAGTAGTTACATTATTAATGTTAAGATCTAATTTAATCTTACCACAACTCAAGTTATTATGCTGTGGTGATATCTTAATAAGACAGATAACATCTACGGGACATGAGCATGCGTTTGTCCTGTGGCTATGTTACTGGCTTTCAAATCCAAAAATGTCCCGGGTTCTATTCTGATCCAACTTCACCTTCCACAATGCCATTTTGAATTTCATAAGTGTTGAATCCATTTATGGAATACTCCATTTAACAATTACAGCTGGTAGCGCTTTGTCCTTCACTCAACGAATTACTTGCAGCTGCTTATTCTCTAAGCGATAAATCATAAAAACAAATCTTACGTATGAAAATATTTTTTTCTTTGTAATTTATAAACTTAAATGACACACACTGTGAGATCTTAGCTTCTCTTTTCGACTTCCAATCAGATTTCATTCATACTTATTCAAATAAACTGATAATAGAATAAATATATAATGTATTAACTTCATGTATTTTGCATCTATCGAGCATTGGCGTTCCCTAATTTAATTTTTTTATGGTATCATATATAAAAAAGTGCTTATCTGATTTTTCAATTAACTTAGCGTTATGGAATAAAAAATATTTTGTGAGATTTCCTGAAGATAAATGCTCCTTTTTTAAATGATGCATTTGTTATGATTTTTCGAAGCCCTTCATAAACAAGTGAGTGCATAATATTCCTTTATATCTACAACTTATTATTTAAAAAATGAAACAATAAGTACATTAAAATGTAATTCTTTTTTTAAAAAACTTAGAAACCAAATCCAAAACTTAAAACAGAAACATTAATATAAATATTTGAAATAAATTGATACATAGTTTCAATGAATTTTTATGGAATTTATATTCTTTCATTATCCATTGCAGTTATATTTGATTTCAAAACTTCAGATATTTAGGATTATGTTTTGGTTCTCATATTTTTTATTCGAAAAACTAAATCATTTTTTAAGCAATTTTATTTTTTTATAATGCTATTTGACAGATTATATTAAAAAAAATTTAAATATAAAAAAGAGTCAAAATTCACTTTCAAGAAGTGCCCTTTATACGGTAGCAAAATTAATAAAAATTTATGAAGTGAAATCAATAAATGGTAATAAAGATTTGAAATAGCTACATTTTTGTATTTCATTTTGATTTCAAACTTCTAACTCATCAGATTGGGAATGAAAAATCTATTTCAAAATTTCATCTACATAAAATTGGAACTAGTGAAATTAAACGAAATGATATGCAAATGTTTCACAAACGATGAATTTTAAAATTAAGAATTTCTAAGATTGCAAATTTGATTGCAAAGCTAACATTTTTATTTAATATTTTCCTTTGCATTACTCTTATTAATTCATTGACAGCCATGTCACCCATATTTGACTGCCAGGAAAATTCTCATTCAGTGTTGAATTTGATGTAAGAAAAGCATGTCCATCTTTTGTATATGTATAATTGTTTTATCCCATTCTTAACCGTATGAATCCATTTCGATTCCTTTTGATGGATACAATCATTTGTGAATCATCCATGATTAATCATAACGGATTCCATCACATATGAATCACTTGTGATTCATCACAACAGATTCAATCACATGTAAATCACCCGTGATTCATCGTGATGGATTTAATCACCATGATTCATTGTAATGGATTCAATCACATGTGAATTCTCCGTGATTTGCATCTACTATCTAATTAGATATAATCTTCCCTACTACAATTAAAAAAATAGTAAACAAGTAAGCGTCTTATTAAATATTGGACCGAATCACAGGTATAATTCATGGATATGAACATACTGAAATCCTTTAGTTATTTATGATACTATTGATGTCCATCTTTTGTATAGGTCTCCCCATTTTATCCCATTATTAACCGTATAAATCACCTGAGATTCATTTTAATAGATTCAATCACTGTGAATTCCCTGTGATTATTCATGATGAATTCCATGACGTATGAATCACCCATGATTCACCACAACGGATTTCATCACATATGAATCACCCGTGATTCATCACAACGGATTCAATCACATGTAAATCATCCGTGATTCATTGTAATGGATTCAATCACAAGTAAATTCTCTGTGATTTGCATCTACTATCTAATTAGATATCTTCTCCACTGCAATTAAAAAACAGTAAACAAGCGTTCTATTAAATGTTAGACTGAATCACAGGTATAATTGGTAATCACAGGTAATAAAATATTTCATGGCAATGAACATATTGAAATCCTTTAGTCATTTATAATCCTGTTAAGTGCGTTTCCAAAATTCATTTGTCAACCAACGAAATCTTAAGGTTTTCTTATCTCTTTAATTTTTTTTTCCTACTTCTTTAGCAGAGAAGGATGTTTAGAAGAACTTTTCATCGATACAGAATGAAGATGAGCACGAGGTCACCTTCATCGACCCACCTAATTTACTGGACATCTCGTGAATATTCTGTAGTTATCCATCATCATAATTACTGAAGTTGTGAAAACGCATCGTATTTTATACACGTTCTTTCTAGATATAATTTACAAGATCAGCTGCGAATTATAAGTCAAATAGTTTGAGTTGACAGAAGTTTCATAAATAAGAAGTGCAGATTATGTAATGAAGTTTCGGGAAAACTCATTTCAAACTCTAAGAAAATATCAGTATATAAGATATGATAGATTGGTGTGAAAGGAATGTACCTTCTTTATTCCTGTGAAATATGCAAGGTAAGATATATTAACAGTTTAGAAAGTTAATTCCATATCAAAAATAAAGAACCGTATTTAAGGTATCCGGCAACAATCGAAGGAAAAATTTTGACTAGTTGGATTTTTTTTAAAACATTTTAAAATTATAGTTCTTAGATTTATTGTCAATTATAATACAAAATATTTTAAATACAATAAAATTCTTTGAAAATGTAATATATTTTGAGAAATGAGAAAATTCGTAGTAAATTTAAGGAAATTTAACCCAAACGGTTAACACTCGACACAAAATTGTACAGCAGCAATCCTATTTTTCTTAACACACAAGTTATAGAATATATTGATGAATGAAATGAGCCAGGAACTAAGAAAAATATTAAGACGTAGAGAAGTTATGTGTAAAAAAATACGTATATATGCATTTTTTCCATTAAATCACAGCTTAATTTTTCTTAAAACACCAATAAATGAAAAAGTATTTGACCAACAAAAAAACTTTTGGATCGTTTTATTGCCCATGTTATTTAAAACACGAGCTGAAACTTTTACGTAAGTTTTAGTTTAGCTATACTAACGTCCCGTTTAAAGCAACACGCGGGCTATTTTGTGACGGACCTCGTCATTTTGAACCACGGTCAGATGACGAGGACGACACCTGAACTGGCACCCCCCTCTCCACACCACACCAACTGGAGGACATTTGGCCTGACAGATTTAACGTGCAAGGGACCCCCTCACACGATGGATCTTTAGTGGAATGGAGTCTCGAACCTGAAACCCTCCGGTTCCGAAGCCGAGACCTTACCACCACCGCGGCCCCAACTTTTACGTAAATGCCTCATAGTTTTTGAGCTATCATGTTAACGGTGGAGAATTTTTATGAACATTAAAGTTTTGAGAAATTTGAAGTGAAAGACGAATTTTAGTTGAAAATTATGTGACCCTGGATGATAGGTAAGGGTTTTCTTTTCCTAAAAATGATAAGCTGTTTTGTAAAGAAGAAATTCTAATACTACAAGAAATGACAATAAAAAATAATCACCAATGTGGTTGAAAACCAGCGTTTTTAACGTAGTCGGATACCTTAAGTCAAAAATTCTAAAATTATTTCATGATTCAAATGCTAAAAAGTAGACATGAAATATAAAATTTAATAATTATCAAATATAAAACTATAGTTCAGCAAATAAATTCTTGAAAAACATGTGATTTATTGCGATGACTGTGACAAAGAGATCACATTGACTATCCCTATTATTTCCATTAATTCCTTCTGCCCTTTTAGAGTTAAATATTATAACAAATTTTCATCGAATTAATTGAAAGCAAAATGTCAGGGAAAATTTCCTTACATTTAATAGCTAAAAACAGGTTTTAAAATATCCACACGAACTTGGGCTGTTTATAGTTAATCAGGGGCCTTTCTAGTGTTAAATATTATTATAAATTTTCCTCAAATTAATGTAAAAAATTATCAATTAAAATTTCATTGAATTTAATAGCCAAAACAAGTTTTAAAATATTTAAATAAACAGCAGCTTAGGGTCAAAATATTAATTAATTCATTCATTTTTAATCCATCTGCCCTTCTAGTGTTAAATATTATTAAAAATTTTCGTCGAATTAATGGGAAATAAAACATTAGCATAAATTTCGTTGCATTTAATAGCTAAAATAAGTTTTAAAATATTTAAACAAACGTAAGCTCTTATGTTTATAACAGTAATTAATTCATTTTTAAACTATAAAGAAAACGTAACTTACTACCTAACAACGTATGCGAAAATACAAGGAAAAATTCCTTAATAACTAATGCTTCAATAAAATATTTTTTCAAAATACTTGAAAAAATTATTTTATTTTAATTACGAAGATTAAACAAAATATCCTGTTTCCGAAAGATTACGTAAAATTATATTCCATCAGCTTGCTTTTTTCATAGTTTTTAAAGTTTATTTTGTGTGTGTGTGCTTCTGAGTAAAATTTAATGCCTGGAATAAACCCATTTCTCGAATCGGGCATTATTCTTAGAATATTAGGGAATTTTGAAAGAGGAAAGAATATTTGTCTTATTCTTCTTTCAATATTAAAAAAAAAGTTTCTAGTGAGCGCACATACTTTCTATATCAATGCATATATTAAGTTTTTTTTTTTTCGTGTTTGCGTCGTTTGGATTTACGTAAAGTTTCTTATATTCACCTGATTTTCAAATCTCTAAATCTACTTGACAGCCTTAAACCCTTAAAACATTTCATAATAATCATGCCAATAATGTCTGTTTGCTTTCGACATAACTATTTTTTTATTTTAAACTTTTTCTACAATGAGTATGGTTTTTTTTTTTTTTTTTTTGCTCCTAAGAAGTCGATGATATCAGGATTTGCTTTTTTTATATATATTATGAATTTTTTTTCAAATAAGAATATTTTTAATTTAAAGTCTTTTAAAAAACAATTATTCCATTAAAAATTAAGGTGGTTTGAATGTAATTATTTTTATTACAGCTCAAATATTCTGTTTCATCTATTTAATTTATTAATTTTTATGCACATTTCTTTAATATAGTATAAAAATAAATTCAAAAACAGAGAAACAATTTAGTACAAATTAAATTATTAAATTTCATTCTTATTACTTCAATTTAGATATTGAAAAGAAGAAACAGAAAACCAAAAATATTTTTTAAATTAGAATTAAAAACAATGCTTGCTAAAAACTAACACTTCTTTTATACCATTTCCAACATATATTTCTCAGAATGTCCGTATGATTTTTTCTTTTTTTTCCACTCTAAGAATTTGTTGCTACTCTCTATATATTATATTTTTACGAAATTGAAATTTTGTTCTCCCGCACAAATAATCTCATCATAGGAAATAATGATTTATATTAACCTGTACTGGATGCTGCCGGATGTCACGTCAGTGATCCCAAAGCTTGGCGACCATTTGGTGATCGGCAACAAATTTAGCTGCAAAATAGATAGTTCTCGAAACTTCCATTACTTTCACAATCCATCCAATATGAATCGATATACGACCAGATACACCCTGATTGGTCTAGAAGCTTCTAGCCCCACCATTGGGAACTAAAAAAGTCAGGCAATCTGGAGCTGGAACATTCGTGGACTGATTCGTTGTGAATTTAGTCTGCAGCTAAAGTGAGGAGAGGAAGTTGGAGTGACCATAGAACAAGGCTCTGAGGATCCCCATTCCTGCTGAATTCTGCCTGGCCACTTTGTGTGTTGTGGACATTGATAATTCTGTCTGGCCACTTTGTGTGTTGTGGTCATTGATAATTTTGTCTGGCCACTTTGTTGTGGACACTGAAAATTCTGTGTGGCCACTTTGTGTGTTTTTGACATTGATACTGCCGGATTTCTACTTGTAGGATGCTGACTACTGTGTAGTGCTGTCGTGTGCTATCCTATTTACCTCGGTTATGCATATTTGTCGTCTTTGTGTTGTCCCGTCCTCGTGTAAATAAACATCTCCGTTGTTTTTCTACTTAAAAAAAACCAGTTCATTGTTCACATGTCATACACCCACTACACGTAAACGAACCCGGTGAATCGGAACTTGTTAACAATATTCTTTATTTTTCAGTTTAATTTAGCATCCAATTCAGTTGCTATTTATAATGATACAATTTCTGTTAATATTATTTTCTTTTAAATAAACTTAAATTTTCAAAAATTATGTTTATGCGTAGCACAGGATGTGTGTGTATTTAATCCTAGAAAAACTCTACTTTTTCTTGTTTATTTTCACACACAAACAAATATATATATACACGCACATAAACGACGATCACAGATATACAAGAAAACACATAATATATATGTTGAAATATAGAAAGTGCCGCTAACAACGAGCGAACAAATAATACTTTTTGCCGCTAACGGAGAGCGAGCGGGTGCCTGCCTGCACCAGTTTCAACAACAAGGGATATAGTTACTTACAAAAAATCTCAACAGCCCTCCCCTCACATTCCAAACATTCTTAAGGGCTGAAGCATACTGCGCCATCTATGTTCAGTATTCATTTACACATATGAAAAAGTATACAAAGAATAAATAACACACATACAAATAAAATAATTAAATTCAAAATAATTAAATCACATAAAAAAATACAATAAAAAATGTATTTTTAAATAGAAAATGAAAAAAATAATAGAATAGATGGAATAGAATAGAATAGATGGAATTAAACATATTCAAAAACAATTTTAACTTGATTCACAGAATTGCATTTAATTATACTATTCTGTTTTTGATTTCAAAAACAAAATAATGAAATCAAGAATTGCAATTAATAATTTCTAACCATTCTTTGCTTTGAAAGGGATGGTAAACTAATAAGCCCTTTTTCGAAATATTAAACTACGTTTATTATTTTTTAATGTAACCTATCACTATAGATGCGTCAAATATTTTCAAAAATCCTTTTAAAATTTAATAAATTCTTTTTAAAAATTAGATGTATAATATTTAATTTTTAATATATTTAATTTTTAATATTGCACATAACTTATTTTAAATTTTAAAGACAAATTTTAGATGAAAAAAATATGTGACCCTGGATGTTAGGTCAAAAATATTCTATAATTTTCGAAACTAAAATTGACTTTTAACTATCTAAAAGAAATTCGAAGCAAAGTAATTATTTTATGTTTTTTTTAATGCAAACCGAAATCTTTATTCGGATTTTCATTTAAATTCGACAAAAATCAAACAGAAACACTTCAAATGGTATTTAAATCTTAATTAGAATTCTATTTGAGAAAAAGTATTAAAAAGTATCTTTTCCTAGTTTAGAATTCAACTTTCTCTTAAAAATTTAATGATGGTTTTCAAGTAATTTCATTATGAAGAATGAACGAAGTCATCAATTGAAAATTTTAAATTAGGTGCCTTTGAATAAAATCAAATACAGGGGGAAATTGGTAAACAAACAGAAAATATAATGTTTTGGATAAGTTAAGGTATCCGACTACCTTAAAAACACTGGTTAAAGATCAAGTTGGCGAAAACTTTTTATTGTTATTTCTTGTAGTTCAGACTTTCCTCTTCCCAAAACAGTTTATCCTTTGTAGGAAAAGGAAGTCTATTTTCCAGCCTTCCAGCTAAAATATTTTAGTAGTATTTTCCAGTATTTTTCAGATAAAATTTGTCTTTAACTTCAATTTTAATTTTCATAAAAATTCTTCACCGTTAACATGGCATCACAAAAACTAATAGATGTATTTACATAAAAATTGTAGCGTGTGTTTTAAATGATGTGGACAATGAAATGAATCAAAACTTTTATTGTTGGTGAACGTCTTTTTCATTTATAGTTGCTTTTAGAAAAATTAAGTTGTGAATTTATGGAAAAAATGCATATATATGTATATTTTTACCCATATCTTCTTTGGATCACAAAGTTTTTCCTAGATTTTGGTTCCTTTCATTCAGCATTATATTCTATAACTTGTGTACTAAGAAAAATAGGATTGCTGCGTTACAATTTTGCTTAGAGTGTTAACCATTTTGGTCAAATTTCATTAAAATGTACTGCACATTTTCCTATTTCTCAAAATATATTTTCAAATAATGTTTTTGTATTTATAGTGTTTATAATTGATAATATATCTAAAAACCATAAATAGTTTTTAAAAACTCCAATTATCCAAAATTTTTCCTTTTAATGTAGTCGGATACCTTAATGTCCTGCAGCAAGCTATGAAAATCGTTAATATAAATCAAATGAAGCTGCTTATCACATAAGTTTACTTTTTCTAATATCTTCACCTAAAGTTTATTTCCTTTCGGTTTTGTTCTAAATTTAAACCCTTGTACTCTTTTGATAGTTCAATTTGCACTGAACTTGCGGAGAATAAGTTATTTATAGTCATTGAGTTAGGAATAAAACATTTTTAGTTTACTATCTATAGATAAAATATTACCTTCGGGAACTGTCCTTATGGATTAAAAGTTAATTAACCGCTCCCTTTACATTTTTTTTGTTTTGAAATGAATTGCAAAAAATCATACAGTTTTTAGTGTTATTATTAAACACAAAGAAATGAAATAAAATATGTAGCTTTTAAGCTCAATTATTAATAATTTTTATGGGTTTAAAAGCATTTAGTTTTAGTATTAGTTTACTATTTCGAATTATCTCGGGCGAATGAAAAAAAGTTATATTTAACTCTTTGTTTAATAGTTTTTGAAACAAAGGACAATAGAAAGTGCTGCTTGACATTCTGTAATCTGATATCTTTTTTAACTGGTTTACCTCTGGAGTCTCTTTTACTGGAGCACAGAGTACACTACATCATTAGATTTGATTTTCTTTTCAAGAGCAATAATCACCGTCTGAAAAAATCATCACTTTCGCTATCTTCCATCATCGCCATTACTTTACTTACGCATCTTATTTAATGGAATAACGCCATTAAAGTCTGAAGTTGGCCTTCATTCGAGCGAGATCTCATATTTGAAGTTCACCGTTGTCAAATGAAAAGTGTTGTTATATTGTAACACTTAATGTCAATAAAAGTGTAAGACAATCAATCGATAATTCTCTGTCTCCAAAAATCTGATCCGAATTCTTGTGTCCTTTTACATTATAGTGAAGTTCAACAAATATCTTTTACTTTTATGCAACAATATTTTCATACCATTACTGTTATTACCCTGCAAGCCGAATGTCATTTGAATTCTTTTTTGTTTATTTGGTTATGTTAGAATTAACTGTCGTTAATTCTAACAATTAATAAAAATAAATGTTAAAATTGCCATGTTTATCGCAAATTTTAAACAGTGTCTTGAGGAAGTCTACTATTTTCTTTTAGCAATTCAGACAGATTCTTAATTTGTTGAGGATTCAAAAACCTATCTTGTATGCAAAATATATATTTATCACATTAAAATCGTTTCGTTTGTTCGTTTATAAAATAAAAGCCATGCTTTTAATTTGATAAATTTATCTACCTATGCAGTTTTTCTTTTTTATACATTACTAACCCACAAGCAGATACATGTTATACAATAGTGAAAATGTATGACCAGTCCCGCCAAATGAACCGCGGAATCTGGAAAACTTGGTTAACTGCCAGTCAAAGCTAAATATCTCCTTTCAATTCCACACGGCCGAATAAAACAGTGATAAAACATATCGTACTGATAAATTCTTCTTCGCCCGAGTTTTCACGGAAACATTATTAATTGAACTATATTCAAACTCGAGATTACTCGGGATAATAATTCAAGCAGCTCAAAGTTTTAATATTCTACTCAAATTTCCTTCTTTAAAACCGAAGTAAAAAATAAATCATTGTTTTGAGAACCATTGATTGCCATATTTTGAAAGTATAGAGGAAAAGAGATTATTTTAGATTAGTTTAGTTTAGCTTAGTATAATTAATCATTCAGTCGATCTTTTCCTAAAAATTCTTTTTCATATATAGAAACATTTAAGTTTGAGCACGTGTGATGATTTAAAACTGAATTCGTAATTTCAAACTATGATTAAATGAAAAGGAAGATATCTGAGCTAATGTTTTCTGCTTCAAAATTCTACACAGTATGAATTCGAGAATGGAAACTCACATTCCCAACGGATTTAAGACTGTAATGCCTTGATTCTGACCGATAAAATAAGATAGTATAATTTCAGATTCATTTATTTACAGTCTTATATTTACATAAGAACAACTTGTTCTAATATAGATTGAAATATTTGATCTTTACATCATTTGGAAGTTGATGATAATAACAGAACAGTCAAAGGTTGAAGATCTATCCTGAAAAAAGTTCTCCATCAATTCGGAAAATTAACATCACTAGAAATTAACAGATTATTAGTCAACACGGCTGCTCCAGGGTGGAGCGTAATTCACTAGTTCGTAATCCTAGTAATCTCTCTTCTTCAAAAAAAACCCGCATTTTTTCTCTGTCCAATCTCCACTTCTCATTTCCCATTGATACACTCGAGCTCTCCACCCTCCAATAGTTGATCAGCAAAATGCCTTCACTCAGTAGCTTTACTCTGGCAGAGGAAGGTACGATAATTATGCGTCCTCGTAATAGACCGTTATAGAACACGTGTTGATGACAGTCCCTTCACAATAGAAGACATTTGGCATCCAAACGGTTTGACACTCCTCTCCCTCGAAGGTGCAATAAATGATGAATCCCACGTATGGTCCTTCAGCTGACATCACTAATGAACAGATGAACATTCGGTGATAAGGAGATCCCCCGTCTGGCAATCTGGAGGCATTTAACAATGGAGGGTTTTAAGAGGTGGGGACTCAGTCTGGCAATCTGGAGGCATTTAACAATGGAGGGTTTTAAGAGGTGGGGACTCAGTCTGGCAATCTGGAGGCATTTAACAATGGAGGGTTTTAAGAGGTGGGGACTCAGCTGGCTGGAAATGCTAATTATTAGGAATGGGAAAGGGGAACGTTACAATATCAGACATACAATGGAATTTCAAACTTGTGATACACCGATAGTAAAATGCAAACGTTGTTACTAGGTATAGAAAGAAATGAGTTTAATATTACTTAGTAAAGAAATAAGATAATGTAAAAAAACCAAAAGTGATTCAAAGAAATAACACATTCAAAAGGGGATCCAAAGTCTAAAATTTAAAAAATAGTAGTCAAAAATCCGAAAAGATGGAAAATATAATAAATGCATGGTTCAAAACAGAAAAAGTTTGACTATTGAATAAATTTGATTAAGAAAAATATTGTTTATTTTATTTATTAAAAAATCAGATTATAACATCAAATTTTTTAAGTAATTTAAACGATTATTACCATTAAAATTGTCTTTATTTTAAACAAGCTATTTGTTTATTCAAAAACACTAACTTCTCAAATAAAATTTTAAAACGTGAAATATTCTTACTGTATACGACTCCTACGTTTTACATATCTTACATTTAAATTTAGAAGCACTAAAATTATTTTTCATAATGTACCTCCCTACAATTTAAATTGCTAATGAGCTAAAACAATAACTGTTCGAAATAACAACATGGTAATTATCATTTTCATTTAAAAAAATGTTTGAAACGGAATAAGAGTTTCACAAGAATCTTCAGACGATTTCTTTTGTTGAATACGAAATATTTCTTTCAAAATATATTTTTAAAAATTTAATTGGTCTTCTAAACAGAGTCAATTTATAGGGAAAAGATTGATGAATTTATTTAAACTATTGAATATTTTATAATTATGCAGTTTTTGAATGTTTAAAATACATTTGATGAATTTCCTATTATACATTTCAGAATAACAATTAGTATTTTTTCAGTGTTCAAATATTACTTGTTTTGTAAAAATAAATTATTTTTCCGAAATGCAAATACCTAATTACCTATTTTCATACGAAAATAAATAAACAGGTTTTATTATTTTTTTTAATGTTATGTGGGTTCTGACTCAGGGTAAAGGAATTTTTTAAAAAATCCTAATTATTTCAAGAATAACAATAGAGTAATTTTGAAAATTTAAAACTATTTTAAATAATTTTAAAACAGTATTAGATATATAGTCAAATTATAAACGAATAATATGACTTATCTATATAAATAATGACTATTATTTATATAAATATGACTTATCTACATAAATAAAAATGAATGTTTATTTGTATGTCTCTTATACGCTGCCGTACCGCTGATCCGATTCCGATAAAACTTAAGACTAGTATTACTTGCAGCTACAGGAAGGTTGTAAGCCTAATACAATAATATAAAGCAGTGATTCTCAGCCTTTTAGTATTCACGGCCAAATTTTCAATCCTAATTTTCATCGCCCCCCCCCTACCCACCGCATACAATAAAATGTATACAATAATAATCTATTTTGAGTATTTTGGCGCTAAACCTTACAACCTACAACCTTAATTTTAAACTTTACAAAGTACCAAGAATACGGAAATTTATTGACATTTTGCAACACCTATCCTCAGCATTGAAAAAACAAGAATCCTATGCCTTTTTATTGCTTTTGTGTCCCGCCATGTCGGGCATTCTCACGGTTTCGCGAGAAGTTTCGATTTGTCTGGTCAGCTTAAAAGTTGTTAGGAGAGTGCGCAGATGTGAACAAATGTTTTCTCATTGGGAGATGGAGAAAGTTCTATGACGCCAATTTCAATTCCACATAATCTCATTCGAGTCGATCCTTCTATCACTATTGAATATATTCTGAATTTGTATGTTATACATATTGTCATGTAATTGCAATTCACCGTATTAAATATTCACGGCAGCAGACTTATGAAAAATCATGGATAAATTTTTAAGCTGGCTTAAACGAACATTAGACGATAGACAAGCATCAAAAAGTACACAGTCAAGAGTGGTTCCGAAAATAAAATCAAGAAAATATTCTCAAGAATACTTAAATTTTGGGCTCCCTAGTACTGAAGTAAATAAAGAAGAACGGCCCCTGTATATCATTTGCTCAAAAATGTTGGCGGCAGACAGCATGAAACCTAAGAAACTTAAACGGCATTTGGAAACACTTCATAGTGAGTACGTAAACAAACCCAGAAAATTCTTTGAGTTAAAATTAAAATCATATGTAAGGCAAAAATCCTTGTTTAAAAAACTGTCTGTGAATGAAATTTTTTTAATTGCCTCTTACAAAGTTTCATATAAAATAGCCAGATATAAAAAGTCTCACACCATTGGTGAAGAGCTTATTTTGCCAGCCGCAATTGAGATGGTACAAATTAAGTTTGGAGATAATTTTGAAAAACAATTGCAGTCTATACCTCTTTCAAATGATACTGTAGCCCGTCGAATTGCTGATATAGCTGAAGTTGTAGAGTGTCAGATTTTGTCGAAGTTACGTAACAAATTGTTTTCAATACAACTCGATGAGGCAACAGATAGTAATAAAGATGCTTCTTTCATTGCCTATGTTAGATTTTGCGATGATTTGTCAGTAGTAGAAGAATTACTTTTCTGCAAACCAATAGAACTCAAAGCAACAGCACTCGCATTATTTGCTATCTTAAATGATTTTATGAACGAGGCAAACATAGAATGGAAAAATTGCGTCGGAATATGCACCGATGGTGCTCGTTCTATGTCCGGACGATCCCAAAGTATTCATGCACTTGTGAAACAAAAATCGCCACTGTGCGTCTGGACACATTGCATGATCCACAGAGAAGCTTTGGCTTCCAAATAAATGAGTCCTGGTTTGAATATTGTGTTAACTATGGTTGTAACCGTAGTAAATTATATAAAAATGAAACCCCTGAAATCGAGAATCTTTTCCACACTTTGTAAAGGCATGGGTGCTGTACATTCAGCGTTACTATTTCATTACGAGGCAAGATGGTTATCACGAGGGAAATTTTTGCAACGTGTTTATGAATTAAGAGAAGAAATTGCCGTTTTCCTAGAAGAGGAAAACAGACCGGAAGCTGAGAATTTTCGCGATAGTTTATTTGTGATGAAATTGAGTTACATGGTCGACATATTCGATAAATTAAATGAATCTTCAATTGCAAGGGCCAAATACACATATATTGGATACGAGTGATAAAGTTAATGTTTTTTGTAAGAAATTGGAATTGTGGAGCAGAAATTTAAAACAATAAAACTGAATAATATTTGCAAATTTGAATGATTGTATTAAAACTTGCAAGGCTGATGAACAACATGTAAAAGTTGTTTTTGTAAAAATTGAAAATCCTTTAGCAATGCTAGCAAAGAATTTTAAAAAGTACTTTCTTGCTGACGACAAACTGATATCAAGTTACGTGGGTGAGTGATCCATTTCAAAATACTCCAGAAGGACTCTCAATTGAAGAGGAAGAAACCTTCATAGAATTCACGGTAAGCTGTGAAACCAAAAGACAATTTAGTCAATTTAGTAATAAATCACTCTTTGAATTTTGGGCAGGAGTGATGAGTTTTCTGCATTAAAAACAAGGGCATTTCGTATTCTACTACCATTTTTAACATCTTACCTTTGTGAAACTGGATTTTCTGCGGTGGCTTCTTTGAAGACAAAATATAGATCTCAGCTAAATATAGAAGAAGAACTGAGAGTGTCTATTTCTAATATTAAACCCTCCCTCGAAAAACTTTGCTCTGCAAGACAGGACCAAGGTAGTCACTAATAATTATTAAATTTGTTTGTAATTTAGTAAGTTGTTTTAATTTAATAAGTTAATTATTAAAATATGTCGAAATGTATTTTTTTTTGTATGTGTGTGTGTGTTCTTTCCTTTCAGTCACTTAATTAATTTTTTTAAATAACAGTTTCTCTTGGATATGCTCGTGCCTTCCCATTAGTGTGCTCGCGCCCCCCTAGGTGGGCGCGCCCCACAGGTTGAGAATCACTGATCTAAAGTATAAAAAATATTTTCAGATTTATTTTCAGTATCTATTAACGATGAATCAACCACCAAATAGCTTGCAAAGGAGACAACAGATTCAGTAAAGATGCTTAATTCTAGTTAGAGGTTAATATTTCATAGCTATTATATGTGAAGACTGTGTAAGTCGTTCTCTGAGGTAATAGTTTTATTAGGGAATATGCGAGACATTTAAAGAGAATCAATCCTATAAGTTTGAAATTTAAATTAAAAATTTAATAAAATTTTACCGTTTTTAGCAGAAACTACCGAAATTATTATAGTGCACATAATTTTCCACACCCTTAATTTCAACTATATTAAAGATTTAATGGTATAAATATTTTTCTATGTTTAATCAAAATATTTTAATCACATTTTTCAACATCAATTGTGAGAATTCTAAACGAGCATTAAACGAATCACGAGATACAATAAATAGTTTCTTCCATTACCATTCTGAAAGAACAGCAAGCTTTACAATTCTAAAAGAATACACAAATCTAATACATAAAAATGAATGTTTGTTTGTAGAATAGATAATAAAAATAGAATAAATACTATTCATGCTCCTTCTATTATGCTAATAGCTAGTATGTTAAACATAACTTTGATTATTTAAAAACCCATTTATTGTTTCATACTACTTATTTAGATATATAAATAATTGTATTTGGTTAAACTTTTTAAACTTTCAAAAACCCCTCCATTCCGTATCTCAATTGTCCCAGGCACCTTTCTTCAATCATTTCAAGACTCTGCACAGGTCACTTTAAAGACGTGAAAGTAGCACCAGAAAACTAGATCCTACTCATTGCCTCTCATCACAATTACCCCAGAACACATCTTCAACTGCCTTGCCATTGATGCTGCCATCTTTGGACTCTTCGGCCCTCTTGTGATGCAAGATGATCTGTACAGTCTTCAGGCTCTGAGTCTCTCTGAGCTCGTCCTAAAGACTTTTGGACGCATTGCAATTTTTTTATTATCCATAGAAAACAACAACAACATTTGGTTAACTTCTTTTTGAGTTATGATTGTTTGAATGAAGCAACATAGTGGAAAATTATCATGCTTCATAAAATGAGTTTTAAAAAACCGAAACTAGAGTCTTTAATGAAAGTACCTCAAAAAAAATCCTCATACATCAAGAACTATTCCGAATATTGACAACGTCTTGGTATCGTGTGAAAGCTAAAGGTTCAAGAAACATTTTGAAGCAATAAAAAATACTTGATATTGTGAAAACTTTTCAAATTTTCAAGTGTATACCCACACCTTTATTTTAAAATGTTTCCAATTATGTCTGAAATGGATACATAAAAAATCCACGCGAGTTGAGGACGACTGGATGAGACATCCTGTGCTCTTAAACAATAATGCTGCCCGATAAATTCTAAAATGCTTATCCTCCTTAGTAAAGGACAAAAAGATAAGTTCTGCGTTTGTTTTTCATTGAACGTAATGACCTTATCTTTCATCATTAACAAAGCATTCCTTAGTCCCACACTCGGTTAAGAACTATGAACATGGCCTTCAATTGACTTACAAATTGGAGTAATAATTCAATGGTCCAACATCTGAGAAAATATCTGAAAAGTAAATTCTATTATTCAATAGCATTCTCATTAATTACAACATAGCACGTCCCGATTAGTATGATTAAATGTATGCTAACATATGAATATTGCATTTACCTCAAATGGTTGAGTGTCATCGCTATGAATTTCTGCTTGCAACTTATCAATTGGTCATTCAAGAACAAAGTAGGTGGAGTTACAGAATAATGATCTAACATTATGGATTGTATTATGTGGTGGTACTCTTATATAGAATAACTGAAATTTGTATTTCGAATAGTATTTTAACAACACATTGTTGATTGGGTTCGGTATTAGAGATTTCATGAAATCAAATACAATTATGGCGCAGTTTGTCTGGAGGCGATTTAAGAAAACAATCTACCTTTTGATAGTTATTGAAGCTACTTCTACAGTATATACTCTTTGGTAGGTAGGTAGAAAGTTTGGCGTTTAATGGCGCAAGAGCCAGGTATAGCTATACTGCGACAAACAAATGGTATTAAAAAATGCCATTTTCAATTCAGTCATACAATTTAAAATTATAGATTCTTGTTATAAAATAAAAGATATATACTCTTTGGTAATCTAAATCATTTAACCCAGAAAAAGATGCCACACTTTACATTTTCATGGGTCCTTGATTCACATATTTAGTTAAAAATGGGACGCAATTGAACTTATAATGCCATGACTATAACTTCAGATACAAAAGCATAGTTATTCCTAGTAAGATCAATATTAAAAATATTAGTAAATGTAAATATTAAAAAACAAAAATACTACGTTAATCAAATGAAACATGCTTGTCTTTGTACTTAAGAATCCTGACGTT
>JAPMOQ010041184.1:3477377-3505117 GCA_026543055.1 Argiope trifasciata | reverse complement strand
ATGACTTAAAAGTAATGTTCTCAATTGATAACTTAAAATTTGTGATCTTAGATTTCCTTTTTACTTTTTTATTATTTTAAATAATCTACATATTATTATTTTTTTCGCTATCCTATTGCTTGTTTCTATCCGAATTTATTCAGATAATCCGGTCTTCTATTCAGAATCGAACAATTATGTAATATATCAATTACAATTTTTAGATGGCCCCCATACCGTGATCCACAAATAACAAAAAAGCTGAGCACACTGTTCGGTTTATCACGGGAACAACGGACACTACTTTCTAGGAATGCCACCTTGTTTTGCAACTGGGTTTCTTCAGACAGGAAAGCATAAAGGATGAGAGCCCACTCCGCTGTGCAAACACCGGTTTATTTTGATCGGAGCACTTCTTTTTCGAATGTACGCAGTTGCTGGGGGTATCAGCTGTGAAACAGTTCGTTCATCATCCCGCCTCCGTGTCCTGTCACAACACTTCGGCGAAACAGATTACAGAGTGTATTAGAGAACTGAGAAAAGTTTAACTTAAAGAAGTTTCTTTCCCCTTCAAATCAGTGCTACTTTGAATCTGAGTTTGAATGATCGAATCAGTTTCTTTCATATCTTGGTCATTTTCATATGAATTAATATATATCTTTGAATTACAAAATTCTAGGAAACGCTCCCAGTTTCCATTTCAATAAAGGGTACTTCACCTTTACTTTGACTAAATCTAACAATGGCCTTAAATAGTTTGTTTGTTTTTTCAATCATAATGATTTTGAAAAAAAGAGAGAAAGAGAGAAATTTCTGGTTTTTTTTCTTCTTCTTCTTCTTCTTATAATGGAAATATTACTACGGTTGGCTTAGAAGTAGTACATCCTTTCCATGCTCTAGGTGTCCCGAATTTGAGTCCTGATTCGGGCATGGTTGTCCTTTATCCTATATTCTATCTGCGAAATGTGTGAAAGAGCTCCCCTATGAAAAGTGGTTGTGCAAGCGAGTACAGAAGTACCATCTTTATATGAGCTGGAAGTCAGACTTCTACCCTCGGGTGCTAAGTGGTCCTTACCCTCTGAAGCTATTTCACCTCTCTTTTGGTGGTAATGAGGACACTACATCATCATTACTGCAGTATAAATACCTAAATAATTCCTTTTCTTAAGTTAAAATTTCCCGATTCCAAAAAGAGTTCAACATTTTTTTTCCTTTCTTAGTTGTAATGTTAGAAAATGTATCTTTTATTTAGGAAAAAAGTTTTTTCTTTCATTTGTTAAGAGTTTTTGAAGTACTCCCGCACAGACATCAGAAATCTAGATATATTTGATTGTACAAATATCTGAGACAACATAT
Organism: Argiope trifasciata; assembly: GCA_026543055.1. Lineage (NCBI taxonomy): Eukaryota > Metazoa > Arthropoda > Arachnida > Araneae > Araneidae > Argiope > Argiope trifasciata. The sequence continues at coordinate 3,503,782 of JAPMOQ010041184.1, read as the reverse complement.
TTGCTTTATACAATCTACCCTATGTCCGAAAATTAATATACCAATTCTAACCCATCCAGTATTATTATATGTTTTAATTCCTTAATTAAAGAAATAAAAACTATCGGAAGAAGAATGATTAAAATTCAATAATAACGATATTCTTCAGTGCAAAAGTGTAAATTAAAATTCCTTAGTAGAACTTAAAATAGTTTAATTCAATTTTATATACTTAATAAGAGGGTTATGTTTAGCCGTAATTTTCTCACGTTCTTTTATAAAAAATATTATCCCCCTTTTTATCTCCCGCAAAAACTGTGGATCTTCGATAAGGTCAAGAAGAACTTAAATACTCTGACTTTTATTTTCAAAGTTCAACACATGACATTTCATGCATTGCAGTGTAATAAAGAAAGTCTCATTATTAAAGCCTCACCTATTATTAACCTCATGATATTGATGAATAGTGGTTACGAAAAGATCTATTAATGAGCGATTTTTTTTTTTTGGCCTATGATCCTTGGAATGTACATCAACGGAAATGGTCTCCTTTAAACTTTATAACATACTCCGTAATAAATGCACTTCTGTATTATTAAGTGAACGACAATGGCGAACAATAGTTACGAAAGAGAGTTTTAAAGAGTAGTACTTGATCATTAATCAAGGGTATGAGACTATTAGACCTGAAACTTTCTTGCATATTCTCTAATAAATGTATTTGTGTATTGTTACCTGTATTCCATTGGCAAAAAATAGATACAGAAGATCCCAATAGAAATGATTTGGCAATTATTTCTATTGGTACATAATTACTGAAATGTTGCAATATAAAAATACAAGAAAACCGAATGTGTATTTTAGAAGCCTTTTTTACAACTGAATTGTATCCAAGGCTGCAATTGTAATAATATAATTACTACCTAATTTCATGTATTTAAATTATAATGCTTTGAGTCATCACGTTCTCATACATACAAAAGTACAGACTGACAGATGATTAACCTCTTGTCATATTTAGTCTCAAATTTGATACGTTTATGCATTTTGGATGTGTTAAATCTGTATATCAAATTTTATCCATCTACGTCTCTTCTTTTTATAGTTGTCACGCTAACTTATTCTGACAATGGATAAGTAGCTTTTCACAGAATGGGTTTCGTTCAAAATTTCATAGAAATCTACAAATTTGATTTTAAAGTCCATATATCAAATTTCATTTGTCAAGCTTAAAGCATTTCATAGTTATATTGTTGACAGATAGATAAAAGGTTTTGTTCGATCTCAAAGATATCTAAATCGTGTAAATATGTCAAAATCTAGAGTTCAAATTTTCTAATGAATAAAGTCCTTTCTTTATATGTCTACTTCGTTTAAGAAAAAGTAAAAATATCCAATTTTAACTCTTGTTTTGACAAAGCAAACTATTAATAGCTGATAGTTCTATTAATTACTCGTACTTAATACTTAAAGCTTGAATTCGCTTGATTTTTTTAACTCAGTGGCCAAATCACCACAGTAATGGTATTAGTTTTGCGGATAACCATCCACCATCCCACTACTGAAAGAAGCTTGGCCACATTAGTGTAGGGGAAATGATTAGATTAACCTTATTTTCAATTAAGTAGTTAAAAGTACAAGCCAAATACAGCACACGACAGAAAAATCAGAACAAATTAATTTCAATACAATTTTATTAAAAATAAATAAAATAAAGTAACCAAATACAACAAATAATAATAAGAGTAGAACTTTCATTAATAAATAAGTTTAATTGTCGGAGTCCTGGCATAAGGGTAACGCATTTTCCTTGTGATCAGAGTGCCCTGGGTTCGGTTCCCGTTTAACTTAGGGTTGTTATTCTGTGTTCTATCTGAGATATGTGTGAATGTGCGCCCCAACCTGTGGAAAGAGGGTGTGTAAGGTAACAAACGCTTATTGAAATTTTTAACAATGGGTAGCAAGTCTTCTAAATTCAATCTATCCCATTCCCTCCGTTGTCATTGCTTCAGACTTCAAACTTTGGTGCGGTTTAGCGAAAACCCTAGACTTTAAAATGAACTATACATCATAATATATGGGATTGAGATTCAGCGAGTATTGTGCCTACTTTCCAGATGATATCATATCCAGAAAATGTGCCTTGAACCTCTTTTGGGCCTTTTGGAAAAATTTTTGAAACGTCCACTTTATATTTCCAAAGAGAGTTTGGACCATGGAAATGCAACAGCTTCTTAAATGTTCCGTTAGTACACGTTTTGGTTTATTTTAAGACTCTCATCATCAAAAACCAGAAGTGTTTTATTGTTTGTGCAAATTCCTCCCCAGACCATGATCAGTTTTGGATGTTGGCATATTCAACAATTGGTGAAGATCGTGGAATGTCTACAGACCATATCCTACAGTTTTGGGAGTTATGAGTTTGCTGTAAGATAAAAAGCTTCTTATTAGTGAAAAGGAATTTCTCCCAGGGCTGATTTGAATCCCGTCTCAAAAGTTATGGGCATCTTTGAAGTTTCAAGAATCTATTTTCTTCATCGAAAAGCTAAACTTTTTTGGAATTTATAAGTCTTCGTTCAAGCTCTGTTTTTGCCGGTCGTCGCATTGATCGGTCACTTATTCCCATTTCACAAGTGACCATTTTCATGAAAACAATCGGGTTTCATTGACCTCGCATTTTGATGACATTGTAGTTATTGAAAGTGTTCATTGTATGTTCCGTTCATTTCCTGACCGTCGATCATAATTGCCAAGCTCTTTGAAGCAAAATATTGTATCAGATACAGTTTTCTGAGACATATTAAGCAAATTAACGATTTCACACTTTCATTTTCCTTGCTTAAAAAACTTTAAAATACCATATATTTTGCTTGACATTGTAAGAAAACCTAAATAACAATACGTTAACTAAAAGATACGTTATAAAATATTTTATAACTGAAACACAAATTAAAAAGAAATTAGTTGACTTCAATTCTAAGATTCAATAACTTTATCAGACGGGAGGTCGTTTGCCATACCCAGCAATGTATTTTAATTGATAATCTTAAAACAGCATTAAAAATTATTCATAAATAACAAGCATAACACAATGAAATTGTTTAATACTATGACATCAATCTAAATGTCAAGCAAGTAATATAACGTTCTCTGGTTATTGGCACATTGGCTGTTAACTTAAACACATAGTTTTTACTTCAATTTATTTTCATTTTTGCACCATAATTTCATAATTTGTTCCATTATAATCAATCTGTTTGGAAAGATAATTTAGTATAAGAGCTTTTTTCTTCGTTTTCCGCGGTTCCTTAGTGACACTGATTCAAATTCGACTTTAGAAGGCACAGTACATGTGTGAAAGAAACGCTGCCTGAAGATCATACTCGGACGTTCAGCCTTTTAAGAGCCCAATCCATTTGGAAGCAATCTGTGTAGTCAAGTGAAGACGGGTCTGCAATGGATTGTGAGGAATGGCCATTGTTAATATTATCTACTCTTGAATTCGCTGACAATCGTTCCAACTCTTTAAAGGGATCTAGTTCATGCTAAATTTCTTAAAACACAAATCTCTCTTCATTGGCGTTTTGAATTTTATTGGAATAAGTTATCAAATTTCTTTCTTTTCGTCTGTTCGTGCTTTGAAATTACGACGTATGTCTAATAGCTCATTTGAAACTTCAATATTGGATGATATAGTGAAAAATCAAATGAAATAAAAATTGCAATTGCGAAAATTCAACTCTGTTTTATCCTGAATTAATATATAATTGTAAAAATTTATTTTGAGCTAACCTTGTGTATTAAATACTAGCATTAATCTGATAATTTCAAAATATACAAGGAAGGCAAATTAGATAAGTGAATGTTTGTATTCTTAAGTAATCTGCAATCAATTAGGGTCAAAAGTAATCAAAGACAGTGTTTTCAATAATTTAGTATTTTTTGTTTTATAATTTTATTAGATTATGAATAACCGAGCATAAATAAACTTCAAAATTTTCAAGTTCAATTTTGTGATATTATATTTTCTATCATTCTTTAATTGTTCCTCCAGATTTCAATTTTTCCCTAACTAAATGTTTGTGACTTTTACTGGATCTTATGTTATATTCAGATTGATGAATTGAGCTTAAATCTTTCGGAGACAAATGTATAGTTACGTCAAGCAATTATTATAACCCTTTTTCTTTAAAACAGGATAATTTCAAATGGGGGTTTTCACTAATTATTATTTAAGCGGTATTTTTAATTTCTCCCAAGGGCCTTTACAGACCTTTTTTTAGTTGGTTTGATGTATGGAAAGGTCCGATTGTCTTATAAACTACGTTTCTTAAAAATTAATCGTTGTTGTTGTTTTTTAACTTTCTAGTATATGAAATTTCTGAAGACAAAGTATTGTTATTGTGCATATCTGTTTGTCAACAAAAAAAAATTCAAATGCCTGAAATAGACAGATGAATTTTAGTTTTTGGTTTCTACTCAAAATTTGTAGATTTCCAGCATGTTTTAAACATTTGTAGATTTTTTTTATATCTTTCCATTCAGAGGAAATTGCCAGCTATTTTAATGTAAGTTAACATGATCGTTACGAAAGAAAGAGGATCTGATAGCTTAAAATCTGGTATATAGTTTCATCTTATCGTTTGTAGATTCGCTTATTCATATGGATTTTTATTGCATTTTGTACCAAATCTGCAGTAGGGTCGACCATCTGTCAATCGGTGTTCTCACTTGCATGTAAGTGCAGTAACTCGAAAAAAGCAACGTCTTAAATAAGTTATATTTGGTTTGTGATCTTGTAACTATAATTATAGTTCTATCTCAAACATTGGTATCAATCGATTTAATAGAAAGACATTCAAAGCACGAATTTGATTTTCGAATACGTGTGTATCAACCACATGCCAGAAATTAGCCTGCAAATAGCACATGATAGATTCAGTTAAAATACCAGAAACACATCAAGATCATTATTGCGCAACTATGAGCGTCGATGTCATACATGGCAGTCAAAGATTTATCTGAAATCCACATTTTAAGCTGGGGAGGGGGGAAACTTTATTGGAGAGTAAGTATATGGGGAATTTTTAAGACCATTTTCACTGATTTCCAGGGAAATTCACTTTGAAGAATTTCTATTCCTATACTTTGAATTATTAAATTCAATTAAGTTTGTTGCATTACTCGTAATAATTTTAAATATCAACAGAAAAATAAAGTGCATACTACAAAAAGTATGTTAATAGGTTATTAATCAATTTAATATTAAAGTAATTTTAAATATCAATAGATAAGTGCTTACAACAAAAAGTTGGTTAATCAGTTATTAATTCATAAGCGAAAAACAAAAATCTTTTATTCTATTCCCCCACCTCTCTACATGTAAATAAAATTTCTGAAAATATATTCATACATTTCGTATAACTCATCAAGAATCAAATACCATGCACATGGCAAGTAACGTGCCGATGATCAATGATTCTGTGATTTAAATCTCCAATATTAAAATAGGGAGATAAGTTTTTAAAATATTTTCCAGAATTTTCACCTTTAGAAATAAGCAAAACGTAAGAAAACACACATCGAAACAATTACAATAATGCGTGGCTGAACAAACTGTACTGTTGAAACATTGTTAGAAAAATACAAAAAAAAGATCGTAATTTAATGGGCCCAGAAAATATGCGACTTCCAAATGCGTTTTCCCTAGAAAAAGACCCGAAAACCGTCTGTGCAGTGCTCATGCTCCGATGACGTCACGCGAGCCCGTTTTCCCAGCTGTTAGCTACTCACGCGGAAGGAAGCTATTTCGTGTTTTTAGCGTATGTCATCCTAGCTGCACAGGTGACAAACACACCACGTGGATAGGCGATAGGATTGTTACATCGACTATCACATCCTTTGGCTCGATTTTCTCCTTCGGAAAGAGCCGCCATCGCATACTCTGTTTTTATGACTTGAATTCATAGCTCTCTCCATCCCCACCACCCCCGAATCCACTCCCCCCCCATCGTAAAATTGGTTTTAAGCAAGAGTCACAATCGATAAAAAAATAATGTTAAACTTTGCTTGCGTATTTTGTAAACATCGTCATTTTATCACTTGTTTATGAATTAATAGAACTTGATTTCGAGTTCATATGTGGTGCACATTCAAAGATAATTCTGATAAAAAAAAAATGGTTTATTTTTTATTTTATTAATAGACAATTTAAGTATCATAGTTAGCACTAATTGATACTATACGGCAATAAGGTTTTCATGGACATAAAATATATTTAATTTTTTTTTCTTATATCTTTCAAACGATTTTTAAAATAATAATTAAAATAATAATAACGAATTTTAAAATAAATAATAATAAAAAAGTAATAAAATAAATATTTGTTTCTCATTCTCTTATTTGAAGTTTAGCACTCGAGAATAACTAAATTTTCTAAACAATATTATCAAAAATATTACCCCGGCTCAGACTTCCTTCCCCAATTTGGTCCTTTTTTTTTCCCAAATTTTAAATTTATTATATTGCATAATTTGGAAAACTAGGTAAGTTTTTTAGTCACACATTTTTCAATTTATGTGCAGTAAATGTTCAGGGTCTCAATAAAAAATAATAAATTTTCATTATTTTCGATTTCATTTTCTCGTTTCTTGGAGAAATTTATCTAAAAATACGAAATTTTTAATAATATTTTTTTTTACCTCATTAGCAATAATTATACAAATGAAATACAGAGCATTGTAAGAAATAATCATCACTTGCACCATATGGAAAACGATAATTAAAAAGAAAGAAACAATAAACACTTCTGACAATTGTTTCATTATTCGGATTTGGTAACAAATATAAAAGTAATTAAAGCATATGTATTTTTTAAGTAATTTAAGACCGCTGTAGGAAATTTGTTTTTGCTGCCTTCCATAAAATTTGAAATAAATAAATCCCGAATTTCCTAATTTTTTAATCGGACATCTAACTCTGAAGAAAAAAATAAATATAAACATCATTCAAATAATAAATGAGACTGCGCAATTGAATCTTTTAACAGGTTCTTTTCCCTCTTTTTTCATTAATACTTGGTATTAATTAATGTTTATGAAAGACATTATTATATCAATTTTAATTTTACAATATTGTCACATTCTAGAAATCTTCCACAAAATCACCAATCTAAATAGTATTTCTGATATCAAAACGACTGTTTAAATCATAGATTCCCAACGTGGGCGATAACGCCCCCTAGCGGGCGTTTGAAGCTTTCAGGTTGGCGGTAAAAGACCCGGAGAAAATTAGGGGGCGTTGATATGGCACGAAGGGGCGTTAGAGGATTAACCAAATATAGTGTATAGTAACTTCAACAATATAGTGTACAATAACTTTCGCAACTGCATTCAGGATTATAGTCCATTGTTCAACGACTTTTGATAGCATTCGCCTCTTCGCATTTAGCAGAACGTGGATTTAATACTGAGGTAGCGCAACATTGGTTACGAAAAAGAGAAATCGGCTCCATATCACTGAACGCGGCCACTTACGATTGTTTTTAAGTGAAATCGAGCCTGATCTTAACAATTTCTTTAAAATGCATCAAATTTAGCCTTATCATTTGTGAAGTTAGAAATTTGATGACTTTAAATGTTAATAAAAAATACTTTTTTAATATAACTAAGAATGCGTTTTGAGTGGTCTCTGAAACTGTCAGTTTATTTATTTAGAAAGCAATAGTTTATTATAAATTAATTCAAATCATCAAAATCCCTGCCTGTCCTTATGACAGCCCTCCGGTTTTACTCAGCCTAAGACTCTAAAGTTGGCCTGTCGGGGGTGTCCCGCTATCTCTGTCCTTCTGACAGGTAAACTAAAATTTTTATTCCTCTTTTTTTAAATTAAAAAGAAATTCAGTAGCTCTTCAATTCCAATAATATTCTATCCATTAGTAATTTTTTTATATTTAATTCTTGTTTTCACCATGCATTATGCACGCTGTTATTTATCTGGATTGGGAGTGGGGATATTGAAATATTCATTAGAAAAAGGGGCGCCAGTTCAAAAAAGGTTGGGAATCTCTGGTTTAAATGATTTTCCGTGATTGCATTCTATAGTATATAATATTATTGGCAAAATTCCAACATTTGATCGGACAACGGTTGCCTGGTAGTAAGGTCTCGGAAGGCTCCAGGTTCGAGACCCGATTCGACCGAACAGCCATTTTGTAAGCGTAAAGTGAAAATTCTAAAATTTATACGTTATATAAATTTATACAAAAGATAAATATGTACCGTTAAAAAACAGTTAATGTCAGAAAATAAATTAAATAAAACTTATAAAAACGTTTACGGACGTTTTTTTTCCCCCTTTCATGTGTTTTCAATAACAAAATGTATGAATGATTTTTTAATGTTTTTATTTTTTATGCGTATTATGGTTAGTGAGGAATATGAAATATCAGACACTCCACTCTTATTTTTTAAGTTTTGATGCAAAATCATCATTAATGAATGCGATACTCTAATAAAAATTTTCTATCTAATAAAAATCTGGAGAAAACTAAATTTTTAAAAAATACTTAGTTTTTTAAATTGTATAAAATTTATTTACTGAGTTTTGGCAAATAATTAAAATTCTGTTTATAAGAGACTTAATTTGCAAGTACAGCTTCTAGGAAATTGATTATATTAATACCCCAAAATACTTTCAGAATACCTGGAATATTGAACATTCGTAAGGAGAGGGAGATTCAATACAATTCCAAAATCATATAAAATATAACTGAATATAAAAAATATAACTGAATATAAAAAATATAACTGAAAATTAATAAATGGAAGTAGGAAAACGCAAACATTATTTTTTTAATTATTCATTCAATAGAATTTTGATCATCCAGAAATGATTGAGACCATATATCATCTTTAAAATCAAATATAGAATAATTGAAAACATAATGCAAATAAGGATTTTTTTGTGAATTGTTTAAAACGGAAATTGAAACATAAATTGTTTAAAATATATGAATTTGATTACTATAAGAACAATGTTTACATTTTATATAATTACACACTCTGTAATGCTTAAGGCAAATCGATTTGTTATTTTTTTGCTCTTGTAGGGGATTTTTGTTTCCTCCTTTCTAAAAAAAGCAGTCGGGTTCATTGATAATCCAAAATTTAGACATCGATTAGCTGAAGTTCTACTGTTCATTTTTTTTAAATTAATTGGTTGATTAAAATTGAACTTAAGCTGTCTCCTTAAATTATGATTTGTTGAATTCAAGTTTAGTGTGAACAAAATCAATTTTGGAAATTAATATTTTCTTCAACAATTACAAAATTATTTCACTATGCCCATAAATTATTATTCATATGCGAAATTTGCTTGCTATAGTTGCATCAATTCAGATAAATTATAGAAAATCCTATAACAATTTTTCAGAATAAAGATCGCTATTTATATGCTACAGTGGTAGTAGCAGCAGTAAAAAACCAAGCCTATTCCATATAACTTCTAATAACTGGTCATTTTTTCTCAATCTTAACATTCTTTCCAATGCAATAATTATCGAAATAAATATTTTTTATTTCTTTTTTTTAAATTTGGAATGGCTAAATTATTAAAAGTAACTTCCATATATTTTCAATTTAAATGGAACTGTATGATGATTTCTAAAAACTAATTTAATTTAATTTCTAGAAACTTCTTTATTGTAGTTTTAAACAATTAATAAAACAAATTTAATCTTGTATAGTTTAAGGCAAATGAACAATCTTCTTTTAAGGGGTATCTTTTAATCTTTCGTCAAGACAATTTTTATTTTTTTATTAGATTTCACATTGATATACGTCTATAAATGTGTTATTCCAAAATTGAAGGTGAGTTACAATACTTACCATCCAAGTTTGTTTAGAGAGACAAATCAATGAATAACATGAATAACCGATTTCGAAATTATACTCAATTATTTCAGATTGTAATTTTATCACAAACCCTAATTGGCTTCATCTTAAATTCATTTGTAAAACGAAATATTTTAATAATCTTAGCACTGATTTTGCTTAAGAATTAAAGGGTTTTCTGCAAAAAGAAAATTGCTCCAATTATTCAAATTTGCAGAAAACCTGTGGTAACACCAATAGCTACAAACTAATGAGACAAACAGCTCCAACGCTTGAATTAACGCGAAACCTATCGATTGGAGCTATATATTTCTGGCACCAAATAAATAACTTTTTATTTTACCACAGAATAGTACGTATAACTCCAAATTCCCCTAATTGGAGCTACATCCTTTTAGCAGAAAACCCTTCAATTTTCATTGTTATTTACCAATATTTTTATACTTCATAAAAAAATTAGAGTACAAATGGAATGGTATAGGCTTGAATTGACATTTTAGATAAGCTAAAACTACTGGAATTATATTCCAGTATAAATCGAAGTGAAAAAGAATACAGCTTTAAAATTTGTACCAACTTTCGAAAATTGAGCTCGTGTAGTTGTTTAATAGATAATAAATTGTTAAAATTTATTTCGTCTATTAATATTAAAGTATCGTTTTTATTTTAAACTTTTTGTTCTTTTTCAAATTTTAATTTCTTCACGGTTTTTTCAACAGAAATTTAAAAAATTCATTCGGAAGTTTTGGTTTTATCAAAAAAAAAAATTGTTAGCAATAAGAATTCATTAACAAAAACTGTCATTATTGTTCCTGATATTAGACTTTATCGCTTCCGTTGGCGGCATTTACTTAGTTATTTCTGGCAACCTAAAAGAAACAGCTGTGCTAAATCCAAAACATTCTGAAACCAGGTGTAATAACTGTATTCATTCGTCAGCATATCATTCGACATAGAACAGTAGCGAACTCTTTCCTTTCTCTTTTGTTACATTTTCCCCCTTTTTTCCGAAAAAAGAAATAATATATTAAATTCTTTGCATTAATTATTCTGATGCGTCCTATTTGAACTAATTCTTATTCATTTCGTCCTGACTGCAGCACACGTTTACGTCTTTCTATCAAGTTTTTATTAAGGTTATGACAGTGAAATCAGCAGTTAGCTTAAAATAATAAAAATCTATTTCGAAGTTTGTGGGCAATTTGCTATTTTCGTGGATTATGGTGGTTCTATTTTTAAGCTATGACAGGAGATATTTTGCTTTCCAATATGCTGTTTCGTTACAGGGGTAAGTTTATGAATAATTTTTGCTCTTTATTGGCGATTCAGGGTAAATTTTCTACTCATTGTTTAATCCACATTTCTATTTATAATTCATGATCAAAACATGTAATCAAAACAGTTCATGAAGTAATTATATTTTGTACAAAAAGATTACAATAATTTTTTATGTAAATCTTAAGAGTTTATTTTATTTTTGCTTTTAAAATGAATGATCGATTTTTATTCAATAATTATTTTAAAAGATATTCGAAATATAAAGTAACGATGAATCTGTTTGTTAAATTTCAAGTCGATTTTTGTTGCTAAATCATTATGAATATGAGTTATAGAATTTAGGATTAATTTAAAGTATTATGTTTTAACAAAATTTAATGATTATTGGGTTAGAATTTTTTTAATTTAAATATAATTATACTAAATAAAAAATTAATTATTATTAATTTAGAATACATAAGAAATATGAATAAAATTAATTGCTTTCATTTCCTAACTAAATCATTAATTTGCATAAAACCTCAAAAAATCAAGAATATATGTAATCAAAATAGTATAATTGAAATTAAATTTATGAATTTTTGTAATCATTATTGAGCAAAATAGTTGCTATTGAACACTGTTTATTGACAATTATGATTCGGAAGTAATTAAACATTAGAAAATTAAAGAAATTAAACATTTTGTGTTAATCTAAGGATTAATAGATTTTTATCCGTAAAGTAAAGGTGGAAATTGAGTTAAAGAAAAAAAAATATTTATAAATAAGTTCAATTGAAAAGATTTGCTAGCTATTATTTAGAAATATCGGTTTCAGAACAATTTTTACTCTTTTTTGTAGTTGTTTCAATAATTTATAATTGTATTATTCAATATTTAAATACTTATTAATCAAATTTAGCATGATTCAACCTCAATTAGATTTCTAATTATATTTACCAAGTTAAACCATTTATTTCAACTATGCCTTAGAGGTATAAAATCGAAGAATTTTAGCATGATTTATTAATTCGAATCGAGGCCAACAATTTTCTATAAAATTAATCTTCTCAGTTCTTAAAATAATTGATTTGTATCTTTATCAACATCTAAAAGTTTTTAACAGCAAAATTGTAGTTGTTTTATTAAATCTCTATTAATAAATCGAAAAAAGATTAATCTAAATATTTTTAACCAAAGCTTGTCACCACTGATTTATTAAATTAGATTTTAATGTGTGAATGTCGTAAAAACAATATTTTATTATTATTGAAATGACATGGAATAATTAATAAAATTTTATTGGAGGTTCCCTGAGAAAAAATTTCGGCATTCATATGCAAGAATCATTATTACACATTTTATTTTTAAAAACATAATTATATTCTGTATTTCCTAATGGAAAGTATGGAAAATAAATTAATATAATCATCAAAATGCTATCACTAGATATTCATGAATCTCTCTTTTCAAATTCCTTTGATACCACAGAAAACACTTTTAAGAAAATTGATATGTCTGTATGTATACACTATAATTTGAAAATTGGACAAACTATACGAATGACCTTTGGACATATTCTTTACACTGAAACTGCAATCAAAATTCGTCTTGAGGGAAGTTTGTTTCGTTTGTCTATCCATATCTTCACATACTGTCTAATTGAAGGTCTTATCCCGCTTCCCCGCATAAATTGTGGACTTTGAAAAAGGCCGTGAATGCTTTACATGACATTAGCAAACCATAGTAACAAAATATAGATCTTGTGCGTGAATTTATTATTTTTATTGATTTTATCATGCGAATATATACTCTCAACGCTTTTTTCTCGAACGATTGATATCAAAATTTGACATGGAATTGCAGTTGCAGTTACAAGATTCCATACTGAATTTCATTTATTTAAATCATTACCTATGAGTTAAAGTTTAAAGGTATGGGGAATGCCAACCTTTGATACATTTGTTCTACATTTTACATATTAAACTTTTATACCAAATTGTATGAATCTTGTTCTTTACATTTTATGGTTATGGAGTTCATATGTGAGATAACAGCCATATTAACAGATTTCTTAAGAATTGTTGTAGTAACTTATTGCATTTCTGCAAGCCCGCTGGAAGAAAGCTGTCAGTAATTTAAGCCTAAATTAACTTCCCTTGCTTTTTCAGTAGCGCCAACTAAGGCCAAGAGTACGACTTAGCTACTTCATGCTTCACCTTCGCTTGCAAAACTCCTTTTTACAGGGGGGCACATTCACACTATTCACAGATAGAACACAGAACGACATCTATGCCCTAACCTGGCCTCGAACCCATGACTCGGGGAAGACGCGCTACCCTTACGCCAGGACGCCGGCCTTCTTCAGAGCAGATAAAGTTTTAAAATTTGGTAGCCTGAAAATTTGGTTTCCAAACTACATACTATATTTCAACCATCTTACTCAAAATGGTTTTGAAATTATCATATTCACAGACAAATATCATGAGAAAAATATTATTTCTGAGCTCCTAGACTCCTGAAATGAGGAGATTCAACAAACTCTTAAGTTCGAATTTTTTGACGAATGTAAAACTTTTTTATACGGATGGAACACGCTTGACGAATTTATAATACTTTTTCTAAATAATTACGAAATATTAATAATATTGAGGAAAAAGTATTATAAATACATAAAAATATAAAAAGGTGTTATTATAGAAAGTATTATAATACGACGAATTTATGCTTTTTATTTAACTTCCCATACGAGAAAGTGAAAAAGTAACTTCTTACTTGTAATAAATACATTTGCGAATCAAATTTATGTTTGACCTGATATAAGTTTTTATAATGCTTATTCCTCGTTTCCTTGTTGCTCGTAATGTACACTTCCTCCATGTTTTAGGAGATTCTAAAGCTAAACACAAAATCAAGCAGAAACGAATATTAAGAAAGTCGAAGAATAAATTTTCATTTATTTATCTCTTGCATATTTTTATACATCCATTATATTTTTTATCCATTATCCGTTATTTTGTTTTATTGTATATAGTTTCCGTTTGTTTCGTATTCAAGGACTATTCCTGGTATCAGTATATATTAGCTCAAAACTTCAGTGTGGATATTCTGTCTCTCCTTTCCATTAGTTATCCGATTTTCACCAGCAAATAAAATGCAATATCTCTCTGGATGGATTTATAAAGTTGAATTTGCTTCTAGATACAGGCTGTAAAAATTTATTCTGGTCTCCAGCGAAATAATAATCCACTTAGTATTCGTATTACATAAGAATATTATATTTATGCCAGCAGAAACAGCATCGATAATTATACAACTTGTCACCTGAATAAATAAACTACAATGTTATTTTTTCTTTCTGTGACGTTGATTATATATTCACCTTAAGTGCAAATGCGCATTTGTGGTGCCAGCGAGTCACCATTTCAGTGGTGCGCAGAACATAAGGCAGTTCGCATATATTTATCCAAATTTGACTATTATTGGTGTACATGTTTGATCGCACGCTGTGTAAATTTCAATCTACGTTGCGTACTGGTTTTGAATAATTTTCGAGGTGATCACGAGACAAGGATTATTTATAAATGTATCTTCCTGTAAAAAATAAATAAAATTATAAATAAACAGAGATACTTTTCTATTTTATTCCATAGAGTTAACCGATTTCTAAATGAAAATTTAATTTATAGCAATTCGCTTGAAATGCTATCTTTTTTTTTATTAAAACTTAATTTATTTTTGTTGATGTTCTAGAAATAATCCCATGGGTATTTAATTTTATAAAATATAGGATTAATTTAAACAAAATTCAGTTTTTCCATACATTTCTTTTTTTTTAAAAAAATTTTTACTTTGACTAAGAAAGAAACGCGTGGAATTTGTTTCCCTTGAATCACATATTTTTTTAGTTTTGCCTAATCATGTGAAAGATTTTTTTAAATTTATTATTTTTAGAATTTGTTGTACATTTTGCAGTTATTGCACGAAATTCTAAGAATAATCTTATTACTTTTTGTAAAAGCAATTTATTTTATTTTATAAATAAATTTAAAATTTGTTCGTTATATATATTCATTAGAATTATTAGTTTTCGATTGTATTATTAGATAAAATCTTTTCTAAAATGCATTGATATTACCAGAATTTTTAAATATTCAACTACATTTAAGTAAATTATTTACTAGATTTATTTTATTACTTACAAGTCCGTTCAAAGCTTAGAACATTTACAAAAGAACATAGAATACGGTATGATGTAAGCTTAAAAATTATCTACTGAATTTTCATAATCCAATATTTAAGAACTCAAAATCGTTAAAGAAAGAAAATCCATAATATTTATAAAAGTTAACTAAAAACCGAATATTTTTTAAGTTTAAACAGCATCTTTGCACTTTGATTGGAATTCAGATGGTCCTGTAAGTTTTATAGGGTGACTGTTACTGTGTTATGCTTTATAAAATGCTATATGCATATGCAACTATGCTGTTTGTCATGTGATTACGACGTCTCATGAATTGATTTCATTCACTGTAGAGTTACGTTCTGTTTTAAAAGTTATTTTTATTATTAAATGTTATTCTACAGCTCATTTAACAATAAATGTAACTGATTTTTTCTGATTTAAATAAATTGTAATAATCCAATATCTTATTTTCGTGTAAATTTTAGCAAGAGATAAACATTTATCATTAAATAATTATCGATGAAATGTGAAAGGGTAATATTAATAAAAAAATATTTCAGATACTATCGAATCTGAGCTCTGTAAGCAAACTTACGCTATGCTTTGCATGAGAAATAATATATCGCCAGAGGAATTCGTTTTGATTCCAGAACTAGGAATTCCAGAGGTTTAATATCATTCCAATATGCATTGCTGCTTCAATTATTTGAATTATATAGAGAAATTCTCCTTACTCTGAGTTGGGAGATCTTTTGTATATAAATAGTGCCGAAGTAATTTCTTGAGCTGAATGTATGCACACTAAAAATTAAGAAAACTTCTAAAATTTTCAAGATACAAAAAGCCTACTTTCTTTGAATAATAGTTTCCTCAGTATCAACTTTTTTTAATCTGAATTTTAAAAAGCATTCTGATTTTATATACGTTGACAGAATGAATACAAGATTTAATGTATTTGATACTTTCCTTATGACTACCAATTACGATCCATTTTGCGTTGAACTTTATCGAACGATGTAAATAATGATTATATATCTTAATCCTCCTTCAATTAACTGATTAAATCTAAAATCTGTAGATTCGAAATAAAAATCACATGCCAAATTTCAGAACTTGAGAAGAAAAGAAAAGTAAATAGTTTTCCCTCTAAGGTTTAGTTTAATTATATTAACGTCCCCATGTAAAGCAATAGTAGAGTTACTTTGGGATGGACCTCGTAATTTTCAACCGCTGTCAAATGACGAGAACGATACCTGAGATGCACCCTTCCTCTCCACACCACACCAGCAGGGAGGACGTTAGGCCCTGGCATGCAATAAACCCTCTTACACGACGGTTCTTCGGTGGAATCAGGTCTCGAACCTGAAACATTGCAGTTCACGAGCGGAAACCATATCACCAGGCCACCACGGCCTTTTCCCTGTAAGAAATTTCGCATAATTTCAATGCAAATCGACAGTTTTAGTTTTAAATCCTTATAACAAAGGTACATCTATCTATATTTTATGCTTTTGGATTACCAAGCATATGCACGTATATATGGATCGACGAGCTTTCCGGTGATGGATTTTACTCAAAATTTGATAGAAACATAAAATTTGTGTGTTTTAATCATATTTTATTTCATATTTTAAGTTTTTATTGAGACATCAAAAGCGGCTGATGATGGATTTAAAATCACTATTGCAAAAACGTGTTTCTGCAATTGGAGTGTAAAGACCACATATTAAGTTTTAACCCTCCACATCATGAAGATTTTTTATGTTCACAAATAGGCAGATAGATATAATTACAAAAAAAGATTTTTAACCTTTTCTTGTCCAGCATTGAATTACTGAATATAATTTCAAATCTTCAAATAAGTGGAAATATTAAGTTATTTAAAATGCAAAAATTTACATAGAAGGGGTTCAGTATATCAAATGCCCCTAATATTATTATGGAAATTAAAAAAAAAAAACAAATATCTTAAACAGGATGTGTTATCTAATTACGAAATTAAGTAAATTCGCGGTTCAAAGACAAAAATTTTCAAAACGCTTTACAGGAGCAGGCAGTTTTATTTAGAATTTGCAATTTCGTCAGTAATTATGCCTTATTTAATTAGTGTTCACTGAAAACAAATTTTTCAAAAAAAAATTTCTTCAGTTACTTTTTTAACAAGTTTTAACCATTTAAACACCAGCTGTTTTTCTCTCTAAATTAATATTTTTTTAATAATTTTATGTGAATTTAATGTAATACTTTTTATTGTTTAAGCTATCGAATTTATACGCATGCGCAGTGAGACGATATTCAGTACAACTGTGTGGCTTTTATTGCTTCTGTGTTAGGAGACAATTTTCTGGTAATTATATAAAACAAATTAATCAACCCAAAAATTTCGTCATACTACAATGGTTTAAACTGAAGATTCGAATTTCGTTTCTATTCAGAGAAGTTAAAACTTGGAAACTTATCAAAATCTTGAGATTGAATTTTCAAGTATATTTTTTTTTTTCTAAATAAAGAATTCGAGATATGAAACTAAATAATAACTAAACATGTATAAATAACACGATATTTTCATATTAATGACATAAAATTCCAAAACTTTTCGCGTAATGTGCGATAAATATAAAATAAAAGATTTCTTCCATATAATAATCAACCAGAATAATCTCTCTAAAACATTATGACTTACTCTTTAATAAGCGTATTTTGTGTATAATAATCGTATGTCTCGGCGAACAATAGTTCCAAAATTAGCCTATTAGCGAGCGAAGCTTGGCGATTAATCATCGGGATGCACTTAATACGCAAGTACCAGAAAGTCAATATACATTTTGGAGGACTTCTGATGGAAAAATGACACCGAACTATAATTATAATCACAAAAGCAAATATCGAATTTTATATATTTAAGTCACTGCGTTATTTGAATTATTGAGTTATTTTGTCGGCGTCCTGTCCTAGGGATAACACGTCTTCCCGTGATCTAGGCGCCCTGGTTTCAATCCCAATTCGGGCATGGTTGTTTTTCTTCTATGTTGTATCTGTGAAATGTGTGAATTTGCCCCTCTACCCTGTTAAAAGTGGTTGGGCAAGCGAATGTGACGCATGAAGTAGCCCTAGTTGGCGTTACTGAAGTAGTTAGACACTCACTCGACTTAAATGGATGGCAGATAATTGCTAGCACGCTTGTAAATTGCCATAAGTCCCAACGACAACGCGTTATTTTACTATGAGCGAACAGACCGACAGACTATCCGACAATTTGTCGGGATTGGTTTAAAAATTCATATGGATCTACATTCTAAATACTAAATCTGTATAACAAATTTTATTTAACTATATCTTTTTATTTTATAGTTATCATGTTAAATATTCCGACAGCAAATATCATATTAAATATTTGGACAAATTTCTTTAAAATTTGAAAGCCGGAAATCTACAAAATTAGTGTAAAAATCGTATCAAATTTCATCAATTTAGTTAAAATCATTTTGTAGTTATCGTGTTCATAGACAAATTAATAAACATTATTTTAAAATTTTATTTATCGGTCACAGGGAAATCTAAACATGTAGGTTCATTTTAGGTACTAAAGGGAAAGCGACCTCTTTTTAAAAAGTCGTTTCATAGTAGATTCTATCTCTTCTTTTACTATAATTATATTCAGTAAACACTGATCCTCTAGTTCATCTGAAAAACAAAAAAAAAAAAAAAAAAGATAAAAATATTCAATGTTTAATACAAATATTGCAATCGTCTAAGTAAACTGATATCGGATATCTCTAAGTATGTTATATTTCACACTTATCGATGAGTACCGCGCATTTGTTCATTATGCTTAATCACGTATCTTAAACAAAATTGGCACGTGATAGAAACCCTTGGTGTAATGGCTACCAGGGCATCCAGGTGCTGCTTCTTTCTGCTGGCAATTGCTTATCACCGCGATACGTGACTGGGCCGGGAATATTTCACAGGTGGCTTGAATTCCTAAAAGGCTTTCGGTTTTAGAAATATTACCAATTTGGTCGTGGGAAATCTTGTTTTGCGACACACCGTATGCAATTCTGTAAATAGATTACTTAATGCATCGCTTTCAGAACGGGAAACACGTTTTCTGCAATGAGATATTTCTTAAATCACATCGTTCGAATAGGTAAAAGATTCGATTCCTAGATATTTCTTTGAATATGTTATTATAACTAATTGCTCTGCAATGGCTGGCTATTACTTAATTATAATAAACATAACAATTCAATGTTGCTAACTTCAGTTGCGACAAAAGTATGATTGTTTTTCTCCATAAGGGTATCTTTAACGATAGATATCATTAAGTTATGTTACAATTTTTTTTTTCTGATTTGGTTTGGATATTTTTAATATTAATTTAATAATTTAAATAACCTAAATAATTTAAATAAGTTTAGTTCTATAAGTTATTCTGATAGCATCTTAATGAAAAAAAGGGCAATTTTCGTTTGGGGAGGGGGCTTCTAATATTAAATCAATATTCAAAGAAATTCATTGGTTTTTTTTTTCATTGTTTTTTAGCAAAAAAATTGTAATTGTTTTCTTCAAAAGAAAATTGTATTATAAATAAACTTATTAGAAGCGTAAATTTTTAATTTTATAAAACTTAGAACTTCTTTCCCAATTTATGTTGAGTGTAAAATAATTTATGCATATAAAAAGTAATAACAAGGAAGATAAATTTATATAATTGAGTACATAAAGAAAAACCTTTGAAAATAGAAAACGAGTAATAAATATCATTTGGTAACATAAAATTATAGACTTCGCGTCTATCGTTTCATGTATCATACAAATAGATAAGGCCTTTTTTCTGCATAAATGCTTAATGGTGTCAGTCATTGGTCTGATTAGCTTCAGATTGGTTGTTACAACTAATTTCAAATGTTACTTTAAATTCTACTTTGTTACTTTTATTTTATACATTTTAAACTCACTTACAGTTGAAACTGATATAAAAATTAGAGATTCACCATTTTTAATTCCACTTGTAAAAATTCACTTGATTATATTTTTTCACACAATTATGTTTTTTTCACTTGAGATTTTAGACTGGGCCTTCCCCCCCCCCCTTCAATTTTCTTCTGTGCTCGTTACTAGTATAAAGTCTTTTAAATTACTTACTAAATCCTTTTCTATTTATTTTTTCTTGTTTATCACTTAATACTCATACTTAGGGGTACATCTGAAATGAGGGTGAGAAATTTGTGGCATGTTGAATTGTTCTTGCCATCCAAGAGGGCAATTGGTTTCCTGTTATCAATGACGGGAAGCACTATCTAAGGGAAGAGTTGTGCCGTCGCCAGTGATTGCTCTTAAGACTCAATCTTAATTCCCACCAATGCTGTCTTAGTAATCCAGCTGTCCAAATTGAATTTCAATGCCTTTAAATAAGAGGGATATATATGTACGAGGTATCAATACTTTTGACCATTGTCCACCGATGTCTCACAGAAAAAATCCCTTATTTTGAATCCTTGCCTGAGGGTGACCCATGAAAAAGTCTTCAGGCCGGATTCTTTTTCTATTGGTTATAGTTTTTGATTCGGTTATGTTCCTTTTTACTGTTCCTGTATTTTAGTTGTAGCTGCATTTGCGCTCACCAAATACAATGATTTAAAAACTAAAAATAATAATAATAGTTCTTAAATTTGTTTGAATCTGTAATAATTTTTAGTTTCGATTCTAATTTTAGTTTCGTTTCCGTAATTAGTTTCGTTTAAATAATTTTATTAATTATATTAATTTGGATTTGTTTCGTTAATTGGTTCTATTTCATTTGCCTTTCATTTTGTGAACTTTTAGCGTTTAATTCCGAATTGTGTTTTAATTTCGATTTCAGCCTAGTTAGTTTCGTTTTAATTTTTGTTGACCAGGAAATGGGTTTTAATTGTTTTAATAATTTTATATATATATAAGGTACAAACTTTTTTTTTTCTTTTCGTTTTTTTATAACTTTAAGAGCCTTGTAAAATAAAGTTCTCAAAATCTGCTCACATAAATTCTACGATGGCCATCAAGAACTTTTTAATGAATTCTTACTCAGATTTCCTTTTTATGTTACTGTTGATGCCAAATAAAAACAATTAAAAGTTGTTTTTTATAAACCATCAAGGTTTTTAATTAGAAGATTTTTAAATGCCATTGTTTTTGTTGTTGGTTTTTTTTAACATTACAGCTGAAACATTTAAAGAAAACATCTGCCTCCTCTTATTTGTTCAAATTGTGTAACTAATGCCTTACAAGAGCGATTAATTTCTAACTTTTTTTTTTCTGTCTCTAAATAATATTTATTTCGTCTGTTCACACTTTGAGAATCTCCAAGTTTATAACATAAATCAAAAGAATCTCCCCCTACCGCTTCATAATTCTCACCGAAGCATCTTTCACGTTGAAACCAACGAAATAAAGCAGCTAGCGAATGCCTCAGTGTATGGAGAGAGAACTTAACGAAAGTGTAATTTTTATTCACTGCGAGGAAAAGGTCCATTCTTCATTCCACGCCTTTTATTTATCTTTATAAAAATTTTGGAGGATTAATGGATTTTTCTAATAAAAAGCATTTCAGATATATTTTGGAAAACACTTAGATAAATTATGTGATATTATACCTGTATTGTATCAAATTCCAATTTGAGAAAAAAAACTCGGTCTGGTTTTCATTTGGGTATTGCAGTTTCGTTTCTGAAATGTAACTCAATTTATGTTTATGGTATTATTTTTCCTGTCTTTCGTGATAGTAAATTTCATCTCTTAAAATTTTGAACCCTTTAATTTAATATCTTAGAATATATACATTTTTTTATTTTTAAGTAAATATTTAAATAATTGGAAGATTGAAATACTAATAATATCTTCAATTTTAACCCATTCAACTGCTACTTTTAAAAAGTTGCATCGATTTCAGTGTACTTAGATTTCCCAATTATCTTTAAAAGATTAAATTATAAACTATTTACCCTTATGTATTAAGAATTTCAAAACAAATAATTGCAAGTACACATTTTATGTGGACAAATGTATAATTTTAAATATTCGTTTTTTGTTTTCTTTTCTTTTTGTGAAATTCTTATATAGTTTTACTAACAGAGTTGCAATTAGATGAGAATGTTAGAATAAAATATACGATGCATCCGTTTTAATTGTTGCTTATTTTTTTAAAAATGATGTCAACAACATTTCATTAAATATGGTCTATTAGAAGGTATAAATATTTTGAAATTTAGGGAATTTTTAAGCACTTTTTGGCTCAAACTACAAAATATAATTATTTGCGTTATCTAAAGTTTTTTTTTTTTTTTTTTTCGTTTTGAATTGAATGCTTGCTAATAACAGTTTGGAAATTAGCAGTTGGGACACTTCTTTTGAAAATTAAACAATTTCTTCCAAAGAATTTTTTAAAATTATTTATGTATATAGGGCATTTGAATCCTATAACATTTTACCAATAATTGATGATTTTTCATTTTTTGAGATATTTGAAAAAAAGGTACAAGTATTTTATACCTAACTATGATTCAATGACTCTCGATTTTAATTCCTTCCCTGATACGCCTCAAGTTTGAATGGCAGGGTTTTTCTTTTCCAATAAATGTCATTTTATTCCTGTAAAACTATCGAAATATTCACATTCCTAAATTCCAAAGTTTCTTAAGCAACTTGCATGGAAGAAGAGAATTTTGATCATAGTAAAAGATATGATGAATATATAGTTAGATTACAACGATCATACTTATCATCATTTAACACCTTGAATAATTATAAATTAATCTTTTTTATCAAGCTAATGATTTCAATAATTAATTTAAAGATTATAATTTTGCATAGATTATAAGTCTGCATTATGTGTAAAATGCGAATGAATACTTTATAAAAAATTACATAGAAAATAGTTTTATTTTAATTTTTTTAACTAAGCATTATTTTATTGAAGGCATTGTGTTTAGTAAAGTTATAATTTAATATCTTTCTCGTTTTACACTCTGTCATTTATTTATTTTAGTTTTGACTTTTAATTAGAGCTTCCAATCTTTTTCATATCAAGCTTCAAAATTTTTAAAAAAAATCATATAATTCTTGTTGCGTTTTTATTTTTAAGTGAAAATTTTTCACTCAACTTTTTTAAATATTTTTCAAAAAATATTCAATAGAGAATTTTTGAAGGCGTTTTTTAGTGAACTAAAACATTGAATTTTATGTATTTCAATTTGTTCTAATTTTTTAAAATTTAACTTATTGTTGTAAATACTAAGGACTTTTGAAATCAATTTTTTCCTTAAAGTACAATAAACATGGCGTTATGAGTTTAGAATAAGAATTTAATTAAATCAATTAGTTAATTGATAATTTTAAAATTTTGAAATAAGATACTATAGACGAGAAATGCACCAGTGTACGAATTTCTAAATTCAACCTATTAAAAAAAGAATGAAAAAAAATTATAAAATTACCCATCTTTACAAAGATATAACAAATCACGCAATTTAATCTCGATTTATGCTTCATTACTCAGTTTGATAATTAATATTAGCCTAAAAGTGTTATTTTTATTAAATCAGCATCATGATGAAGACAAATTGAGTAAAAGCATTTTGATGCATGGAGCTTTAATCCTCAGAGTTACAGGGTGAGACAAAATAATTCAGTGCTTATTGCATTTCAATTTATAGAAAACACCAACAGAATATTATACCTTAAGCATCATTGATCCTCATTTCGTCATTGTAATAATTGAATTGAATTATAAGGCTTATCAATCATTTTTATTACATCATTCTATCATATATGATGAAAAGAAAAAAATTAATATTTGAAAACATTTGTAAGTTGTCAGAAGATGCTAAACTACTCTAATTGAAGAGAATGAACTAAATTAATTTAAATTTAGATTTCCTTTCCCGATGTAATGTTTGATTTTAACGTTTTTTAGAGTTCCAATGGAATCTAGGACTATAGAAATAGTGGTTCACAATTTTAGATAGAAAAGAAATTTACTTCAAACATCTTGAGAAGAAAATACTCTAATAACTAAAAAAACTGCAAAAATTCTATTTCATCAGTTAAATTTCGGAATGTAATATTGTTCTGAAATAACATTAAGCTGTTATTCTTACTGTTGCATCCTGTCTACAATTTACCCAACAAAAATTAATTTGTAATATTTCCTTGAACTAATTGTTTTATTCACCATTTCAACCAAAATTTTTTAAAATAATGTCAATGCACTTTAAGAATGTTTATTTTTTTTAATTAATTCCATTCGTTTTATTTTTAGATCTACCAATAGGCATAAAGATGCCAGACTCACCAGAAAGTCTGATCAAAAATCAGATTACTTCTAATTCCACTAGTGGTATTACAGGTAAGAAAATCTGTTATAGTAGTTAAATTTCAGTGATAGCTCCTTAATTTTTGTTGATCCATGAATAACTCAATTTAGAGTAATTAACTATTTTAATTAAATAAACTAAATAAACCGTTTTAGAAAATGCCACTTTTTAAATATTTCACATTTTGAAAGTAATGGCGATTAAGTCCTGTACACGAATGTTATTAACAAACTATATAGAACCAGGGCAGAAAAATTTTTAATACAAAAATTAGAAAGGAATTTAAAATGCTTTAAATAATTAAGCCTCATATAATTCATTCAAATACATATATATACGTAAATACAAAGATCTTGTTCGTTTAGATCTTATTCGTATCCGAATACATATATATATATATATATATATGTATTCGGATTCGAAGAAGATCAAAATTTAAAAGCTATCATTGTTTTTAGTGAGTGTAAATGCAGCTATTACTAAAATACAGATGAATCAAATAAATTAGCGATATAAGAAAAATATTATAACAGAAAATATAAAAGAAAACGAAACTAAAAATTATTTCATATTCAAACAAGATTAAAATTATTAAAAAACTATTAAAAAATTATCATTGTATTTATAGAGCACTGATGCTGGCTACTTCCCAAATACAGATGAGTGTAAGTAAATTAGAAATATATGCAAAGTAAAAAGGAATACAATGGTATAATTACAACTATATATATATATATATATATATATATATATATATATATATATATATATATATATATATATACATACATACAGCACAATCCAAGGAGTCTGAAAATCGAATATATGCCCAAAATCATGCTATTGGCATATCAACGATTATACTTGAAATAATATAAACAAATAATTATCCCCTGGCAAAAGTGGTTATTCAAATGTACAAAGTGCTATGTAAAGTTTAAATATGTTACTGCCGTATTTCTTAAATTCTAACGAGGCACCCTATTGCAGTTATCTGAACTTTCCTTCCCCCAGGTGTAAATGGGAATCATTCCCCGCATCCTCCTGGTGGTACCCCTTCTCCCCCTATCACCTCTCTCTCCTCGTCAAACACTGTTCCTCATCATTTGGACCTTCAGGGTGGCAACGGCGCCTCCAGAAGCAAGCATGTCATCAAAGTCAAACGATTCCTAGCGACGCTGCAGCAATTCGCCTCAGATATGTCAGTGGAAGTGGGCGAAAGAGTCCACAGTCTCATTATAGGCTTAGTTGTGAGTATTTCGTTCAATTTATTTAACCGAAAGAACAATAATAAATGCACTCACTTAAGCTTAAAGTTCGACATTATGCAGAGATTTTGAACAATCTAAAAATCCCTTCATCGTCAAAAAAAAATTCGTTTTTAACTTTAAAAGAGATTAAACTTTAGGGTTTTTGTGAAATTGCTATTCTATAGGGAAAAATATGTTAACGATAGCGCAAAGATTGGAATGGTTAAAAATCTTGCTTTACATTTTAAAAAATAATCGCTCAAACATCATGACAAACATCTGCAACATCGTCTTCTATTGCAAAATACTTCTTGACAGAAGATTGATGTAAGAAAAGAAACAAAAAGGAATTCAATAATTACGAATCAATTTTGTCTATTCTTCAATTATATGAAATCAGAATGATATCTATAGTAATATTGTCTTAATAAAATAATAAAGTGTGTGTGTGTGTGTGTGTGTGTGTGTGTGTGTGTGTGTGTGTGTG
>JAPMOQ010041184.1:3365617-3477367 GCA_026543055.1 Argiope trifasciata | reverse complement strand
TGTGTGTGTGTGTGTGTGTGTGTGTGTGTGTGTGTGTGTGTGTGTGTTCTCCAAAATGCTCACAATATTTTCTTGCGAATGCAAGCTTTATAGTATTTATATTTCATTTATAATAGCGAAAAATAAGATTATAACACTCTGCAAATATGTGTATAAGATTTCCTCTATTGCATTTCGAACACTTAGTTGAGAAGTGGGGTAAGCTGAAGAAAAAAGACTATGAGAAAGTATTCAATACTTTTATGAATTTAGAAATGAATTTGCCGTCTTTAATTCTGTATGGGAAACATGAATCTGCGCAACAGAAATTAAAATTACTGTGAAGCCGGCTCTCCGAGTGAAAAGAAAAAATTAGAAATTACAACGTAAATGTATTCCTTTTTAAATGTTAGATATATCATATTTTAATTATTTGTCCCCGTTCAATAATAAGTTTTAAAAAAATTAACTCATGAATAATGATAAAGGCAAATATCAGTTTCAAAAGTTTGCCTCACTTTGCTTTTGATTCCTTATTTTATATCACAATGTGGTCGGAATTAATATTCTTTTAACTAGTTGTATATTATTCTGAAGTAATTTATGACGATTACACCATAATAAATAGTTAATAAGAAAAATAAATTGGGAATTCTCAACATTTGTATGAAATCTCAATTCATAAAATAAGACTTAATCAAAATTGTAATTATTTAGCTCAATTTTTAAATTCGAACTTTTTTTCATTTCAGAGTTCTTCTGTCTCTATAGAAGATTTTCATCACAAGATTCAAGAAATCACAAATTATCCTCTCAGGCCCTTTGCAATTCCTTTCTTAAAAGTAAGTGTAAGATGATTTTTTTAAATAATTTATTAATAATTTGCAGCATTTTATTTCTTTATCAGTTTTTCTAATCTTTAATATTTGCTAACTAAAAAGATTTATTCTAATTACAAAATGTGTAAAAATCTGTTAACAGTATATTCCACACTGTATTAAGGAAATTATTAAAAAATATAAAAATACATCCTGCGTTTACATTTATGAGTTACGAGGTGGTGGCTATTTCGAACGTTGTTAAATCAAGCATGTTTTAACATATCTTTACCTTTTTTGAAAGATATAACATCTGAAAAAGAAAAAAAATCCTTAGTTGAAGTTTTCTAGAAAAAGAACTAATTTACTATTATAGTTGGAAATCTGTGTTTTTTTTTTTTTTTTTCCATTTATAATAAGTATCTGGAAAACCAAACTTTGATCAGTAGGATTTTTTTAAGAGACAGAGAAAAAATATTTATGTACTAATCACATATTGATTACATGCGAATATTTTTCAATTTTACCTCCATATAAACTGGCCATACAAATTTTATAAAATGAATCCATTTAATTTAACATGCTATTCGAAAACAATCTACTATATTACAATAATAATTATATTAATTTTATATTTTATTTACAGTTACCTACACTTTGAAAATTTCACCACGGTGTAATAAGGTCTTAACACAGTGCAAGTACTATGAAAATTTATAAGATGGCACTATATGACATTGTCAGCATGAGAGCAGATAGAAAAAAGCTGTAATAATTAGTCATAAAAATGTATTTTTGTGTGAATAAAATCGCCTTTTTTTTTTCAGGAAAGACACCTGTATAGATAAAATTAAAGATCAAAACAGTATAAAATTTGATCCAAATCTTTAGACTCGTTCTCGAAATGCATTAAATTATATAATATGCAAGAATTACTCGTTTAAAATTATAAGATTGGAAATCTCTGTTGTATTATATTGGTTATAGAAAACAAATGATGAATAACAAATTTTTCCCATTCTATAAAAAACAATTCGAAATAAAAGTTTATTCATCCTTTCGATTAAAGACAGCAAAAATGAACAATTAGCCTAAAAAGTCATTATACCTGAAATAAAAAGGGTACCTGAAATAAAAGGGAAAATACATTATATTTTCTTTAGTGATCAATTCTTTATTCTCGCAAAATGAGATAGTCTTAAATTGCTTGTAACACTATTTTTTCTATCTCCACAATGTAGTTTATAACAAATTTTATGTAACTTTTCAATAAATTTTTTGAAGTTTTCAAGATATAAAATGAATCTTATATCAAAAAAATTATGTTTCTTTTCAAAAAAAAATTTGAAACGGTGTTTCGAAACTAAGCCATTATCAATAAAATCCACTCTTCCAAACAAACGAAATTCTTCCAATGACCTTATCACTAAAATTATTTTGTATCTATAATTCAAAGAAATTTAGCGAATATACATTTCAATAATTAATTCTCTCTCTTTTCCTCAGTCTCATCTTCCCATCTTGCAAACGGAACTTATCCATTTTTCGAGGATGGCGAAACAGACACCCCAGCAGTATCTACGGCAGCACGAGCACGTGATCCTGGACACCTCATCCCACCCAAGTTCTGAGCCATTCGAGATTTTCCAGTCTTCTGCGGAGGCGAAAGAGAATGGAAAAAGACGGTCGCCTCCTAGCAGGTGAGGATAAAAATTATTTTAAAGAAATAATCAGGAGAAGAAAAAAATGAAAGCGAATGAGCATGAGATCTTTTTCATAAAGTGACATAGCTGTTATTTAATAAAAATTTATCAGAGGGCAACAATGATTTATTGCTAGAATCGCGTGATCTTACGTAATTCAATTATCCATTACTCTTATTATGTATTGAATCCGTCAAACACAAATGCTTTCAACTAGTGTGGTGCCGGCGTCCTGGCATAGGGGTAGCGTATCTTCCCCTGATCTGGGCTTCCCAGGTTCGAGTCCCGGTTCGAGCATGGTTGTTCAGTGTTCTATCTGAGAGATGTATGAATGTGCCCCCCTGTAAAAAGGGGCTGTGCAAGCGAATGTGTGTGTTTCATCTTCATTTGAGCAAGAAGTCAGACTTTTCCCTCTGGGTGCTCAGGGATCTTTACCTTCAGAAGCTACAGCTTCCCCTTTCCGTGGAAACACGGACACGACATCATCATCAACAACAACTGGTGTAGTGTAAAAGATGTTTCAGGCAATGTTTTCTTTGTTGTTGTTAGATGCATCATCGTTGATCTAAATAACCCAATCATGGAGTCGAAACGGTGTTATCAAATCAAATCAATTATTAATTTATGTATTGTAGTATTTTATCCCTACGTGCACATTTATATTCACACTGACATATGCGTTTTTCATACTTTTATATAACTCATTTCATATTTAGGTCGTATAACATAATTTTCCTCGGCCTAGTCAAAAGAATTTTTTTTAATGCTAGCTGTTTCAAAATTTGTTCTTAATTAAATTAAAATAATATTTCACAATTACTATTTAAACGCATTAAAATACTCTAGAACTCACCGAGTTCTGCATAAACCTTTTTTAAAAGGCAAATAAAGAATCAGTTTTTATTCTAGTAACCAAGAAAAATTATTACCGGTAATAATTACAGTATGTAATGAAAACATTCGCTACGACCTTAGCTACTTACTCCTATTGAGTTTAGTTTAGTTATTCCATTTCCGTTTTAAAGCCCCATTAGGGCTATTCTTTGATGAAAATCGTAGTTTTGAACAGCATGACGTGGGCAACACCCACCCTCATCAAACTTCCGCACCACACCAGTAGAAGGGCTTTTGGCTCCAGTTGATTTAGCGTGTACCAGACTTGCTTGCTTACACAGTGATTCTTCGGCGCAATCGGGTATCGAGCCTGAAGTGCTCCAGCTCCAAAGCCGAAAATTTACCATCAGGCAACCACAGTACTTTATTCTTGCTTTCATATATGCTTGATATCATTTCTTTTATTTTTCATGTAGAAATGGCAAGCTGGATGTCGATTACAGTGAAACCAATGGTGATGGCCCTCCACCAGCCAAAAGACACCATCCTATCCCTAGTCCTACCCTCAGCTCCAGGACAAGTCCAGGAGCTCCATCCGGCCTGGGTTTACCACCAAGTCTAAATCTAAGGCTGCCTGATGACACCGTCCATTCATACAGAGACAGAGAAGGTCGAATGGACAGATATGACCGATTTGAAAGGGATTTCTACAGGCCCTTTTATGGTGAGAAAAGTTCAAAGTAGATCGAAAATGCTCCTTGTTTCTTCATAAACAAAATCCAGGAATGGAGATATTATTGCTCAATTATTGAATGGTCGTGATTCAAAACGCTCTAAATGATATATCTGTAATTTTTTGAAATTTTAAACGTAACTAACAGGTTTTTTATACTTAGTTTAGATAAATTTATAAAACAAGATTTTAATCCAAACCATACATTTGGCGCAGCATAATCAATAATTGTTTTTGCGTCACAAAACACCGCTAAATCAAATCTTTTACTTAGGCTCAATTCCAAGGTGACTACCTCTTCTAAGTTTAATTTTTTTTATTTGGCACTTCCACTGGGAGTTACGTCGTAAGAGGAGGAGAAGTTTTGGTCATAGTGGTTGGTTCTCGCCAGCCGAGAGGGTATACAAGAGGTGGAGGCAGTTACTTCCTTATAAAAATGAGACTTGCTTCCCGCAGGAAAGGTTTTACCGAGGCCGGCGATTGCCTTTAGAATGCAAACTTAGTTACCGTCCATAATGTCACAACGGTGTTATTGTGTTTGGCAGTTTTCCATCTCCTTTATGTTATCAATTATCTGATACTTGTCACTTTTTAAAAACTATAATTAACATTTAAGTTTATTATGTAATCAAAGATAATCGCAATTCAAAATCAAAACACGTAAATGAGCAAATGAAAACAAAATGATTCTATAAGGAATCATTCAATTAAAAACAGCAAGGGTTAAACTTCAATGGTAACAACATTTATTAAAGAGAAATTTAAAAACGCTAATATAATTGGAACTCATAAATTTTAGTTAATAATTTTAATATACAATAAAATTATGAAATTCCAACAATATTATATTGAAATCAAATAAACTCTGTAAGAAACGAAGCCACAAATATTTATATTTAGAGTTTTAAAAAATTACCGATTCAAAGCATTTCAAAAAAAAAAAAAATGAGAGAGATTTGACCTTATTTTTTTTATCGGGTAAGAATAGACATTTACTTATGTATATAAATATATTTAACATAAAGGTTTCTTATTGGAAAAAAAGTTTATTATTTTTAATTACACTAATTTTATTTCCATCTGAGTATTTTATAATCATTTTTTTTTACTTTTCCAATATTCGTTAAAATTATTGTGAAGATTCATCCATAAACATTACATAAACAGAGAGCAAATTATCATGCATTTAATTCTCAGAAAAACTACAAAAAAAATGGGAATGTGTCCTCTCTCTCTCTCTCTCTCTCCCTCCCTTTGTAATAGAAAGGAAAGCAGTCAGAATATAAAAAAATGCTAGAAATTTTCACTTGAAAAACAATCAAATCTGATGTGTAATGAAATAATTGTGGGAAAAAATTGCTCTCTTTAATACTTTCGTTTTATCCAAATATAATACAAAAAATTCTAATTTTTTTTCTCTCTCTCTTAAACAGGGAATATGTCTCGAGAATATTCAGATGACAGAGAAATGGAAGAAGAGTGGAGGAACATTCATACAGTGAGTCGTATGAAAATCTTATCATGATTTTCATCATTTCATTGTGTCCTTGATTATCCCTCTCTTCATATGGCTGAAACATTTACATTCGTTTCCTTTATTAATTTTTGTTTAATATCACTGCATTAATTTATTACGAATTTATTATTATTATGCATATTATTTATTAGTCACCTTTAACGACCAGCCTAACCAATGCTTTATCTTTCTCTTTCTCTATAAGCCCTCTTTGGCGATTAATGGGCCGCGGTGGCCTGATGGTAAGGTCTCAGCTTTGGAACCGTAGGGTTTCAGGTTCCTGACTCGATTCCACCGAAGAACCGTCGTGTGAGGGGGTCTCTTGCACATTAAATCTGTCAAGCCAAACGTGGTGTGGTGGTGTGGAGAGGAGGGTGCCACTTCAGGTGTCACCCTCGTCATCTGACCATGGTTCAAAATGACGAAGTCCGTCCCCAAATAGCCTTTGTGTAGCTTTAAAACGGGACGTTAATATAACTGAACTAAACTTTGGCGGTTAATTGATTCTTCGGAATAATTAGTTGCGGGAAACTTCAATTAGACATTTTGCGGAACTTGAACAAATTTCAACAAATTTTGATAAACATATACCTAATTCTGTATATCTTCTACTGAAATCTACTGATTATAGAAAAATAAACCGAATTTTCATATCTTGATCAATATTGGAAAAAACTCGCTGTATTATATATTAGAAACAAGTGAAAACTATATAAATTTCACTTAATGAAATATATTGTGGTAAAATACGCTCAAAATATTTTTAGAAATTAATTAAAAACTATACATTAAAGTGACAAAAGTCATGGGATAGCAATAAGCAAATATACAGATGTCAGTAGTATCGCAGCAAAAAAGTATAAATGCGCAGTTCATTTTCCAGAGCTTTCATTTGTGTTCAAGTTATTCATGTGAACAGGTTTTTCGTGATTTATGGCGGCACGACGAGAATTAACAGACTTTGAACGTGGAATGTTAGTTGGAGCTAGACGCATGGGTCATTCCATTGCGGATATCGTTAGTGAATTCAACATTCCGAGATCCACAGTATCAAGAGTGTGACGAGAGTATGAAATTTCAGGCATCACATCCCATCATGGACAGCGCAGTGGGCGACCACCTGCACTTAACGGCCGAGACCGCCGACGTCTGTGCAGAATGGTCAATGTTAATAGACACGCAACACTTCGTCAAATAACTGCAGAAATCAATGTGGGACGTACGAGGGACGTGTCCGATAGGACTGAGCGGCAAAATTTGTCTTCCTTGGGCTATGACAGCAGAAGACCGACTCGAGTGCCTTCACTGACCTCACGACATCGCCTGCAGCGACTCTCCTGGGCTCGTGAGCATATCGACTGGTCCCTAGACCAGTGGAAAACCGTGGCGTGGTCAGATGAGTCACGATTTCAGTTGTTACGAGCTGATGGTAGAGTTCGAGTGTGGCGCAGACCCCACGAAGCCATGGACCCAAACTGTCAGCAAGCAACCACTGTTCAAGCTGGTGGTGGCTGCAAAATGGTGTGGGCTGTTTTTACATGGCATGGACTCGGTCCTCTGTTGCAACTGAACCGATGACTGACTGGAAAGGGTTATGTTCAGCTGCTTGCAGATCACTTGCAGCCATTCATGGACTTCACGTACCCACACAACGATGGGATTTTTATGGATGACAATGCGCCATGTCATCGGGCCAGAACTGTTCGCGATTGGTTTGAAGAACATTCCGAACGATTCCAGCGCATGATCTGGCCACCTAGATCACCCGATATGAATCCCATCGAGCATTTATGGGACATCATAGAAAGGTCCGTTCGTGCCCAAACTCCTGCACCATCCACACTTTCACAATTATGGACGTCTATGCAGGCAGCATGGCTCAATATTCCTGCAGAGGACTTCCAACAACTTGTGGACTCCATGACACGTCGAGTTGTTGCACTTCGCCGGGCAAAAGGAGGACCGACACGATATTAACAGTCATCCCATGACTTTTGTCACTTCAGTGTATAACAATTTGATATCAATGCAAGGATAATATTTTAAACTTTAAAAGGATATATAATAATATTTCGTATAAATTTTCGCTTAATTTTCAACATGGCTCATACTTTGTTTACTTTTCAATTAATTAAAATTTGAAAAAAATGCATTTAGATGCACATTTTCACCCCCAAAGTATGTCTTTACCATGTTTGATGGATCCAAGTTAGCCATTCTGACCTGTCGAGCATTACTTCTTACATAAATTCACTTTTATTAGTAGTAGAGATCACCTTATTAATCTTCCCTTGAGAAGTATATTTTCGAAATTTTTATTCCCACCGAATATATTAAGCTTTATACCATTTGGATAAGCTGAAACAACATCAGAAAAAAATTGATAAATGAAACACTATTATGGTTTTACAGCGAGTAGAATTATATTGTCACGAAGATTCAAATAAACACACCGTCAGCTTTTAACTAACAAATAAGTTTATTGTAATAAAGTAGCGACTTGCAATTTTACAAGGTCATGAAACTGCCCACGACTAGTGGGTATCAGCTGTCATACAAGAACAGAATAGTCTAGAAACAACTAATTGACATAATAAAGAAAGGTCTAAAATGTTAGAGAACATAAGGAAACTAACAAAAAATCCATACTTTTGATTTAACAGCCATGGCGAGCATCAAACCCGCTAACTCTGGGCTTGGATCACATGCGTTGATCATTCAGCCACTGATCTCGTGGTAGGCTTTCTTTATGCGGCAATACACCTGTGTACATGTTGATTTTTTGCTGTAGCAATATTTGAAAAACAAACAATAAGGACGATTATTTCAGGGAGTAGCCTTTATAATAGGAAATCCCACTAACGCGCTTCCATTTTGTATTTCAGATGCTGAACTGTATCCTGGGCATGGTGGAGAAGACAAAGCGCGCTTTGTGCATCCTTCAACATCGCAGCTACGCCGAGCGAGCGGAACTCACGAGCTGGATCAGACATCCGGAAATGGAACCTAAGAAGAGGCCCTCTGACATCGTCTCGCATTTCAAGATTGCGGAGGACCGAGTGACCGAGGTCCGGAGGAGGGCAGGTACGGACTTTCGAATAACTGCAACTCTGCCTGTTGAACATGCAGAAAAATTCTTAAAAACTGTATTTTATAAATTAAAAAAAATAAAAAACAAGTAGAGGAAAAATCTGATACCAATCCATCTATATTTTTCCTTTTGAATTTGAAGTAGATGTGAATTGAAATAGAAGGTTCTGCATCCAATCCATCCATCCATATTTCCATGAACAACATTGTTTGTCTTTTTTTTTTTTTTTACGGTATCCGACTACGTTAAAAACGCTGGTTATCAAACACATTGGCGAAGTTGGTTTGTTTTTATAGTTATTTCTCGTTGTCCAGACTTTCCTCGATCCAAAACAGTTTATTTTCTCTGGGAAAAGGATGGCCTGACCTATCATCACGTGTCGAATATTTTTTCAGCTAAAATTTGTCTTTCACTTCAATTTTCTCGAAAATTTACTTTTCCTAAAAATTCTCCACCGTTAACATAATACCTCAAAAACTAATAGAGGTATTTGCATAACAATTGCACCGCGTATTTTAAATAATATGGGCAATGAAATGAACCAAAATTTGTATTGTTGGTGAAATACTTTTTCATTTATAGGCGTTTTTAGAAAAATTAAGCTGTCAATTTATGGAAAAAACCCATATGCGTAGTTTTTTACCCTTAACTTCTTTGCATCTTAACATTTTTCTTATATTTTGGTTCATTTCATTCATCATTATGTTCTATAACTTCTCTACAAAGAAAAAATAGGATTGCTCTATTGCCATTTTTTGCAGAGTGTTAACCGCTTAGGTTAAATTTCATCAAAATTTACTACAAATTTTCCTATTTCTCAAAACATAATATATTTTTGAATAATTTCGTTGTATTTATAGTACTTTGTATTATAATTGACGATACATAAA
The DNA here is from genome assembly GCA_026543055.1 of Argiope trifasciata. Classification (NCBI taxonomy): domain Eukaryota; kingdom Metazoa; phylum Arthropoda; class Arachnida; order Araneae; family Araneidae; genus Argiope; species Argiope trifasciata. Next base: position 3,467,803 of record JAPMOQ010041184.1, on the reverse strand, counting down.
AAAAAAAAAACATGGTTTTAAATAGTTTTTAAACAATCCAACTTTTCAAAAAATTTCCTCCGAACGTAGTCGGATACCTTAAGTTGTATTAAAATGAATGTATGCAAAAGAAAATGAAAAACTCCGAAAGGTGTTCATATTGAGCTACATTAATGTACAAAGAAAATTTAAGGAGTTGGTTATTCAGTGCTTCTGAAATTGACACGTAATCATATGAATTTCTATCGTAGTAAGTTTTTATTTTTGAATATAATAAATTTCCTTAAATTATTAAAATTAAAGTTTCAAACGTTTAAAAGTTGTCATTTTTCCGTAAATTATCTCAATAAGATCTGGGAATACATAGAAAACTCTATAAACCAACCTTTTCCACCCACCAAGAAATGTATATGCCAAATTTGATAGCTAGAAGGCTTTGCTCTGTAAAGCTCCAACACACACGTAAGTATGCCGACAACAAACACGTACACTTATCTTCATTATTAGTAAAAATACGGATTTCTAGATTGATAATCAATGATCTCCTTCTCATTGTCAATAGATATCAGGAAATAACACTTTGTAACATTCTCTAACGACTAAATAATTGGACCTATTTTACCATTTTGCAGATATAGTTAATCAATCACTAGGCTATTATTAAACAATTCTGATTTAAAACTTTGTTGCTATTGTGAAGCAGATGCAGCACATAAAAATTAATTATTACTAGATTACGATTAATAATATGTTGGGCGAACGGCTAGTCGCCGATGGCTGCTAGAGAAAATTAAACTGTAAAATTTATCTGATTTTGACCGGAACTGAATATGATAGCGCGGTGTCTTTCTTGTCGCCCTAGAAGAAGCGGTGAACGAGGTGAAGAGGCAGGCGGTGGCCGAGCTCCAGAAAGCGGTGGCGGCGGCCGAGAGCAAGGCCAGCGAGCTGGTGGCGGCAGAGAGGATCAAGATGGAAAGGATGCTGGCTGAAGCGAGGCGACAGGCAGCGGAGGATGCTTTGGCTGTCGCCACCCACCAAGAGGAATCCACAGAGGTAGGTATCTGCAGATTAATTATGAAGTTTCTTGGTTTCCGTTGCTATGAAAGTCATTACTTGTGCTGATTAAATATGCCAAATTACAGTTTGGTTTTCAAATCTACTTCTCATCTCGTAGGGGAAAAAGTGGAAGACAATGTACATTTAAGTATTACGTAACATGCGAAGTTATCTTTATATGAAAAAACTTACTCATAATCAATCTCGGTTTTTTCTGTGCTTATTGTGAAGCATGCTTTCTCTATGACTTTTAACCTCCTTATCATACTAATTATCTCTAGGTTTTGCATTAAATAAAATCTCAAACTGGGAGTCCATAAAAAAGGTGATTAAGGCCTTAAAACTTTTCCTCCTTTCAGATTTTTCAATGAAATTATTCATTTTTGTCTTACTTCATAAGTTGTTTATTAAAAAAACACACACACACGCTTATACTTATAATCACTGACACAATATGACACTCAAAAGTAAGACTGCTTATATGTCAGCGTCCTGATCTAGAGGTAGTGCGTCTTCCCTTTGGTTCGAGCATGGTTGTTCTTTACTCTGTGCTTCATCTGAGAGGTGTGTAAAAGAGACCCCATGTAAAAAGGGGCTGAGCAAGCGAGTGTGTGAATGTCATCTTCATATGAGCTTGAAGTCAGACTTTTGCCCTCAAAGGCTTTACCCTCAGAAGCTACTGCAAAGCTCGGCTTAAATCACTGACTTTGTCAACGGAATTATCTGTGGCAAGTGACATGAGAAACAACAGACTGTTTATATTCTAAAATTTACACAGACATGCGCACAAGGATTAGCTAAATAAGGGAAAGGAAACTTTGTTGACCTTCTGATAAAATAGCTCATATATATTGAGATGTTCTTATTAGCATAAAGATATATGATTACAATTCAGTAATACTAAAATATTTAATTCAACAGTTGAACAGGAACATTCAAAAGTTGAATGTTCCTTCTATATACAAAATGAGCAAATTGAATAAAATTTACGATATGGCAAAATGTATTTTATATACGTGTGTGTGTGTGTGTGTGTGTGTGTGTGTGTGTGTGTGTGTGTGTGTGTGTGAAGTAAAGACACATATTGAGCTTATTGATACAGAAAGAATAAATAATACATTAGAAAACTTGATATTCCTTCAGTGATATTGAGCTTTAAGAAGAGGAGTAAATGCATTGAAATTTTTTCGCTATCGAGGGTTTTAAAAAATGATTAAAGCTAGAGGACGTTTATAGAAGGTGATTATAATTAAAGTTCCACTTTCACATGGCCAAAAAGGAAAACTACTGGACCAAATGGTGGTAATAATTTAAAGAAGGTTATAAAAATTTGTTTTTTCGTCAACGAAGAAAATGTTCAAAAACTCACCACTGGGGAGAAATGATGCTGTATGCAAAATTATTAAACAAAATAGGACATAAAAACAACAGTTTAAAATGTGTTTAATTATTTCTGAAAAGTCTTACAATGCATCTTCAATGTGGTATCTATCATTTTCTGAAACAAGTTCCATCGCATTACTGCATTCTCAACTGTTGCTTTTAGCATGTGTGGAGGAATGTTACGCACATTTTCGGCGTAACAAATTTTCAGTTCCACCAAATTGTTTAGATTAACACCATAAACAGTACTTTTGAGATAACACACATTGAACATGCTTTGTTGCACGCTTCAGAATCGGTTAAACACATTTTAAACCTATGCCTCCATGTCCTAGTTTGCTTAACAATATTGATACGACTCCATTTCACTACTGGTGGTTAGTTTTTTAATTTTTTTTCAGAAAATAAATTCGCATGACCTTTTTTTAAATTATTGTCAAGTTTGATAACATTTGGCCCAGTAGTTTTTTTTTATGAGTATTTGAAAACGCATTAAATATAACCACCCTGTACTTCTCATGTAACTCACATATACATGCATTTGCTACTGTACTGACAAGAATATATTTTGTTTTAAATAAACATTTAAATAGGCATTTAAAATAAATTATAAGATTGCAAACTCATAATAATTATTTAGTTTATTTGATTCTTTCTCAATCTTTCCTCTAAATAGTCTAATCAATTTTGAAACGATTCAGTGATTTCTTTTTCAACCCAAGTATTAATTTTTAAATATCTCCTTTTTCAGTTGTATATTAAAAAATTTTCTAATATTAGCTTTACTGACCATAGGAAATATTTACTATGCGTTTATATACTAAAGATTTTTGAATTTTAAACGAAACCTCCCAACTATTCAAAGCAGTGAGAAATAAAATAAAAAAAAATTGAATACAAATAACAAATAAAAAAATTGAATTAGCATAATTTGCTTCATTAATGGACTTGAAAGGAAAAAATATATTTCACTACAAATCAACTGAACTGTAGGGTCATCTCTTACAATAAACATGCCAATTTTGAAATCCGGCGCATATCCTTGCGTTGCTTGCAGTATTCGTCACAGCACTACAAGAAATCATAAAATGTCGATTGACGAAAAGTGGATTGAATCTGTTACTATTGATGGCAGGTAGGTAGGATCGAACCTGGGACCTTACAGATGGTAGTCAGATGACATGACCACAAGACTAAAACTGATCACTCAGTCTTGAGTATGTTATCTGGCTTATAAAGCTTCCACTACAAATCCCAAACTTAACAATGCATGCCGTACAAACATAAATTGACCATGTCAAGATTTTGAGCCTTTTTTATGTCATTGATAATTTTTCATATGTATAATTATTTTTTAGGCGAAGGGTGATTGAAATTTGCAAAATAGTTTCATTCAGTGCACTTAAAACCGATAATTGGAAACATAGTACCATAATAATGTTGTAGGTTTGCATTGTCTGACTTTATCTTATTTTTAAAAAAATTTATTCTTAAGTTCGGAAAAGATTATTAAAGATCATGAAAAATGCACAACAGGGTAAATAAATGGGCCTAGAGCTGCCAAATTTTACAGGTAGATCAATTCTTAGCAAAAAGATGCCAGCTGAGGAAAGATTTTCAAAAATTTTGTTTATTGATTACAAATTAATCCAAATTTATATCGCATATTATACATCACCACTAAAAAATAATTTTAAAAATTTAGCGAGGAATATGATTTTATTTCTGTTCAATATTTTTTTTTCTAAATTTTAAGTTTTATTCCTGTTTTTTTTTTTTTTTTTAATATATTTTGCAATACGTTTTATCATCGTTTCAGTTATTGGATTTCCACTCTCGACTGTTGCAATGACAAATTGTTTATAATATGTGCTCTTTCGTTGTTGTACTCTAAACTAAATTTTTAAAAACAAGAAAAAGATAGACACTGCAAGCCTAAAACGTTAATATGCTACTATTTCATCGATTGGATATTCAAATCTCCTTTAGGTACAATTCATTTTATCAGTTTTATTCCTGTTGAGTGAAATTAGTTTGCAGAATGTAATTTTCCGATAGTATTCTAAGCATTGTCGTGTTGAAAAGTTTCTATCTTCTAGTTTTTAAGCTTATCTTAACACTCCATTCTTTGCGACTATTAATTAGACTTCCTCTTAATATATGGTTCCGTCGCCAATACTTTAACCATTTAAATGCCTCTTTTAATAAAAAATAATAATTAGAAATTATAAAATTGTGCGAAAAACAAATAATAAGCAGTATATTGTTTTTAAAAAATGGAAATGTAATTTTAGACTCGTGAAACGCTTGATTTCCAGGATTCAAACATTTGACATGTGTACATTTTCTGTGTATCTCTTTTTTGTTTAAGATGTTCTCTTCTTCCACCACCAGAACTGCTGGAATTGCGGCAGGAAGGCCAGCGAGACTTGCAGCGGCTGCAACATCGCACGGTACTGCGGTTCCTTCTGCCAGCACAAAGACTGGGAATCTCATCACCGAGTCTGCAGTCAGACTTCTACTTCCCTCCCAGCCACATCGTCCACCAGCACTCCACCCAGGACAACATCTGACCACAGTCCGAGCCCTTCCAGGACATCGGCCTTGGTTGACGTCAAACCCATCAAGATTGATATGATGTAAATAATAAGCCCCTCACTTTTACAGGCTTTACTTCAGTGCAATTTCCTCCAGTGAAAGACAATTTTGTTTGGCGGAGGATTTGATAGTTCATTTGGACAACGCACACTCGATGTTTCTCAACTTGCGAAAATCTTCATGGTAAATTATGTGTTCATGTTCTAGTTGTGTTTTCAATGTCAGTGGTGAAGACTTTTGATTCAGATCATTTTCATGAGATGAATCTGCTATGATGTGATCCAGTTGTAGATGTGCCAACTGACCAAATTAAGGGAGAAAAAAATATTCAGAAACAAGATTTAGTATCTAATTAGATACTTATTAAGTGTTTATGATTTTTAATCTTCATTTTGAATTGATTCATACCTGAGATACTTGGTAAACAAATATAACCGGCTTAATAAACAAGAGAAATAGCTTTAAGTACAAATGAAAACGCTGATACTGGTGATAGACACTTTGAGAGATTCTTACAAGAATCATTCTAAAGTGTTTGCATACAAAACTGTTTACATATAAATTCACCTTTTACATTATGCAAATTTTTTAAATTCCAGTGGTGTATTGTCCATTAAGCAGATATGACATTTGTTAAATATCTCCAGCCAAAAAGAAGATATCGTATATGAAGTCAGCAGTTGGATTTTCCAGCCTTAAAACAAGAATTTTAATGGCATGCAATCTTCCAACAGCTTATAGTAAAGCAACATAATTTTGAAAATTAGTTAACTCAATGAAGCCATTCTATCAAGACACTATACTGATTGCTCATTGTATTGATATCATTTAGAATATATATCTGTTTGTATGAACTGCAAAATAATGGCACAGCAAACAGGATTTTATTAACCACAAAATGTCATTAATGGTTTAGCATTTGTAATTAGTAGCTGAAGAATAGTTTGATTTTTATTCAATCTCTGATCATATTTGGCTTTAAAAGCAACATGAGTATATCAAGAATTTTGCTTTTAAGATTAGTCTGAGGACATTTATATCCTCCAACACAGAGCAAAATTATGATCAAGGAAGAAAAATATGAGTAGTGAAAGTAATATCTACTTTAAAAATTTAGAGATTTTATTATAAAAATAGTGCCAAAAGAAAATTGAATTCAAAAATGTATGGTATTAAGAATGTATAAAATTAACCACTACATATAGTGGTAATTAAACTAGAAGTCTTAAAATTATTAGTTTAATGCCTCCAATAACAGTCAAACTGAATATTTGATTTTGAAGACAGACACAAAGTAATTAGTGAAATAACATTTTAAGAAAAATAAATTATAATTATAAGCTTCATTATATCATGAAGTAATATTCGTGAATTATTTCATAAGAAATTGGAAGTACTATATGCCACCAACGTTTCATTAAATCACTATTATTAAATTAATGTATGTAGAAAGAGGGGTAATATTAAATCTGCGATGTTCTAACTTTTCAGTTTGACACTTAAAATAAAATCATAAACAACTAATATCTTCTTAGTTTGCAGTCCATACAGACAGTATTAGTGCTTTTGACTGAATGAAATATAATGATCATATGCTGGTATTATTTTGATCACTATGCCATTGTTAGGTATTACTTTCTCAGCTCTAGTGTTTTTTATTCAAGCAGTATAAATCCTGTTATAATTGTACTATAAATGCATGTGCATTTCATTGAATGAAAATGATAGATGTATTTAAAAATATCAATGACAGACAAGACTAAATCATGAATCTCCTGCTTCAGAGGGGGAAAAAAGTTGACACATCTATAATTGTGACTTGAGACTAAAGAAACTGTCATTGTTTGAGCAGTGTATAAATGATTCATCAAATTAACTGTGTCATAACTTTCACTCACTTGTTAATTTACTTCACAGTAGATCTATATATTTAGAAAAAAGAAACTGCAGAATTAGCTCAGAAGTCCTTATTTATTTCAGGGACTTTTCAAAATACAATTCTGGTCTTTTATGATTCACCCTCTAAGCAATCCTGATTCATTTTGTATAAATCAAATTTTCTAGTCATATGAAGTCAATCGATATGCCAAAGTAAAAGAAGTTGAGTGATATTTTTCAAAATATGGAACGCCAATTCTGCAATATAAATATAATGGTATACTATAAACTCATCCTTTTTATTTCTCTCTGCATTTTGAGAAAATTTGAAGTTTATTTATGAGTAATATTTTGGCCTTACACATTCTAGTCATTATTGTGTGAATTATTTAAAAGAAAATATGTTAATATTTAAAAAGTAAAAACATCTGTTTAATTTAATCACTTTATCAACAATGATAAGTAAGTAAATATAACTAAAAAATTTTGGATTTATCTACTAAATTCTGAATGCCGTATTATTATCAGAAGCCATATTAATTTGAAATCGCACATAGAACTTTTATTTCTGTGCATCAGTGGGCAGTTAAAATATAAGCCACCAAGAATAATAAATCATTAATTTTCAAATATTCAATAATAAAATCTGCAGCATTCTGAAAAATAAATTTTCGAAGAAACAATAAAGTATATTATATTTTGAAATTTTTTTTTTAAAAACCCTCTAAATCTTTCTAGTATGTTTGCAATGCTTTCATCCTTAAATGAAATAAAATATTGAATAAAATTGAGTTTGTTTGTAAATTTTAACTTTTTTACCTATTTTTGATTAAAATTTAATTTGCATTATGCAATATCTATAAAGGACCAAATTTCAATTTATATTAGTTCCTATTAATAGAAAAAAAAATTACATGAATTTTACATTTATAGGTAATATCAAGCATTATGTATTCAAACCAAAGATAAATCTGTAGTGAAAATAAATACCAAAGAGTTTGTACATAAAATAATGAATGTGTAAATGTACGATCAATGTTTCTATTAAATTTTCTTACCATACCAGTATTGTAAGAATATATTAGCAAGCTGACAGAAAATATATATAACATAATACAGCATTGCTAATATATTTTTAATTGTTTTCACATACATAGACAATAAAATTTAAAGCTTTTATCAGTTAGGGCTAATATTTGGATAGTTTATTTAATTGTATATAAATAACATTTGCCCACTGTAAATATTTAGCAACTGATTTTGTTAAAAATATCAAGTTCATAAAATTCAATATTTGAATTTAAAATAATTTACTTGAAAGTGAAAGTAAATTATGCTAAGACGGAATAGTTCATAAAACAGACTTTTATTTCTTTAGTTCATATTCCAGTAACAAATCATATTCTTTTATTTAAAATTTATTTCCAAATATCATACTGTTTGCAGGTTTATTTATGATTGTTTGTTAATAGTATTTTCTAAGTCTGTAAATATCAGTGAAAGGCTTATTGTTATTTTTTGTTTGTTTCATCTAGTCAATTTATGAAATTGAAACATCTAAATGTATAAATATCATTGAAAACCATAATTGTAAAAAATCAATAAAAAGAACATGATATTTTGCTTCAAATGAATTATTTTTTCAAAAGTGTATTTATCAATCTATAAAATAAACAGCACAAACAATTCCTACAATTCATTGTGACTCTTTAAATGCTGTAAAAATTTGAATAAATTCTTGTAATTCTTTACATAATTTTTTAAAAAAATCTACTCTTTTACCATCCTCAAAAAATATGTCATAGCTTTACCATTTTGTTAGTGATAAACATTTTTATATGATTAAGAAAATTTTGCAAATTTAATTGAAAAAACCATCACATTAAGAAAATAGGGAAATTAATCCAAAATAAGTTATCCAGTAAACAGCGCAACAATTTAAAAAAAATAGTGATTTAAAACATTAATAGTAAAACATTTATATATTTATATTCTACAATTTAAATTTTATTAACTGATAGGTATTTTTAAATAAAAAGTTTGGTTAAAATGTAAGTTTTTATGCTAAATATATGCATTTTCTTTCCAGTCAATATTGTTAATATGTACCTTGAAATTTGTAACCAAGAAAACTAGTAATAAAAAGAAAAAAAATCATCTTCCCACAAATTTTATTTAAAACTATGTTTTACACAAAAAAGAAAATATTCCACAAATTCACAAAACAGACCCAGGAAATTCGGAGAAAAATAAAGAGTACAATCAATAAATATAAAACATAAAAAGTATCCTACCCTCTGAGACTAGATTGCATTCTGTTAGGTTGTTAAGTCATAATTACTACAAATACATAAAAATAATTATATACATATTCTTACGGAATTTTCTTCGCAAAAATATTTTTCATTATATACTATGAACATATGCTACAACAATTTACAATGTTCTTGTATCAAGTGCAGAAAATTATTTGAAATAGTACCTGAATCAATGCCTGTATAACTAATATTATTAGAAGCATTTTCATTCATTATCATGTCGAGTTAGGCATAAGATATATCCTTTCTGTTGATATAATAGATAACTCTAAAGCTCTTCATTTAGCATAGCATTAGATCAATTAGTCATATAAAATTCCTGCAGCTAGGATAATATATAAAATAAACTGCCATTTACATATCATTGCTAACATTAGCAAAGCTAAGTGCATATGCTAAAATGCAATATATACATTTTTAAGATAAAAGACCCTCTCTGCATCATGTCAGAGTACTGGAAACAACCTAAGGAAGAGAGAAGAAAATAAACAAATGCATAGATTATGCAAAATAAAAAAGGAACGAAAAACTTTTCTTTACAACCACTTGTTAAAAAACAATAATTTTTAAATAATATATTTCATTTCTAAAAAGCAGAGTGATTACTGAATGGATTTAAGTTCCCTATGTTCATCTAAACACATCTTATATTTATGACTACTACTTTACAGAAATTTTAATTGTCAACATTTGTGATTTAAAAAAAGGTCATAATGAAAAGTATATATATATATATATTCAATAATAGCTCAATTATAATTAAAAATGACTCAATTTCTAAAGAAAAAAGTTGTAATGATTGTATATAAAAGCTAACTTTCAAACAATCACATCAAATTAGCATCTATTCCTTCCAAAAATGTTCAATTTTTTCAGAAATATTTTAATTATAATTGATTAATAAGAATAAAATACAGATTTTACCCTTCAGATACTTAATAATCATCAGAACTTCTCACCAAAATTTGACAAAAATATTTATATATGTTTAAAAATTTTACAACTCCAAATTTAACAACAATAATTTCCTACAACTAAAATATTGTTAGAAAATATGTATTGAATTAATGATAATTGCTAATTTACCATATTGCATAATAGACACTCAGCATTGAAAGAGAAAAATTTCATATGACAAACATTTAAGCAATACATAATACATAAGGTTCATACCTCAGTGAGTCTCTTATAATAATCATCATTTGTTTCACCTTTGACTCTGTCAGGTACAGAAACTCTAGACTTACGAAGAATGAACTGGAGATCACGTGTGGTCATAATAGGTAAAGGATTAATTTTGTTTTTTCGGAAAAGTTCAGCCAAGTACTCATAGTAATGTGTCCTAAATTGACAAAATAAATACCAATCAGAAATAAAGCTTATTTCTTTACGTATTACAAGAAAGCATAGAATTCCCTTTCAAATTCTATTACATATCTTTATGATATCTTTCATATTTAGAAAGATCATTTGAAGTGGAATGTTTATAAGCAATTCTGTCATCAAAAACTGTGATTAGATACTAATCTAAATTCAATAATTAATCAATAATTAATCAATTACATAATTATTTTTAAGATGTAAAGCTCTTTTCATATTTGTTTTCTGTATCACATGGATGCCTTCTGATAATTAATGAAAAGTATTTTAAGAATTACACATGAAATAATATATAAATTCACTGTCACCATTTTCAAGAAACAAGTATAAATTTAAAATAATTATTAATGAGAAAATCGTCTTTGAATATTTTTATTTAATTAGATTTTTAACTGTAGCTAAATTTTTTATTAGAAATTATTAAAACTAATAATATATAATGCTTTGTTTTGGGTCATGTGAATTTTTTCACCATATTAAAAGTATTACTTGTTTCAAACTTTTGACATTATTTCTAGGACTGATGGAATACAGTAGTTTTAGTTTTTTTTAGTGAAAAGTTAGCCTAGTTTGCATTATTTATTATAAGAATAAATAATTCTACCTGCATAAACCAGCACAATAAGGCACGATATCCCTCCCACATCTGTCTTCAGAAAGGGATCCGTGGATATGTTTCTGTTCACGTACTTGGCAGCGACTTTTCACTATCTGATCTTTAGGTGGAATGGTCAAGTAAGTTACAGATTCCTCCTACAAGAGATATATAATTACAAAAGCAGATTAGATCTATTCAGTATGATACATTATTGCCTTTTTAAAATAAAATTATAAAAAATGCACTAATAATTTTATTTTAAATAAAATTATTAGTGTAACAAATGTAAATTTTGATTCTTTTTCTCTGAAAAAAAAGAATCAATTTACATTTGTTACACTAATTCATATTTCTAAAAATACATTGATGCTATTAAAGCACTGAATTTACAAAGAGAAATGTAGACTTCTTCCTACTTACTTCAAGTAACATTTGAAGGTCAGACATATCAATATCTCTCAAAAAGAAAAGACAGCTATAAGGATGGTGAGAATGTATTCCTCGAGACTCACAGTTCTTATTCCCACAGTCCTAGAAATATGGATATCATTTTAAATTAATAAAATCGGCATTAAAAATTGAAATTCATTTGACATAATTTCAGCTAAATTGTGAAATCATAGCTTAAACAATAAGGGTATTTTTATATCTTCTATCAAGAAATTTGAAATGATAAAAATATTGTACCAAAATGTTACAACTTCCATTTATACCGAAATAATAATATAACTCTTATTCTGAAATGAAAATCCTTGCTCTGTAATGAAATAATATGCAAAGGATTCTCAAAAAATAACATATGAGTTTGATCATCACCAATTTTTTCTTATCAAAAAATATATACTTTTAATTTGAAAAATACACATGCTTCAATATTACAATATGTAGATTAATATAAGCTAAATGCACGCCAAAGCAATAATTTAACAAAATACAGTAAAGGGGGAAATGGTTTATTGATAGAAACTAAACAATCTATAAACCAGATTTTATCAATTATTGTTATTTATGTAAAAAGTATCAATCCTTCTAAGACAAAGAATACCCTACAATTATACAACTTTTTTATGCCTAGAGCTCAAAAATAATAAAATTTAGAAACTAAAATCAATCAGTAAGAAAAAAGTATTAATTTGAATTGTATAAACTAGATATACTATTGTTTTTTTATGCAAAAGTTGCACATTTCACTAAAATAACATGTTAATCAAAATATATACAAACATACTTTTCCTCTTTTATATGACCTTGAACAAAAGCCACAAAATTCAAAACTGCAATGAGAGCACTTGTACATCAAGCAACCCCCACAAGCTTGTGGATATACTAATTCACATGATGGACAAGCTACAAGTAGAAGAGATGAATCAAAAAAGTATGAAAAACAAATTCATAAATTATTGATTTTAGCTGGTGATTGTAACTAGTGAAAATATATTGTCGACATAACTGAACAATTAAAACAAAAGCAAGTAAAAGAAACTTACTGACTCCTCTATCAGCGAGATATTTAACTAATCCTGCAGGTGGAGGTTCTGGTGTATGCATGTCTTTCCACTGCTGGAAACGCTCACAATGAACCCCTTCATGCTCCAATTCCCACTGAAATTATTTAAAAGTTTTGACAAAATTCAAAGCAAAATTTATGTTATTTATAGCAGTTAGTATTTAGAATATAAAAGAAAATTTTTAAAAAAAATGTGAAAGAGAAAAAGGAAGGGCTTATTTAAAACCATCAGGTTGCTTTTCTTTTCATGAAAATCTTTACATTTCAAACAGAATGATACAATTAGACAAGGAAATAAAATAATATAATCAGTCATCAGTCACTGTACAAATTAAATCAATAACATCATTTCTAAAACGTTTTCTACATAACACATCACATATTTTGTAATACCATATAACTGCAACTTAATTTTATTATTAAAATAGGAACAAACCATTATTGAAACAGACAAGTGTATGGTATTGAAAAAATTTTACATTTTTAAATATGTATTATAAACTATTTTAAATTTATTTTTGGCAAAAATGTTGTTTGATATTAAGACAAAAAAAAGGTTTGTATGCAGAAGAGAAAAAAAGTACTTGGAAAGTATATTTAACACCCCCCCCCAAAAAAAAAGGTTGAAATCAGTTCTAGAACTTATTCTTTAATATGCACTTTACAGTAAAAAGGTAGTTATCAGTTACATCCCACATGATAATTATCTAGAGTTGTGATTCTTCCTGATACATGAACAAAAATGCATATTAGGTACGATACATTGAATTTCAAGATGACAATTTTTCCAAGTAACTGCAGTAATTATATTACTAGCCTTAAAAATAAAATAATAGTAACTTAATAATCACATCAATATATAATATTAAAAAAAAATATATTTTTTTATGGAGTGGTAGATAAGTCTGTGAATAAATTCTCAATTCATGTAAATTGTTGTATTGAATACAACAGTTAAATATGCATTTTTACAATACCTTTTCCTTCTTAATAAAAAGTTTAAGAAACTGAAATGCCCATTATTTGAATATTTATAAATCTGGATCGACAATTAAAAAAATGAATAAAATATCATAATTTTCCATTGAATCCTGATCATTTCATTTAGTGACATTTAAAATAGAAATAACTACTCACTTGCCACTTACTTATTAAAATTATGTAAAGTTATATTAAAAAACCTAACATCAGAGTATTTTATTCTTTAAAAAAATTTAAAAATAAAAACGTGAAATTAATTTTTTTTTCATTACACATTTTTTATTCATAATAAATTTTATACAAAATTAAATATATGTGTAATGATATCTCTTAATTTAAATCCTAACTAATTTCTTAATTTTTTTAAATCTTAATTTAATCCATGTTAATTTTAATCTAAAATGTTATATTTTCTTATCCCACTTTTTTATTAGATTATTTCTAACACATGCTTGACAAGCTGAGTCCCTTTTTCCAACATTGGGAATAAAAGGATAACAAAACTTGCACATCTTTTTAAAAAATAACTAAGACTTTTTCAGCTAAGTAGACATGAGGCAAAGAAATCGTTATCAGAATCTCATAGTAAAATCACTTCTCTCTTTTGCACTTCTATCGTAATGCAGATTGATGCATGGTTTTTCCAATTCTTCTTTGTATATAATATGCCTCTCATAAAAAATAAGTAGAAGTTAAAAGCTCTTGTTTTCGGACACACATTTGCAAAATTATAATGGAAGAAGTTAACAAAATTTATTATAATCTTGCTTATAAAAACTGTGTGCTAATTGAGCAATTTATTCAATTGTTAAAATTAAATCTAAATTATTTTTAGACATTTAAAATTGGTAGACTAGTAAATGGTAAATACATTTCCATAATTAATCACAGTCTTTAGCCCATAAAACAGATAACTCTTTTTTTAGATTTGAAAAATGGATAGACTAGCAAATAACAAACAAATTTGCAAAATTAAATCATACAGGTCTTAGCAAATAAAATGGATCAATAAATTAAACTTTTCATAAATACAACGAACTTTAAAAGAATTAGCAAAATTATTTTTCTATATTTTGAAAACTAAATGTACTATTTAGGGGAAAATTCATTTTAAATATTTGATTTTAATTGTCATTATTAAAGGCACTTACAGTTTGGTGACAAGAAGCACAGGTTATTGCTGAGCAATCAGGACAGTATAATTTCTTAAGACGAGGACTTGCTATAAAACCAGATGAACACTGCAAATAATGTAATTATGCACATTATTTTGTAATCACAATACCACCATCCTATAATTTTTATAAGTAAAACAGAAATGTTAAATTTGCTCAGCAAAAAACTATTGAAAAATAAAGAAGAAAAAAGAAGGTGATAGATAATCAATGAAGCAAAATATATTATGAAAACAAAGAATAATTTATTTTCAATTAATTATGAAAATAATTTTAATAAAGTACAGATGGTTTTCATTTAAAATATATAAACCAATTATTTTAATTAAAGGAAGGTCAGCACAATGTTAGCCAACCGATAATTGTATCATGAAATTTGAATAAGTATATAACATTAATTATTAATTCATAAAATTTGAAGACGGACTACATTAATTAAAAGTCCTACTTAAATTGCTATTATACTTTGCAAATAAAGCTTTCTAGCTAACAAATAAAATTATAAAATTAATAATTACTTGAGAACACCAATGGAAATTAGGATCTTTTGTTAGAACTTCATCTCGAAGTTTTCTTTGGAACAAATCATATACATGGCTATCCAATATGTTTCGAAACTATAAAAATTCAAAAGATCAAGATTTTAATTAAATTAAAATTGATAAAAATAAAATCACAAATATTAAAAAACCTGAAATTAATCTATTGATTTAGAAAAATATAATAAGCATATTTTACCATATTTTACTATTAAACTATAAATTATATTTGCTATACCATAAGATTCAAAAGATGCATCCACCATTTAAATTTCAAACAAAAAATTCAAGGTAAAAACAAATCTCAATTTTTCTTTAATTCATTTATAAGCTACAAAAATAATTCATAATATGACCAATAAATTAAGAATCAACTGCACTCAATCTATACCTTAGAACAGGAAAATTAATTCAAATAGCCAATGAACTTTTCCAAATGATTTTTCAAGTTAATTAGATTTTGAATTCGAAGTATAATTTAGTACATAAAGCTGTGATTATAATTGTTTTAGATCACTTTTAAGGCAAAGTTAATGAAGTTTAATGACATCGTCAAAAAAAAGAGAATTACTTTAAGCAAATAATGTTTTAATTACCACTCATTTTAGATGTAAATTGCTATACATATTAAACAAATCACCCTTGTCTTAAAGCACTATTAAAAAATACAGTGAAAAAATTAATATTTTATACATAAAAATAACACTAACTGTAATAATAAGCCATCATCTGGTAATTGAGAAAACTTAAAAAGGAAATAAGTTAACATTAATGATTTCAAAGAAAAGAATTCTTTTTCACTGAAATGTTATTATTTATGTTTTTTAGTATAATAAATTCTTTGAACAATTATATAATCAAGCAATTACATAGAAATAGTTTTTATTTCTTTCACAATTTTTAAAAGATGGTTTAAATTTCAATGCATCAATCGGACTTTAATATAAAAATGGTAAAGATTAATTTATGAGGATGATAATTTAATATACAAATTATCATATTGAAAATTTGAATATGGCTTACCAACATATCCAGATGATTAAAGTATTCCTGTATATTTTGGTCAGTTATATCAGGTTTGTTACATATAGGACACAGAAAAGTAAACACACTTCGGTCATATATTAATGATGTGAAGTGGGCCTTAAAACATTCTTTGCAAGCTCGATGTGTGCAATAGACCATTGATGCCATCTAAAATAATTTGACAAAATGTATTAATTAAATTTTGCATTTCTTTAAGAAATAATTATTTTTGGAAATACATTTCTCACAAACATGTACAGTTAAAAAAAATTTAATTTTAGACAAATTCAAAAGTTTTTAAAGCTTCCCATCTTTTCTCCATTAAAATTATATTTTAGGAAACTGAATGAATATAACTAACCACAATTTATCAATTTTATTAGTCTAATACAGTACAATCAAATACAATTGTAAAATATAATAACTTTTAATGAAATAATTTCTTAATTTGAAAGGGGAAAAAATAGAAATTATAAAAACACTCTTGTTATATGCAAATTAATAAAAAGAGAAAAAGAATTATTAAATTATTTTCTTAGTTGATAAAGTCTCAAGAAAGTGAAAATTTTCAAACGATGCCAAAGTTTTCACTTCTGAATATAACATACTTGTACATTGCATATATCTGATGCAGTAAAGGATAGCACAAAAGATTCAAATTGATTTTAAAAGTCAATATTTTTTAATTGATATTTTTTTATTTTGAATTAGAAGAGAGAGGTGGGAGGACTTTGAAGATTTATAATGATAAAAGAAATTAAACCACTGAAACCTTATTTTGAAGATGAAGAGTCATTCATTTTTATTAAAATCTTATTAATACGATTAATTTGTCCTGCATTATTACTCACTGTAAAATAGAATATTCCACAAATCAGATATATGGAGGAAGGAGTCAAACAAAAACACAATTAAGTTGTCAGTACAGTTTGTCATACATTTTCAAAAATAACTTCTATCAGTTTAACTTTTTATTTAAAATGAACAAAAACTATTGAATTTTAATATACTTAAAGAATTTATAATCTGCAATTTCTTAAACTAATTAAAATGAAAATCTTAGCTATAATCCTACCAGATTAATTGGAAATCTGCAGTTACACAGTTCACATAACTGTGTTAGGAACTTTACAGCATGGTAAACACTATTGCACTGCCTCGAGGCCAGCAAAGCATCTTCCTCTTCAAATTGCATTTCAATTAGTTTTGCAGCAATAAAGGCTTTCTCTTTAGTATTACACTTCCCTTCATTTTGGAGTTTAATCATACGTTCCTGTAAAAAGAAAATACAACATTTGATCATGCATCATAATACAAATCAGTATAAAATCAAGCAAATGTGTTTGACAGAATAAAAAGTAAAACACCAATAAAGTCTTGAAATTTATTACATTTGGAATACATTTTTCTACGCATCTATCAAATATGCACATGCAAAAATAAAAATTTCTTGCAAAATCCTTTATTTGTACAAGAAATTTTTTCATATATAACCCGATTTTAACCATTCAGAACTTAAAAGTGAAATGTGTACATACATATTATTTAAGGAAACAGCAAAATTAAGGACAAGCATTAAGATGATAATGATAATATCGAACACTTTTCAAGTTGTTAGGAAAATAGAAAAAAGGTGGTAATGCAATGCCATAAAAGCTATTTCTACCTAACTTCAAAAATCCATACAACTTTTGCAACTGCAAGTTTCTAAGATACTCCTCATTCACAAAGCAACTTTTGACTTGATAATGTTCACATACATAATATTATGGTCTCTTACACAATTAAGAGATAAACTTTGCAAGAAGGCAGAGTACTATATGCGAATTGTGTGACATAAAAATGTTGAAAATGACCACTGGATGTTGGGGTCCAAAATTTGACATACAGATAAGATTTTTTTGTTGTTAAGTTTTCATTAAAAAAAAGGTTTTCAAGATTTTGATTAAATTTTTGAAATGTGTTTAAAATGCTAACATATGTCTTAAAAAATTTGAAATACATAACAGAACAAAAATTATTTTTATGTGGCTTTAAAAGTAAGCATATTAACTTTCTGATGATACTAACTTTATCTCTGCACAACTTTTTTCTCTTATTTTGATAAATTTTCCAAATAATATTACTAAACAGATTTTACAATAACACTTTTTATCATTTTAGTTATTGCATTAATAAACACTTACATTACAACAATATAAATAACATACACAATATTAATAACATACACATTACACTTTTTTCATACACATTATCAGCACAATGTTTTTAAAACATGTTATAAAAATACTATGCAGATAGAAGAATAAAATTTTAAACATCATTTCCAAATTTTGTTTATTTTATCATTATGTAAAATAAAAAATTAAAACTGTTTAAATCAACAATACAAACTGGAGCTTTCTCGGCTTTCAAAGAGTTTTATAACTGGCTTTAATAGAAATCATCATTCAGAAACCACCTATTTCATCATGATCAATTTTTAATCAGAGATTTGTATAATTTATTACAATTATGTTGTTATGATTTACTGAATGCTGCTAGTAATTAGATATATTTAAACATTGATAAGATGAATTAACAAATGAACTGTAATTAGTTTAAAATAGAAAATATATTTATTCTGAAAATATCGTATAAACAGATTGTTGAAGCAATTAAAAAGAATAAAAGAGGGTGTCATAACTTACATCAATTGATGTTCTTTTCCTACATAGATCCATGGCTTCCTTGGGAGGTAAGTCACATGATTTCACAGATGACTTACTGACTGCTGAAGCTGATGAGCTGTCATCGGAATTTTCTCCCTTTTTCTGTCTTATGGCTGATGATTTTACTTTTGCTTTGCGAGCAGGTATTTCTGGGGCCTCTTCAGAAACAGATGAACTTGTTTTTAATGGTAATGAATCTGATTTAGAGGACTCTTTCAAAGAAGCAGTTTCAAAAGAAGACAATGATTCAGAAGATGAAGATAAGAAAACAGATGAGGATAATGACTCTGTGGATGAATCTCTTTTTGGCCTTTTACGTGGCAAAGGTGGTGCTTTAGGATCTGATTTTTCTTCTTCAGACACAGTCTCAGACTTAGGTCTACACCTACGTGAACCTTCATCTTCAGATACAATTCCTGGCTTTGGTCTACGCCTACGTGGTGCCTCATCTTCTGAAGCTGGTTCTGGCTTAGGTCGACGCCTTCGTGATGATCCTTCTTCTTCAGACACAATGTCTGTTTTAGGCCGAGATCTTCGCCTTGTTTTATCAGGAATGTTAGGTTTAGAGTCACTTTCAGAAGGTATATCTGAAATGGATAGAGAAGTATCTGAATCTGCTTCTGAGGCTAACACAGGAATTTGACCAGATTCTTCAGTCTGTTCTCTCAGATCAGATGCATGCTTCTTTTTCAATGGAATGTCTGGTTTTACTTCATTAGGCTTAACTGAAGTTTCTTCAAAAGATGATGTTGGCCTCACATCAGCTTTTGATGCGATATTTCTTTTTAAAGATGCTTTTGATTCCACAGTCTCTTCAGTAGAAAGGGTTTTCTCTATGAGTGGTGTTTTCAATTCCACTGTTTTGCCACATGCTAAATTTTCTGTTTCTTTTAAAGGTACAGTTGTTTGCACATTTGGCAATTTCACCACCATTTCCTCTGATGTGAATGATTTCTCAGATGATGATGATGCCTCTAACTTTATTGTTTTATCTAAAGACAAACTTGGTGCCTCAGTTGAAGATTTTTGTGTTGGTGTACCTTTGGATGATACATCTATCTTTTCAATTTCTTCAGAAGAAACAGCTATTTTCTGTTGAAATGAATTTAATTTTTCTCCTTTTCCTAATGACGTATCTACTGTTTCAGATACCTTCAATTTTTTTGCTTCATCTGGTGATGGTGAAATTACATCTGACCGAATTTCTATTTTCTTAGCTTCTTCCATTTTCTCTGCTGATTTCTCTGTAGACATTTTCTCTGATGATTTCAATTCTGCTGTTTCATTTGAAGATATAGACTTTTTCTTCACAGATTTTTTTATTGTCAGTTCAGTTGAAGCATCTACATCCTTTGAAGACTCTTTCAATTTAAAACTCTTTTCTGCTCTCAAATTATCTTCTTCTGATGAGGATTTTGATGTTGCAATTTCTTCAGAAAGCAAAGAAGCTGTCTTTCTAGGCAGTTTTAGTGTATCTCCTTCTTCCTGGGATTGGGTAATTGTTTCTGAAGAAGCATTAATTTTCTTTAATTTAATTTTTTCATCTTCTGATATTGAAGCTTCATTTGAGGATGCTTTCGATTGTATTGCTTCCTCGAATTGTTTGTCTGTTTTCTCTACTGTCAGTTCTTCTTTTAATGGTATACTGCTTTTCTCAGAAGATGTTGCATTATCTGTAAATTTTGCAGAAACAGCAAGTTGTTCTGGTGAAGATTTTGGTTTCACTTTTTCCCCTGATGGTGCAGAAACAAAAGAAGTTTCTGATTTGTTTAATTCATCAGGAGGCGGTGATTTTTTCTCAGAAGATTCTTTAATTATTTTTTCTGGCAAAACAGATGTTTCCTCTGAAAATTTTTCTATTACTTTTTCTGATGATGCAGACTTTTCTGAGGATTTTTCTACAATTTTTTCTTGGGAAGTAGACTTTTTCCCAGATGACTTTTCCATAAATTTTTCAGATGATAAAGGCTTTTTCTCTGAAGATTTTTCCATTACTTTTTCTGGAGATGTTGGCTTTTTCTCTGAAGATTTTTTCTCTAATTTTTCTGACGATAAAGTGGTTTCCTCCAATGATTGATCCAGTACTTTTTCTTTTGACTCAGACTTTTTCTCTATAAGATCATTCATTACTTTTTCTGGTGATATAGATTTATCCTCTAAAAATTTCTCTTCCACTTTTTCAAGTGACATTTTATCAGAAGATTTTTTAACTTCTTTTTCTGTAGGTACATCAACTTCTTCGAAAGACTTTTTTAGTTTAATGGTATCTTTTGTAACTATTTCTGTTTTATCTAGTGACTGCATTTTCACAGTTCCTTCTGACGTTAAAACAGTTTCCTCAGTTGGTGACTGTAATATTATTCCTTCTGGTGATGCATCAGTTTTATCTAAAGTAGCTTTCAATGACACTGTTTCTTCTGAAGAAACAGTTTTTATTGAAGAAGATTCTGGTTTCATTACTTCTGATAATGATGTTGATATTTCTTCTGAAGAAGGTTTCATTTTCACTGTCTCATCAACTGAAACATCATTTTTTTCAGGAGATTTCAATTTTAATGGTTCTTTTAGTAAAACAGAAGTTTTCTGCTGTTTGACTTCTGATGAAGATATTTTATTTTCCTGAGGAGTCAATTTCAGCTCTGTTGTTTCATTAATGGATAAATTAATTTCTTCTGGATGTTTTAATTTTACTGTCTTTTCTGGTTTGGTCAATACCAATTTCCTTTTCAAAATGTCTTCCTCAGTATCAAATTTTTCTTCTGTGGATTGTTGTATTTTAGAAATTTCTTTTATTTCCTCTGTTCTAGACTGTGTTATTTCCTTAGATGAATCAACTTTTTTTAGAAAAGAAGATGAGTCTTCACCAGATTTCTCAGAGAGTTTGTTGGCTTCATTCGTAATGGTCACATCAGATGAAAGTTTATGTGAAACTTCAGGAATACACTGAGTTTCAGTAGTAATTGTTTCTTGGTAAACAAAATCGTCGACTCGAAGATTGTCAGTCTCTTCTTTATGTGAAGAACCTACTGTGGAATTTTGACCATAGATATCTTCTTCCACTTCTTCTATTATTTCTTCGACACCATTATGGCCTTTCTTATCATCAAAATAATCAACTTTACCATAACCGAAATCTTCTGCTAATATTTCATCTATCTTAGCTAAAACGTCATCATGATCTGAGAGATCATCTACAATAGAATCTGCATCAGCTGTAGACCAACTGTCATGTTCTTTGTCAGTTAATTTTGATTGGGTCGGAGTATGGTCAGAAAGAGTTTTAAAACTTTCAGTTGTTAAATTCTGATCGTCCATAAAACTCTCAACAGCTTCTTCAAAATTATTTATATTGAAATCAATTGCTCGTTGAATATCTTCATCAAATTCTTCATTAATGTTTAGTCCATGAACATCAACCTCTGAACCAGAAAAAACAGTTTCAATGCCATATT
This sequence comes from Argiope trifasciata, assembly GCA_026543055.1. Classification (NCBI taxonomy): domain Eukaryota; kingdom Metazoa; phylum Arthropoda; class Arachnida; order Araneae; family Araneidae; genus Argiope; species Argiope trifasciata. The sequence goes on along the minus strand of JAPMOQ010041184.1, from coordinate 3,445,222 downwards.
CTTTTAAATCAAAGCTCTCCTCAATCCAATCATCCCCATATTGCAAAGGATAAACTAATTCATCATCATTTAATATATATGGAACACTTCCACTATGATAATCTTCCTCGGCATGTTCCATTTCATTTTCATCAAAATTCGGATCATAATCATCAAAATATTCTTCACCTTCTAACGGCTCTTCATCTTCATAAATAGGTGATGGAAAATCTCTAGAATTATATTCATTGTCTTGAATTTCAGGATCAATAATGTTCTCTGGTGGATTTCTATTCGTATCTTCTGCATCTGAAGGTATTGTAGAAACAAATTCTTTTTCTTGTTGAACAGTATGATTATCATTAATATCATGTAATAATGCCTGATCGGCTCTAAAATCAGAATTCTCTACACCGTTATTAGTTCCCAGATGAGATTCTTCAAAAACTTCAGTTTCAACACGCAAATCAAAATGAGATTCTAATTTTTGATCCTTGGGCAAAGAATCAGCAGTTAACTCTGTATGATCAGCAGCAATTTTTTTAACAGTATCAACATTGGCAGCTGTTTTAGGTTTACTGTCGGGTTGAATTGCGATGTCTTTTTGTAACGATAAAGATTTACTGCTATCTAGCATTTCTTCAACAGAGGTATCATCAGATATATCTGACCATTTATCAGATTCTCCTACAGTAGGATCTATTGGAGTAACACTAGTGAAATCATCATCAGACACACCAGAAGCAATATCCATTAACTTTTCTGAACTACTAGAAAGTTGTTTAGATATTTTACTATCATCTTTAGCTTCGACTTTCATCAAAGAAGAATCTGCCAATTCTTGTTTTTCAACTACTAATTCAGATGTTTTTTCTAATTCCTTTGAATTGTCAGACTTAATATCCAAATTTTCTGCAGCTAATGAAGATTCCTTTTCCACAATATCAATATCTCCACTTTGTAAAATGCCTTCTTGCTTTCCATTCAAATCCAACTCAACTCCTACAATGAGTTCTTTAGCATCTATGATAGAAATGTTTTCAGCAAGAACTTCATTGATACCATCTTCGGCTTCGATATCAGACCACCTATCAGAATTCTCAGTTGTGCCACCTTGAAGAGAAATATCTGCAAACGTATCACTTACTTGATCAGAGTATTCCGATTCCGTATAAAAAGACGCAGATATTCCTGTCATGTCGTCAGTGGATACTTGAGTTGCAGTTTCAAATGCATGGATTTTATCTTCAGAAATACCAGACTCATCCACTGTTTCAGAAGGTTGTTGTTCAAGTTTTGCTTTATCAGACAAGGATACGGCTTCATCTTCAAATTCAGAAATAGAATACTCAGTTTCAGCTTCAACTTCTAGCCAATAATCAGATTCTTCTGTCTTTTCAACTTCAAGTGACACATCTGCAGTTTCTTTGTGTATTTTGGGGACAGCAACATCGGTTTCGAATGCATTGAAGTTTTCAATCGCAGCCACTTGATGACTTACAGCTTTTACATCTGCAAATTGCTCTAAGATTAAAGGTTCTGTAATCTGGTCACATGCTATATTCAGTTCTGATGCCTCAACTATATTAGCAATTGAAAGACTCAATGCCTTCTTATCAACAACCAAGGGCACAGGTTCGGGAAGAATATCAAAAGCTGATTCTTCCAAAGATTCAATCTCTGATTTAATATCTTCTCCAGACTTTCCACCTATAGCTATATTTTCTTTTGTAACAGATGTATGGGGACTATCACTGCACGAAGAATCTAATAGCATTTTTCTTTCTGCTTCTGTGCTTGTAAATAACTGGGAATCTTTTTTTGAAATATCTGATAATAATACAATCGATTCATCAAGTTTACCCGAGAAATCTGTAGTGATTTCTGATTCTCCGTAATTTTTAACTGCAAAATCGCATATTTTTTCAGAATCATCATCTTTAGAGACGGTCTCAAAGAAAGAACTTGAAGTTTCTGAAATTTCTGTATCCAGTTCTACATATTTCTCTGAATCTTCTTCTTTACAAATAAAACTACTAGATAAATTACTATGTCCGGTCAGAGAAATAATTTCGGAATTTTCTCTACTGGAATCTAGCTGTTTCACATCAGAGGGCAAATATTTTTCTTTGGATAAAGATTGAGAAGATAACTTTTCTTCTTTAAATGATACAGATAGAGATTCTGATCCTTCAATTACAGATTCAGATAAAGGCAAAGCAATCTGCGTTTCTTCGGATGATAAAATAATAGAAGATGTACTAGTCTCCAATGAAACTCCGGGGATCGTTTCTACAGTTAGAGCTTCTGAAGCAATTTTAAAAATCTGGTTCAACGTTTCTTTATCGTTCAAAAGTTCAGATCTAACAATGTTTTCGGGTACATCAGGAGATAATTCCGATTCAACTATTGCAGCAGAATTGAATTCATCAGTAATAAACTCCACATTATTTTTTAACTTTTCTTCTTTTTCTGTTGATTTCAAATTATCAGTAAGTGATGCTGTCATTTCATTATCTGACCAAGTTTCACATTCATCTGTGACTGAATTGAATGATATAATATCTGTATTATCATCAGATAACAATGAGTCGGGTTGGCAAATAGGTGGCATTGCATCTGATGTCAATTCTGTAGTTGTGATTTTAGAGGTGTCATTTGAAGTTTCTATAAGAGTTCCTCTTATTCCTTCATCTTCAAACACAGAAGGCATTAATTCAGATTTTTGAGGCTCTTCGGATTCAGCAATATTTAACTGCGGAGATTTAGGAGAAATATCCAAAGCTATTGATTTTTCTGAGTTGGTTTCATGATATTCTTCATCATAAGTGGAATTACTTAATTTGGCAATCGAAGATTCTAAAATTGTAGATTGTTTCACTTCATTTAAATGTTGAGAAGTTTGATTTTCATTTTTTACAATGAGATAGCTATTCCCTTCCACTGTTGAGTCCAATTTCTTAGAAGAACTATCTACATCAAACAAAACCTCTTGAATTTCAGGTTTTGGAGTTGCATTCGCCATTGGCAATTCAATGCTACATTCATAATCACCTCTTGTTGGTGTTTTTTCTCTTATATCAAAAGAATCTTGATTAAAATCTTCAAATGCAAAAGAAGTATCCGTTTCAACATCAGACCATCTATCTGAATCTTCAGTTAAAGTAATATGAGAGTGGACATCAGTGAAATCCTCATCAGAAGTGAATACTGAAGCATTGTCTATATCTTCAAGAGCTGATTGAAAATATGAAGAATCGGTTTCGGAGCACAAAGAGATTTCATTCACAGATTCTCTTGCCATTTCTTTAATATTTTTTTCAAGCTCTAACAGTGATACAGAAATGTTGGGTTTTCCAGGTTCTCTGTTAGTGTTTTGTTTATTACCTAATTCAACTGTGTCAACAGTGGTTGCTCTAAAATCGATAGAATAGGTTTCTTGCTCTATTTCCTTTGGAAGCTTTTCTTCATAATTTTTTTCATTATCTGATGATAGCAAAGACGCTTTAACATCCGAAAAAGCTATTTTATCTTTATGTAGAAATGACCCAATATTTTGCTCATCTTGTTTAGTATTCTCTGAAAAGTTCAATTTTTCAGAAAACATTTCAGAATCTGAAACTATTCCCTTAAAATCAACAAAGCATGTAGTTTTTTCATCACTTTCAGACACGGCTACTTCTTTAATCTTTTCTTGAGAGCTACTTTCAACAGTCGATACTAGGGAACCCATAGCTGTTGAAGATAATTCTTTCTCTAGGGATGAATTCTGTTGCTCAGCAGATTCTATACGATTTCCTGTATCCGTCAAAAGATCCGGATCAGAAATAATAGTTTTAAAGTCAACAATGTATTTTTCAGGCTCAATATTTTTTACCGCAGCAGCATCATTTTCAGTGTTATTAAATGCATTTGAAGAAGCATCCAAAACAGAAATTTCAGAAAGTGAAACTTCAATTTCTTTAGCTTCTAATTTTAAAATATTCGATTCAATCAAACCAACAGATATAGAACTGTTGAAATTTGTACCTTCTATTCCGGAATCCTGTTGATCAGAAACTAATTCTGGATGCAGACCGATTCCTTTAAAATCAACAACAAGATTATCTTCCACTGCTATCAAACTTGAAACTGTCCCTGTATTTTCTACAAGTTTTTTATCAGATTCCTTTTCAGTAGTTTCCAATATATTTTTTTCAAAACAAGAAACTTCAATTTCTTGTTTTAAAATATCAGACGACCCTGGAGATGCGCTAAGTGATTTATCTTCTGAAATGACTTTTTGTTCATTACTGAATAATTTCAAATCTGTAGCAATTCTTTTAAAATCTATGGTACATTCGTCCTTTTCATTATCTTCAGGAGTGAGAACAGAATTTTCATCTTTTTTAGCACTGTGCTCAAAAGTTTCAAGTGGCTCAAAATTTACAGTATCTTTAAATTTTGACCCACAAATATTCGACTCATCTACAGATTGAGAAATAGATACAGTTTCTTGTTCTAAATTAGATTGTTGCTGATTATCTAACAATTCAGTATCATCGATTATGCCTTTAAAATCAACAGTAACTTCGTCGCATACAATATCACTTGAAAAGTTCTCTTTCTTATCAGAAACTTCTTCAGAAATAATTTCTGATTGCAAAACGTTAGATTCAAACTGTTCATTAGATTGGGAATCACTAATGGTTTTCTTTTCAGTGCTATGCTTTTGATGACTTATCAGTAATACAAGATCATCGGCTATTCCTTTAAAATCAACAATGCTTTCATCATGCACAATAGTTTCAGAAATAATTTTTCCTTTTTCTTCAACGTCTAATTTGTTACTTGTAACATTTTCACTAGCTTTTTCTAAAGGTTCTATAGAAACGGGCAATTCCACAGCTTTACTAGCTACAGCTTCTTTAATATTAGATTTTAAAATATTTGGATCAACAGATTTGGAAATACTCACTGCTCCTTCCTCTTCGTTATCTTTCAGCTGATAACTTAATGTAGCATTGTCTTGTCCACCAATAATGCCTTTAAAATCAACAACACAACTTTCTTCGGCACTGACTGGCTTGATTTCATCGTCTTTTAATTTTCTATCAACAGGATGAGAAGCTGTTTTTAACTGAGCACAGATATCTGTCTTATCCTCGAGAGAAGCATCTTCATCTAATGGGGGCGATATTTTTCCTTCGGTGCCAAAATTAGGAATACATTCAGTTCTACTGACATCACTAACTGGGCTTGGCAAAGATTCAAGATTGTTTGGAAAGCCATCAGAATCTTTTTCTTTTGTATCATAAAATCTTTCATGTGCTTCTTGAGATATATTTTTCTGTTCAATAGTAGTGCAAAATTTACTATCATCTTTTTCTGCAAGAACTGTGACATCTTCCAAAACATCATGCATATAAGCGATACTTGGCGATTTTTCAGAAATATATGATGTTTTAATACCAACAAGATCAGACGAAAGAATTTCTTCAAATATTTGACTACTTTCACTCTGTTTCGATGAAGTTTCATGACTGAAAGAAGAAATAATGCTGTCATCAGGAATAACTTCTTCCACTTGAAGTGCATCTTTTTGTTCAAAAGTCACACAGATATTATTGTCCTCTTTTTCTGAAAGAATGGTAGTATTTTTCATAATATCACTAGCATAAGTACTATCTGGTGTCTTTTCTGTAACATCACAAGTCTTGATAGTGTCAAGATTTGGTGAATGCATTTCCTCAACTATTTCACAGTGTATAATTTTGCCTAATGAAATTTCATGACTTTCTGAAGAAATAACATCGGAAATAGGCATATCTTCTTCAGCTTTAAATAAATGTTCCTTAGAGACACATTTAACTTCAGAGAAAAGCGATTTCTCTTGCTGTGCTGAGACTGTATTATCACTGACTTTGATAAGCTGATCATCAGAACTTAAAATATTTTCTCTGTTGGAAATACCCCACACCTCATCAGTCTTTTTAGAACCTGCATCAGAAATTTCCTCCTGAAGCAGATTAAGTTTATGCGTTTCTGTCACAATTAAGCCATCACTTTCTGCATCTATAAAATTGTCCAAATTATCAGTTATAGAAACATCCAAAAAATCTTCTGTTTGAGAGATATCAAAAAATTCATCTTTATAGCTTTCTGTGGGAGTAGATCTTACTACAGCAGCATCAGAAGTGGATATTTCATTTTCAGCAGTCTGTTTTGAAATATTTTGACCCTTTGAACCATCATCAGATTCAGTTTTAGAAGTATTTAATGAATCTTCTACTTGAGAGATATCAAAAAATTCATCTTTACAGCTTTCAGTGGGAGTAGATCTCATGACAACATCATCAGAAGTAGATATTTCACTTTCAAAAGTCTGTTTTGAAATATTTGGATCTCTTGGCCCATTATCAAGTTCAGTTTTAGAAATATTTAATGAATCTTCTACTTGACAGATATCAAAAAATTCATCTTTACAACTTTCTGTAGGAGTATACCTTATGACATCAGCAGCAGGTATAGTGAATATTTCACTATCTTCCATCTGTACTGAAATATTTAGATCTTTTGGAAGAATGCTATCAGTTTCTTGAATTGCAACATTTTCAGCCATACCTGAGACATTGGAATTCTCTATAAAAGCTGCTAAATTGCCATTCACATCTCTAAGTGAAGCCTCAATGTCTTGTTCTTGCGTCTTAAAATCAGTTGGTGTAACACATTCTTCAGGATAATTTTCTTCATTTCTATTAGCATTTTGATCAAGTAAATCATCTTTCGCATCCTTCTTTTTATCATCTTCAATGTCATTAATTTTATTGATTTCAAAATCTGTAACTTCATTCTTATTTTGATCAATGGAAAAGAGTCCATCTTCATCAAAGTTATTTATAGAACTGTCACTTTCAATGTCCGAAAATTTATCTGATTCATCTTCAGTCATAGTGAAATGAGTTGAAATATCAGTCACATCATCACTATCTACAACAGCAATTGGTGCATCATCGTTAATTTCCCCCTCTAAAAGCAAATTGGGTACACAAGGTAAATCACCATCTTGAGTAGTTGTTTTTGTTTTAGTTAAATGGTCACTTAATCCAGAAATTTCGGATTCTTCAATGCACGGCTGGAAAGATTTACTTGTATCTAAATCAAACCATTGTTCAATAGACTCAGAAACAGTACATGTAGATTCAAATTGATCCTTTTCATTATTACTTGCACAAATAAACTGTTCATCTGGCAATGAAGGTGAAGATATACAACTTTCAAGAAATTCTGCATCCTTTGAAGGCTGTAAAAGATATTTTTTTGGTTGATCCACATCTAATTTCATAGATTCTTGTAGAGAATCTTTCTTATCAATATTCAGATCTCTTGTGACTATATTATTAGAGGCAATTTCTAATACAGGCAATGATGAAGATTCAGGAGAATGGATGGAATTGAATGATTCATCACAAAAACTTTCATCACCTTCAAATTTAATAGAATCATCATAATACAAATATCTCACAATATCTGATGGTTTTGAAGGAATTTCAGAAGGTCCACTGACTTCTTGCAGTTCAGCTACAGGATTTTCAGATTGATTATTACAAACAGAGGATGAAAAAACTGCTGTTTCTTGTGAAAATGTAGTGATTTCTTCTATAGTAGCTTTTTCTGGAAGAATGGGATCACTAATTTCTTCAGGTTTAGACTTTTCTAAAATTATTTCCCTACTTTCTTTATCAGGATGAATGGTGACATCATCTGTGCTTTCGTGACTTTTATCTAACTTTTCTAAATTATCATGCTTAATTTGATCTTGAATAAATTCCAGTTCTTTTGGAGTTTCTTCAAAATCCTTGCTTTTACTTATCGAAATATTACTTGAAACTTTTACTTCCATTGCAGATGATGAATCAAACGGATGACATTTGTCTAAAATGTCAAGCTGCTGCAGTTTGTGCTCTTCATTACATGGAATATCTGAAAGAAACTCTTCAAAATCGTCATTAACTAATTTTGATGGTTTTGGTTTTTGAAGAAATTGTTCTTCATCACTTCTAGGGTGTTCAAAGGAAATATCAGTTGAAACTTTCTCTGGCACTAATTGGGGACATTTCTCTAATACTTCAGATTCCCGTTGCACTTTATCCTTTTTTTCATTATCGATATCAGATGAAGATTTTTCTGAAATTCCATAATCTACAAATGCAATAGACTCTTTCAGGCCATCAGCAGATTGTTTCATTGAAATATTACTGGAGACATTTTCAAGTTCTAGAACTGATGCTGATTCAGTAGAATGACATACATCTAATGTTTTAGATTCTTGTTTAATCTCCTTTGCATTAGAAGCATCAGTAAAATATTTTTCAGGGCCACCTTGATCTGCTTTTGATATACTTGTTTCTTCGGTAGATGTCTCCAAACTATTACTAGGAGGCTTTTTAGCGATATCACTGGAAACTTCTTCAGGTTTTTGTGTTGTTGATAACGGAATAGAATGGCTTTGTGTTCTGAATTCAACATGCTCCCTTCCTTGATCTATATTGAAAGCTTCTTCGGGTAGAATTTTTAAATCTGGCTCTATTGAGGATGACTGTTCTGCAAAATGCATGGAATTAAGGGAATCTTCACAAGTGCTTGGATCATCTTCAAATTTTATTGAGTCATCATAATATAAATATCTCACAATATCAGATGGTACTGGAGGTACTTCTGACTGTTTAGTAATCTGTACTTCATTCAAATTTTTAAAGTGCTCAGAAGTGTCTTCGTAGACACTAATTTCTGTTTCCTGGTAACAAAACTGATCAAAAGCCTCAGATATAGTAAGATCCCTACCTACATCAATAGCATCTGAATTAGTTTCCTCTAAAGAAGGTTCTTTAGAGTCTTTTAAATGTTTAAGATCTTTGGCTTGTTCAATATTTTCTGTAGAAATTTCCACAGAAAAGTATTCTGGTATACTTTTCTGATAAAAGTCTTCAGATTCAAGGGACACTTCAGAGACTTTTTTGGATGATGCTTTCTCGACTGAAAAATAATCAGTTATGCTGTCTAGATATAAACTGTCCCCAAGTTTGGAATCATTATCAGCACTCTTGTCTTCTGAATGAACATCAACAGAAGTCATGGATATATCAGCAGACCTTTCTTTTTGTTCATTTTCATTTAAGGCATTTATGTTTTCAATTTCAGATGGTAAAGGAAATGATTCAATGTCTTCAGTTTTATCTTTATTCAGATTGTCAAGTTCAATATCTTCAGATATATCTTTATTCAGATTGTCAGGTTCAATATCTTCAGTTTGCCGAATGTTAACTGAAAGAATATTCTCAGCATTATTTTCTGCAAAAGTATCAGATTTGGAAGTTTCCTCACTCTTGATTTCTGCAACAGTTTCTTCCATATTCTTTCCAAATGTATCCAATTTCGTTTGGATTTCTATTTTGGACAAATTCTCATAAATGTCATTAGTAGACAATAACTTTAATGTCTTCTTAATGTCTTGTTGCTCTAAAGTTGAAAGTTTATTTGGTTCTGTTTCTTGCTGAATTTTTAAAGAGCTTTTGTTTCCATCACAAACTAATATGCAAGATTTCACTTGAGTAGAAGAATCTTGAATAGTTTCTGCCTGTGAAAATTTTCTACTAACTTTCAGTTCTGAAGATAAAGTTCCTTCACTGTCTGGAAGTCCAAAATATTCTGAAATACTTTCTGTCAATAAATCATCTTCAGGTTCATGGAATGAGCAAAGGGATTCTGAAAAGTCCTCCATATCACCTGAATCAGCAGGTAAACTAAATTTTGAATCTGACATCTGAGTTGAAAAGGAATTTTCAGAGATATCTTTCGCAATTTCTGAAGCACAATTATCCAGTAACTCAAGAGCTTCAATAAAACATTCATTGTTATCCGGCTGAATTTCTTTTTGAACAGTTTGAGGCAAAGGACCATAGAAATATTCAACAGTTGGAGTTCTTACATGATCTTCACAAATTTTGGTTTCAATTATCTGCTCTTTAAGTTCACTTGAATCAAGTTCATCCTCAATGTCAACAAATTTCAAATCACTTTCAACAGAAGGTACCCTTTTGATAGAAATGGGAGTAACTGCTCTTTCTAAAATCTCAGGTAGCAAGTCAATTTTTCCAATATCGTCAGAAACTATGCCTTCATCTGTAGTAATTTTTATCTGCTCAGTCAAAATTATTTCTAGTTTTTCATTAACACTGCTCTCTGTTTCTTCTTTATTAATCATGTCCTCTGATTTTATGACAGCATGTGACAGTGATCTCTCTGCTGACTCCACAGAAGAAATTTCAATCTTCTGTGCAGAAACTTTATTGGATATTGTGTTTTCTTCATGTGAATTCTCACTATCAATTTTTTGAGGTGGAAAATTAACTGTTTCTTTGGTATATGATTTCTGCTTAGAAATCCGACGACCAGTATCACTACCAGAACTAAAGCCTGTATCAGAGTCAACTTCAGCATATAAATAGCCTTTTGATTTAGAGCCAGTTTCAAATTCGTCATGTGAAGAATATGGTTCTAGAAAAATATCAGAATCAGTATCCTCAGTCGTTTCAGAACTGCTATCTTCTTTTTGCTTAGTTGAACTATCAGATAGAATAGTGACATCTCTATTCACATCCAAATTTTGTAGTGCTGGCACATCATTTACTTGAATAGCGCCTTTAATTTGTGCAGCTTTTTCTTCGTTCTCCATTTCTTTGTGACTTTCACTGAGATCTAATGAAATTACAGCAACATCAGAAATCAAGGCAACTTCACTTGGAATAAGACAACATTGAATACCAATTTCAGTCCTTACAGGTTCAGTAAGAGCACTTTTGAGAACAGGTGGAAATATAAAAGTTGGGTCAAAATTTGGATCGTCAAAGGAGTCAAAAAATTGATCTTCCTCAAAACTATCATCTGTCTGACATGACTTACTAATACTGTACATTTTCTCCATAAAATTGTCAATAATCTCTACTTGTGCAGGCTTTGAAATACCTTGCATATCAGGAGCTGAATCATCAATTTTAATTGAAATTTTATTTATAACAGCTTCTTCAATGTTAACTTCTAGTACAGCTGAATCTATAACATCTTCATCATAACTCTTGAATAAACTTTCACAAATGATTGTGCCTTGCTCTGATAATTGATCTTTCTCATCACTGATGTAAATTTTTGTTTGATCAGATAATTTAGTTGGTTCATTTTCAGAGCCAATTGAAACTGATTCAACATATGCATCATTAAGTGACTGATCTTTCTCACTGATATAAATTCTTTCTTGGTCAGATAATTGGATTGATTCATTTTCAATATCAACTGTAATTGGTTCAATGAATGCGTCATTTAAGTTAGATTCAGTATATTGTGATGAAAGTTCTGTCTTATTGCTAGACTCAAAATCTTCATTTTCACTAACGTTTTCTGAAGAAGCCGATTCAGAAAGATCATTTGACACATATAGATTTCGTATATCTATTTGGAATGCTGGCTGTGTCTCAGATATCTTAACATTTTCAATCCATTCATCATAAAAATGAGACATTAATGATAGTGATGATTCTTCTGGATAATCTGAAGTAATTTCAACATCTGAAGTTACCATTGTTTCAACTTTACTTTCATCTTCCATCCATTTAGAATCAATTTCCTTCATTAATTCTTCTGTTTCCTCCATTGCAATTTCCAAGTCTACCTCCTCAGTTGGACTGATTTTAGTTTCATCACTGAATTCTTCAGACTGCTGAATTTCAACAGACTGTTCTTCTGTTTTACCAATCCATTCATCATAGAAATGTGACATTAATGGGAAACAGGGTTCTTCAACAATATCACTACTAACTGTATCTTGTACAGTTTCACCACATTCAAAATCTGATGTTTCATGAGAATTTAAATTAGAAAAGTATAAATCATCAATCTGCTCTGCCATCTCATTTTCACTTAGCTCATCTGTAATCTGTTTGTTTAACATAGCTAGTTCGACTTCAATTTTAGTACGAAGCTCTTCAATGTTTTCGTTTTCAATTTCTCTGTCTAATCTCTTAATAATCTGAATTTGGGGATCTTTCAAACATTTAACAGAACTCGACACTGTACACAGATCAGAAGGTTCACTTACATCTTTATCTTCAATTTGTTGAATTTTAGACTCTTTATCAACTTTTAATTCTTCTGAAGCATAATATTTTGAATCCAAAATTTTATTTCCTCTTGAATCAAATCCATGTAAATCATTGCTATTGTTTTGAGTCCTATCAACTGATTTAATATTTTCATTTGAACTGATGGTTTCATTTTCAGTTTTTTCTTTTTCGCCAGATGCAATTATCACTTCTGTTTCGGGTAAATTCAAGGGGATAGTTGTCGACTTTTCACCAGGACCTTCTGTTATTTTATTATCAAGAGAAATTCCCAACTCCTCGGTTAAATCTTGAAGTAATGTATCAGCAAACACAGCTATTTGGGTTGATATTGATGAATGCTCAGAAGTTACCAAACTATCATCTGATGCTTCATTGACTGTTTCAAGCATTTCTTTTTCAGGGGAGGAAAGGAGACCAGAAGGCATAATCTCAGATGAAATGCTTTGGGAATTTGAAGTTGCAGCTTGGCAAAGAACACTCAGAGGCTGTACAGAAACTGTAACATCATCTTCACCTACAGTGTCATTCTTTTCATCAATCTGGATAAGATTACTTTCATCTATAAATTCACTAATTTCACTTATATCAGCTAGAGATGATGTGCTTTTTCTACTTTCTGTAATACTTTTGTTTAGCTCCAGATTATCAGAGGGTGTTCCGGTGTTGATAATAAGAGGGGCTTTAGATTCATCGGGACTTGGACCTGAAGTAATTCTATAAGCTTTATTTTCAATGAAATTCGCATTCAAAGAGTTATATCTTTCTTCATTTAACTTCCATTCATATTCACTATCATCATAAGTAGAGTCTTGTTTATTATTCTTTGTATTTAGGTTCTGAATTTCATTAGATGAAACATCAAAACATTCTGAAGGATAAATGTCACAAAACTCACTTATTAATTTTTCAGTTTCTTCCACTAATCGAAGTCCATTTTCAAAATCCTCCTCCACCTGCAAAATCGAATAATCATCTTCTAGTTTACTATCCCCATATTGAATTCTATAATTTTTATTATCATACTCAGAGCTCTTAGAGATTCCCTTGCTTTCTAATTTTTCTGCAAAGCTTTCACTCCCTAATTTATCTTCTTCAGAGTCTTCCAATCTTGAAAGTAAGGTACTTGCCAGATCAGTTTGACTTTTTTCAATAACCGACTGTTCAAAAGTCAAGACAGATAAAGTATCATCAGGATTGAGAGAAGAATCTTCAGATATTTTAGAATGTTCAGCAATTTGGATATCACTTGATTCAATTAATGCCTGCTCATGCTCATAACTTTTTGTTATAGATGAATTATCATCTTCAGATACTACAGAAAGTTCTTGATCTTTAGTAATTAAAGAAATTTGGGGTTGAATGTCTTCTTGTTTATCACTTTCAACCAATTCCTGACTCTGTGTAAAATCAATTCTCTTATCTTCAGAATTTACAAAAATATCTTCTGATATTTTTGAAGATTCCTGAATTTCACTTTCTATGATGCTAGAAAGTTCGGGTATTTGTAATTCTATATCAGAAGGAGCTCTAACCTCAGATTTGAAGTCTTTTTCAGATTTACTCAATACAGATGGAATATTCTCAAAAATAATGGAAGTAGTTTCAGATGTTTCTGAAAATTCTTGAGAAATTTTCTCTGAAGTGTCCTTATAAAGTTCAGGATCCAGAGAATGTATTGCATCAGTTTTGTCTCTCATTGCATGAGACGAATTTTCAGAAAGCACAGAAGCAACTTCAGATATTTTAGAATGTTCCATAATCGCGACTTCTTCACAAGTACTAGGGAGAATAAAATTTTGCAACTCTTGTAGTTGAACTGAAGATTTAAATAATCCTCCTTCACTTTGATAAACACTTTCAGGAACCATAGTTTTTTCAGGGGAATCCAAAGGGATCTGATATATTGATGGAGAATCAGAAAAATCTTTGACTTTATCAGGACTTTGAAAATTTTGGGAATCAAAATTTTCAATTTCATTCATTTTTTTGGTATCTTTATCAATAATAAATGATTTCTCAGAAGTATGCAAGCTAATCTCAGAGGATACAACACTCTCCTGCTGTTCAGCAGATGGTAGAAGGGAATTGGAGGGCAAATTGGAAGGATCACAACCTTGAATCATTTTGAAGTCCTCACTATAGGGAGGAAGTTTTTTTTTATCCAAAATACTTAACGGCTTCCTTTCTTCATATTGTTCCATATATCGATGTTCTTCTGCATATGAAGATATTAATGATGTGTTTGACTCAGGCTTAGACTTTTTCTTCCTTGGAGGAGGTGCAACAGGTTGCATTTCTTCAAAGTGAACAATTTTTGTTTTGGAATCTAACATGTCATCACTTTCAGTGGTTTTCACTGGTAATTTGTTCACAGAAAGATCTGAACTTTCAGCAAGTACTAAAGTTTGCATCATCGGGGCATTTGCATTAGGCACCAAATTGCTTGATTTTTGATGAAGTGCTTCAGGTAATGAAGTGGTCATTGATAAATTAGCTTTGTTTGCTCCTGTGCTACCTGTTTCAAGTGATGATGTAGTCATTTTATTTGATAATTCATTAGAAGTAGCAACATTAGGAAGCTTATTTTTATCAGTTATTTTAGGTTTTGAAACAGTAGACATAGGTTTTTTCTTAACTGTTTTAGGTATAATTTCATTGTATGATCCAAAGAAATAGTCTTCAGCAAAAGAAACATATTCTGTAGCAACAGGTTCTGGTGGAATCTCGGGAGCAGGAACCAAAGAAAGATTAGGAGAAGATTTAATGTTATCTAATTCACTTTCAACCTTTACTGACTTATCCAAGGGTATATCTGCTGACATCATTACTGGTGTTGCACTTACTTCCATTGGGGACAATGATTTAATAGGTGATGGAATTTTTATTTCACTAGTAGACATCACTTTAGGTACAGTAGAAGGCTTGTTAGATTTTATGGCAGGTGTTTTTTTCTTTGGTTTAGCTACAGTAACTTCATTGTATCTTCCAAAGAAATATTCTGCAGCAGCAGGCATGATATCTAAATCAGGAAGAGCGATTTCTTCTTCTTCTTCTTCTTCTTTACTCTCAGGCTGTGTTTGGAACGGTGTTTCAGGAATGATTTCCTCAAACTGAACAGGAATATTACTTGTCAGATGGGACTGAGTTCTAATTTCCTCTTGAAATTCTTTTGATTCTTGGTTATTTTTAAATTCTGGAGAAGGCACTATTTCCTCAGCATTATAGTAATATGAACTATCAGCTTGAAGAGAAACAGATGGAGCATTGGGAGAAATATCTTCAATTTTCTCAATATTATAATAATGTAAATTGGATGTCTGTATGGTTGCATCATTAGGTATTTGTTCCATCGCCTCTGCATTATAATAATATGAATCAGCAGCTTGTGATGCTTCAATATGGGGTTCAGCAAATGCAAATTCACTCATCAAACGTTCTGTAGCAATGGGTTGCTCAGTTCCTTCTGTTATATGGCTAGAGGTTTGCTCTTCATGGATATTTTTAACAGCAAAAGTGTCCAAAATTTGTTCAGCTTCAACCTTAGGACTGACATACTGAGGTGGCTCTTGTTTAACAACTTTAAATAGTTGTAATGGTCTAGCTGATCCTTCCCTAAATGCCTTAGGTGAAGCCATTTCATCAACAACACAAGAACCTCTAGATCCTGGTATAGGAAGTTCTGGGTTAAACTCAAAAGAAACACTCGCATCTTCCACAGCATGACGTAATGACTTAGCTGGATCAGCTTCTGACTTAATGAAAGGTTCTTCAAACAATTCTTCATCCTCGTTTTCATATTTCGGTGGTTTATGGTGCATATATTTCTGTCTGATGATTTTAATTTCTGGATCAGATTCCGAATCAGCAAAGCAATTAGAATCGGATTCATTTGATTGTGATGTAACAGGAGATGCCTCCTTTGAAAATTCAATATTCAATAACTTTTTGTCTTCAATTTCTCCAAATTGTTGTCGCTCTGATTCAGAAGAGGGGGACAGATTAAGCCTAGGTGGTTTAAGAGGAGCTGGTGCAACATGTGCATTTACCTTTTCATCTCGATGAAGTTTCTGAGGTACAGCATATAAATCCATAGAAGTAATTTTATCTGGACTTTTGTCTTTCTTTTTCTGTGGAAGGGCTGGTGGAACATCATAATCAGTTTGTGGCTGATTTCTTAAAGCTTCTTCAATAGCAGCAGTGTTTAATTTTGATTTTCTTCTAACTGGAGGTTTAGGAACTGCAACTTCTGGAGATTTTTCTTTAGATATATCATACTTATTTTCACTTATTTCTCCAGGTGATAGTTCACGCTTTGGAGAACTAACAAAGCTTTCACTGTGGATAACTGATTTAGTTTCGAAAGATATTTTGCTTTCTGACTTCTGAGGTTCAAAAATATATTTTTGCTCATTTGGCTGGTTTTCTAGAATTTCTTCATCATGAAACTTTCCTGAAATATCAATTTCTTCTCGTATCATTAATTCTTCCTCTTTCTTCAATTCAAATAATTCACTTTCATCTATTTTTTCCCATTCTTCATCACTGTTACCTACATTCAGAATAGATACTTCATTTTGATTTTCATGGTATTTGAAGATTTCTTGTTCATTCAGCACATTATCTTTTAAAATTTCTTGTTCAGCCAACACATGATCTTTTAAGATTTCTTTTTCAGTCGACTCATGATCTTTCAAAATTTCTTGTTCACCCATTTCATGATCTAATACCTCTTCAATGTCATGAGGTGAAATATTGTGTAGGGCTGGACTTTCACCCGTGGCTTCCAATTCAACCCAATCTGGCTCAGGTTTTTTGCTTAAATCAAATACAGGAGGATAGTGTGTCAATGGTGATTCACATATAATGTTTCGGTCAAATTCTTCGCTTTTAGATAAAGAGCTCTGAACTAGTAAATCAGAATTAACAGCTACTTCAGTTACTTCATTATCTTCAGGTTCAGAAGTACTTTTTTCAAGATTTACTTTAACCCATTGTTGAAATTTCTCATCTTGCTCAGCTCTTAGTCTTTCAGTTTCCCTTTCCTGAACAGATTGTAGAGCTTCTTTAGGCTCATCCTCAAAAACATCATCAGATAGTTCTTCTTTTTCCCATAAAGCAGCCATCTGCATAGCTTCGTGTTCAAATTCTTTTTCCATCTTCTGATATTTCTTTTGCAATGCAATCCAATGCTCATCAGATTCATCATCCCAATGTTCATCCGAATATTCCTCAATCCATTCCCCTTGAGATTCAACCCAGTTTGTATCATAATCTACTGGAATATTATCTTCCATGATTTCTTTTTTCTCAAGTGAATCTTTATGTGGCTCATCCAATTCAAGTTCAGCTTCATTAAGATCCTTTTCAATAATTTCTTGGATTGCTTCTGTATTGAGCTCAGGAGTAGTAACATCCAGGTTTTCATGTAAAACACTAGCCTCCTTTTCATGTTCTTTGGATGGACTTATAACTTCAGAATTATCCAAGGTAGTTGAAACTTCTTGGGTAACAGTCTCCCGGATCATTTCTTTTTCTTCTCTGGCTTTTCGTCGTTCACTCTGAGCTTGCCTGATAGCTGATAACTTAGTCAAAAAATCAGATTTTTTCTTTTCAGTCTTAGAATCAACTGAGACATCAAGTTTAGTAGATTTCAAGCTGTCATCAATAGGATTGTACATATCACTGTCTTCACTTAAACCTGGGCTTAAAATAAACTTGTGCCTCTTAGTAGATGCTCTTAATAAGTCTGCATATGCTAACTCTATATTTCCTTCATTGTTTTTCAAAGCATCAGCAATCTGCTTCTGAGTAAAATTTCCTCTGACTGTCAACTCTAAAATCTGAAAAGAATGGTAGGATTAAATAATACATACATATGTAAGTAATCAACCATAAAAGAATTAAAAAATTGAAGCCAATTTTTTCTCTGCTTGGCACTGTTTTCAAAATAGAATAGTGATTGGGGATGCTGTAGTGAGATTTCTTCGCTTGTTGCTAATATGCTCTTTCCCTTTTTGTTTTCTTAATTATTGGGTGGAATATTTTACTTCTTGGTTGAGTTTTATTTTATATATTTTTGTATATACATTTGCTTTATTTGGTGATGTTTTTTATCTTTGCAGTTTAAATTGGTGTATCACTTTTACCTTAATTTCCAGGAGATTTTGGGGTCAGGAGGGATCAATACTATTGGACACTGTTCGATTCCTATAGAAAAAAACCCTTATTTTGAATCCTTGTCTGCATGTAACCTTTAATAAAGTCTTCAGACTGGATTCTATTTCTATTTGTTGTAATTTTGATTATGTTGCATTTCTTTTTTTTTTACTTATATATATATATATATATATATATATATATATTAGCAATATAAGTCAGTAAGCCATCTGGGTTTATATTGTTAATTTATTTAGATTCATCTGTATTTTAGTAGTAGCTGCATTAACACTGTCTAAATACAATGACAGTTTTTTAAAAAAATTAGTTTAATCTGGTGCGAATATGAAATAATCTTTAAGAGTGGATTCCCATTTTTAGTTTTGTTTCCCTTATTAGTTTCATTTCGTTTCCTAGATTATTTAAATTTAGGTTTGTTTCATAAATAGGTTTTATTTCATTTGGCTTTTGTTTTTGTTTACTTTTTGTAGTTTAAATCCGAATTAAATTTTCATTTCGATTCCAACTATAATTTGTTTTGTTTCCAAAATATTTTTTAGTTTTGGTTTTCCAAAATTACTCAATTTTTGATCAATTCTGGAAATTGGTTTAAATTATTTAATGTTCTTATGGTTGACTGTTTATATATATTTCTTTCTTGTATATTATATATATATTGTATTTTGTTTTAAAGTAAAAAAAAGGAATATATATATATATATATATATATATTCCTTTTTTGACCATAAAATAAAAGCAAAAAAAAAAATGCATCGATAAAAGTGGATAAAATCAGACATCCTGATCAATGGAAGTTTAAAATGTCTGACAAAACCTTGTTCTTTGCTTCATTTGTTTACAATAGCAAAAATAAAGATAAATAACAATATAAGATAAATTTAAATCTACAGTTATACTTTACATTACATAAAAAAATCGATATAAACTACAATTATAATTTGATATTAATTTTTTTTAAAAACGAATCTAATCAAAAAAAATTGATCAATTTTCTACAAAAGAATATTTTTTATTTAGTTTCTAGGGATTTAATGCTTTTCAATATTTAGCATGCCTTTAAAAACTATTTATGAAAATTCAAAATTAATACATTTTTTTAAACCAAACCATGTTTTAAAAATTATTATTATATACGTAGCAATATCATTTGTTCACTTCACGTTGATTTTCTTTAATTTTTCTAAAAATCATCTGCAATTATTATATTTGTTTAACTGATTTTTTAATAAATAAAAGAATAACCCTTCAATTTTAATTTTTAAAAAAACCTAAATGCAAAATCCATTATAAGAAAACGGAATATGATGAAAAAAATTGGGGGACAAGTTTTATTGTGCAAAATACCTTTCGCTGACGGTTTTCAATGCATTCTGTTACAGCATCCCATATATCTCCTCGATGTATATGTAAAGCTTCTTTAGCTTCAGTGGCTGTTATGACACCAACATCATTTTCTTCATTATCTTCACCATACTTAGCAGCCAATGCAATAACATTTTTTATCATGGAGGACCAATTATCTTCAAGCCAAATTACAGGATCTTCCCTACCACAATGCAAAAAGGCAACATGTAAATCCTCTAAACTGAATCCACACCTCTCAGCTTCCTAAAAATAAATTAAAATTTTATTATTTTCTAAAAATTATATTTTTAATAATTTTGCATACAAGAGAAAAAATTGCATCTAGAGGTATTAGTTAATTTTTTAAAGCCAATTTCATTAAATCTAGAAACATCAGCAATACATACACAGAAGAATATCTAACATGATCAACAAATCTTTGCAGAATTTTATTAAAGCAAGAAAAAAGAGGAATAACATACTCTCAAAAAGGCGTTAAGGAAGAGTTCAATATATAAATTAACACATACCTTTACAGTTTGTAAAAACTGCAGTTCCCGAGAATGAATAAAATCTTGAGTCTTTTCTGCTTTTAGATCATCAAGACTGCGATGTAATTTAGGTCTTTGTTGTGATTTGAATTTCTCCTAATAAAACATAATTGGAAAATTTTAGCAAGATAAGCAATGCAAATCAAAATCTACAAGTTGCTAATTTGTTGGAATCCCTGAAAAACAGACTAGGAAGCATACTAGTAAAATAATATTAATAGATCAATCTTCCAATTAACTTAAAATAAGCTTTACTGCAACTTATTTATTTCAAAGGATTTTACATAACTAGCCTATAAAGAACCTCATGTATCCAACAATAACTTATTTTGTAACAAAACAAATGAATTTCAATTACTTATTAGACAAGTTGATATAATTATTTAACTAGTAAATTATTATAAACTGAATAAGTGCAGCAATATAATTGGCTAAATTATATAAGTAAATAATTTTATTTGGGATATGACACTATATATGTATAATATACATTGACCAAATATAAAATATCAATACTAAACATACATTAATTAAGAAATAAGCAAATGGTATTATTTTGGCCCATCTGCAATAGTTACAATCATTAGAAACATAAACCATTACAATTATTTATGTAAATACACTATGATAAGGTAAATGAACAATGAACTACCACATATGTCAAGCCTAAAATTAATGTCATGAAATGATCATGTAAATATTGACTATAAGTGCATTTAATTGCCATGAACGAATCAGAGACAAAATATTTGCAGCTGAATAATTTTAAACTAAATAGAATTATAGGGCAGCAAATGAATAGATTTCCTTTCATTCAAATTAAAAAAAAGAAGAAGAAATTAAAATGAAGGGCAGAAATGAGCTTATAAATATAGTTGAAGCAAAAATATTGAGAATTTATTTGTCTTGGGTTACTAAGTAAATAGAAGATAAATGATTTCAGAAAATGATTCAGATTAATTGAAAAACACTGAGGAAATAAACCTATCTATTTTAAGTACTAGAGATACATTTCAGACAGATAAGAATATATAGTTATGATCTACATTCTGAATGGTTTTTGATATATTTACTATTTATGCATATTAAAACCATTATCAGTATTGCATAAAAGAGCTTGCTTGAATGCATTTAACAAAATTAAAGTGATTGATGCTAATAAACAAGAAGCCCCATTGAAAGGCTTTTACTGAGTACTGTCAAGCACAGATATAGTAAGACAGTTATGGGATTGTTGTTTAAGATTTATATGATTCTCTCTCATTATTATTTTTCAAATAATAAATATTGCTAAATTCACAGCAATAATGCATTCTAAATATATGAATCAAAATATTGCTTAAATTCAAGAATAAATAATAGAGACTTATTCCAACATGAAAATTCAAACTAATATTATAATCTGTTAAGTCCTTTAAAATATCAATATCTCACCACACTTGGAAAAAAAAATGCTAAAAATGATGTAAAGGATTATATTTTATGTTATATGAGTCAATAAATACAAAGTGGGGAAAAAATATAATAATTAAATTTTATAGTTCCCTGGCCCTATCTCGTGAAATATTTTAGATATACTAATATTTTAAACAAAAAGACTCCATTCTTCTGAAGTTAAAATTGACAAAGCTGGAAAGCTCTAATAGGATAGTAGAAAAACTTTAAATATTAATATAATCGTTGTAAAGCTCTAAATATCAAGATATAATATTAAAGAGGCAATGACTGGCTCAAACAAGACCCAGCAATTAATGCATGATATTTGCTTAAGAAGCAGTTGATTACCCTTAAAATGAAAAATTCATAACTAGACAGTTTTAGTCGTAAAAGCATGATTTTTTGTGTTATTGTTTAAAATGTTTTAGTGTCAAAAAAATATTTTATTAAATATGGCTATCAGGACATTGCCAATATATAGACTTTACAACTTTTTTCAGAAATAGGCTTATTTTGAACATAAAATGAAATCTTTAAATCATTTAGAAAATTTACCAATTGGAAATTTATGCCTTATATCTAACATTTTAGAAATTAGCAATTAAACAATGCATATTACACATATGCACTGCATTTGCATATTAATAAAATCAAAGAGCAGATGAAAATTTTGCTCATCTTTATGTAATAGATGATATAATGTTTCAATACAAGAACGATGCGATTCAACATTTTTACTCAAATTTAAAAAAAACCATTGTCTATATATCTTGAATGAGATATCAAAATGGTCAACTAATTATCAAATAATAAAGTTTAAATAAAATACTATTACCTTAAAAAAAAAGAGAATATTTTCTTATAACATTCTAATGCAATACACTAGAAATATTCAAAAGAAGCGATTCAAAGTATATAATTATGGACATGTTAGTATCCAAAACAGATTGACTTAATATATATTTATAAAAATGAGATTTAAAAATATTAAAAATTAAAATTAAATTTCAAAACTTATAAAAATAAAATAAGAATCACCTGTTTATTTTTCATTCTTCTATCAAGCTTATCCATTGAACCCCAAGTTCCATCAAAGTAATCCTCTTTTGTAAGAGGTTGTCCCAGGCCTGGAATATTGTGGGGTTTGTAATACATTGGATCAGACATTAACCAAGCTTGACTCCAGCTATGCATAGCTTCTTCAGGTGGTAAACTAGAATCTCTTCCAAAGGTCTGAGCTTCATTATACATAGACAGAGATCTTGGTATGGGACTTCGACTTCTTCCTCTTTCAAACAGAGACTGAGTACTGAAACTTGCTCCTCTTCCCCAACCTGCTCTCCGATTATGGTAAGGTGGTGCTGACATTCCAGACAGCAGAGATTCCATAGACTGAGAACTAATCATAGGATCAGTAGCAACTGAGCAACTCTTTGCAGTTGTTTCAGTCTCAGTCTGAACTGATATTTCTTGTTTAGGAAAGATTGAATCAGTAGAAGAAGCCATTGATTTGCAAATCAAATTCTGAGTTTGAACATCTGTTGACTTTGTAGTAGTAAAAGTCTGAGTCTCAGTACAAAGCATTACTGAAGCTTCCGATGCTTCCTTTGGATCACTTGATGGAATTTGTTGAGAACTTTCTTCATTTTCCCAGCTATCTTCAGTAATAGATTCTTCACACTAAACAAAAAAAAATCATTCCATGAAATTTTTAATATAACATTAATATTAAAATTTTATTTAACATAAAAAATTAATATTATAAAATTGGTTAACATGAAATCTTATAAAACAGGACATGGAAATAATTAAATAACAAAAATATCATAGCTAAGAGTATATTTTGTATATAATAATGGAAATAGAATAAATATAGTAAATATAAAATAGCTATACTGCTGGTTAAAAATATATGAAATTAAATAAAAATAGTAGCACCAAAATAATTGAAAAATAAGATATAAAAACAAACCTACAGTAAAATTAAGCAATAATCTCTTGGACTTTTCATGAAAGCAAGACAATTAGTTATTAGAAAAAAAAGTAAAGTTGAAAAGTTGTACAAATTCAGGCAAAATAAATCATGCATATTAAATCACAAACAATATTGTTAGTAAATTATTTACCATATTAAAAAAAGGTATATAAATTTATTATTTTACATTAGTTGTAAAATAATAAAGGAAAATTAACACACGGACTAAACTTTTGTGAATTTATTATAATGGAACAAGGGGAGAAGTGAAGATAGAGAAATGAATTATACAACAATTCAGACATTCAGAATGTTTTTCACAATTCTGGCATTCATAAAATGAAAAGTAGGAAATACACTAACTCAAGCAATTATAGTTGAAATAATTTATAACTGATCAGCAGAATAATAACAGTTAAAATAGCATGTTTCAAGAAGGAAAAAAGTTATCAATATTTTGATGAACTACTTCCAAAGAAAAATTATTTTTTCCAAAAGCTTCCTTCTAAAGCATGCATTTTCTTGTTAAAAATATTTAAAAATTACTAAAATTAATTATTTTTTCCAAAAATACAATTTATTCATTAAACATAATTATATATAATTAATTAAACATAATTATATTAAACATAATTATATTATAAATAATTTATTTTTTAAACTATACATGCATATGTTTTAGTTGTTAAACAATTAGAATGGCTTATGATTACAGGTTTTATTAAGTCAAATTAAAAATTTAAAAATCTATAAAATATGCCACACAAATTAGATATACATATAATTTTACTCTTAAAATTATATGCATATATAGAAATTTATCTTTAGCCATATATATATATATATATATCCGTACATAAATTAAAATAAAGAAACTTAGGATAAAACAAAAAATTAAACATTGTTTAATGTAAAATAATCCTTTTCAATGTTAACAAAAAAATTCTTTTTTATCATAAGCCTTAATAAATCAAAGATTAGAAAGGTGTTCAATCTACTAATATCATCTATATTTAATCTTATTTACATCCTGCTTCACTATAAAATAATTATCAACATATTTTTAAATATGAAAATCTAATAAGCAACACAACTTGCTCTATGAATCTATATCATTATACAAAAAGTGTAATGATATTATGAGAGCACTGAGATAAAAACTAATTTAAGATAAAATAAATCAATGAAATCAGTATTATACACAACAGTCATTTACATGTTATGCAAAAAACTAAAATTATATACAAAAAAATTCAGAATGCTAAGATTTTTTAATAAATGGCAAAAGAATGCCAGAATTGTGAAAATTCTATTACAATATACCCACCTGAATAGTAAAATATTTCTGGCTTCAAAACTTCAACTTCCTTTTTTTTTGTCTCAGGAAAATTAGATCAAGAAAGGAACTGGAAAACCATGCACTAACATAAACTGAATAAAATATGGTTAACAGTACTAAAAAGTCAATGAAGAAACCATGCAATGGGTTGAGGGTAAAGCAAATAATGATATTAATGAAACCATAAAATAAAAAAAGTCCAAGAAAAAACATTTTAAAATATACAATTCAAAAAAATCTAATCACAGCATAAACAACATTGACTAATTATTTCTGATAAATACCTGATAACTGTTTAGGCTACAAATAAAATATGCTTTATTGAATAACTTATTCTAAGAATGCAAATCTATTTCGTACTACAATTTATTAAAATAAATTGAATAATAACTAAATATAACATAATGATTAGACAGAAATATAAACCTCAGTGCAATCACATGAATTATTTATACTCTAAATATATTTTTAACAACATTTTAAATAGAATTTTGTCAGAAAGATAAAAATTAATACAACTTCAATATCCATAACAACAGAAAAAATATACTATCACCTAAACAGATTATCAAATTAAATAATTTTATAGTTTTCTCTGCTAAATATTACAAATTAAATAATGATTTGAAATTCAATAAAAAATAGTCCACAAAAAATGATACCAGAATACAAAAAAGATGCAATTTTTAAAAAGTAATTAATGCCATATTTTAAGGATCATTATAGCATTTTAAAATTAATAACAGGAATTGCTCAGCAAAACCATCAATTTGATGTTTATTTTATACACTCCTGAAATTATAAATCAACATAAATAGCAAATTCTAATTTTGAAAGAAAAAAAAGGTTCAATTTTTTTAACAAGATAAATAAAAAATTCAAACCTTACTTACTGTACATAATTAATTAGTGTTATTACTTACTATTTATAAGCAACATGGCATATTCTGCTAGAAAAAACAGCTTGCCTTCCCCTCCCCCTCAAAGTACAAATATAATAAGGTACATCAAAACTATTTAAAGTTTACTAATTAAAAAACTTTATGAACAAATAAAAAATTCACCATTCCATCTTCCTCAAACTATTATCACGTCCCTATCTGCTTTAAAGAGGGAGGGGAGTCTTCTCTGATTTGTAGTATAATTAATGCAACTTAATACATAATTATTTAAAGAATATGAAAAATCAACACAAACTTTCTTTAATTAATAAAAAATATACTCATATAAAGACACACAAACTCAAATTCTTTATCAAATTTTATTTTTTTTTCAATAAAGCATAATACAATATGATTTGTTTTTATTATAAAGGCATTTTTTGATAGAAAAGATAGGTTGTGCATTAAAAATCAATAATAAAGTATTAAACAAGTTTTCAAAAACCTAGTAACAGGTAATAATAAAAATTCTGTACAACATAACAAATCATACATTCACAATTTCCATTTAAACTTAAATAGCATTAAAGGAAATGCTTGAAAAAAATTACTCACACTCTTCAGTTCTAATAAACAAACATTCCCAGTCAAATGATTAAAAGTTGTAGAGTTCAAAATAAATTAATTGGAAACATTTTAAATTGCTATTCAAATAATTTAAATCACCTTTTGTGCTTCTCTATGCTCTGATAAATCAGGAGATTGAGAAATTGCATCTAAATTGACTAGTTCCATAGGTGAATCACTGTTCCTACTGTAAAGTGACCTATCATTCTGATCTTCAGATGGAGCATTAATTTTATAACTTGTCTTGCAACAAACTTGGCAGATGTGACTTCCTGGTGGATTAACAAAAGTGCAGTGCAAGCAAGACCATGGTTTAGAAGGCGGTGGCGGAATTGCAGGTACTTCATCATCCGCAGGTGGTTTCACTGTAAAATTAATTAAAAACAGGAAAATTGTTTGGAAACTTTGTGCATCAAAAATAAATTATGCATATAAAGATGAGCATACTTAAGGCAAGCATTAAGATCCACAGTAAATTTTATAGGACAAATTAAAATATTTGAATTAAAATCTAATTCAGATTTTTTTTAAAGAATAACATGTATTGTGCAAAATAAAAATACAACATTTGAAAATAAAATGATCATAAATAGTTTCTTGTTCTTCTTTACATAAGTCACTAGAACATAAACAAACATATTTCCATTTTATTTAAATTTACAATTTTTAAAAATTTTAAAGACCATAATTTGACAAAAAGATAACATTTATTTCATTTTAACCAGGGCAATACAATAAAAATGTTACTTAATCAGCTTACAATTCTTTTTTGCATACATATTTGGATGTTATCATTTGAAAAAAGCCAAGTATAAAAAACATTTAAATTTGGATGGGTCAAAAAATTTTTTCCCTAATAAGAAAAGAAATGGAATTATACTTCCATTAAAAACAAAAACCAGTGCAAATTAAATCCATATATAAACAAGCATTAATCATTAAAAGAATCTTGAAAATATATAATACACATGATAAATGTGTAATTCTAGATATTTCATTTCACAACAGTAGTGCATACATTAGATTTTATAGAAAATAACCATAATTATCAACAAAATCCAATAGAAAATAATAGACCCATTTATTGTGAAAAATAACCACTTTAACTGAAAAAGTTACAGATAGTAATACAAAAGAAACCTGGAAGAACACAACAAAAATCAGTGAAGGTTTTAAAAAATTATATAGATAGTCAAATGCAGGCAAAATTATTGAATAAGGAATCAATTACAGCGATTTCAATCAGTGATACCAAATCCTGATTTGGCACAGAAAATGTAGTAATTATTAGATATTCTAAAAAAATGTTATTATATTATTCTGTCCTAAAATTTAAATAAATGAATTAGCAATGGACTTTTCTAATAGCAATTATTACTAATTTTAAAATTTTGTAAAAAGAACACTAAATAAAAACCACAACAAAAATTTAAAACAATTTAAAAGTTAGAACACTTTTTTGCCTTGTGCAAAAATAATGTTTTAAAAGAGCAATAAAAATTAACAATTTCAACTAAAGAAATAAACTTTTTTCATAATACAGGAAACATTAAAAATTATGTGTTAAAAGGAAGCATATATATTTAACAAAGGTTAAAGGATACAAGATACTTTGATGTATTAATAAGTGAATTTCAATTTTTAGGCCAATTTCTGATAAAGTACAAATAGAAACTAATACAGAATTAATATTAATTTCATGAACCAAAGTTGGAAAATTTAGCACAATCATAATGTTACAAGCTCAACCGGAAGTTATATAGTTACCTTGCTGTGTGATTGCACTTGCACTGCCACCTTCAGTATCTGCATCAGTAGCAACTGGTGTTGTATCCATATTTTCCAAATTAAGAGAGCGCTTAGAAGAACTCTTGCTCATTTTAGATTCTTCCGCTTGTTGGTGCAGATCTCTCATAAAATTAGGATCAACAGGAGGAGCCCCGTTTGGATAATAAGGCCCACCAGGAAATGGATAATGAAAATTTGGATCTATAAAAAGAAAATACTTATGGTGAAATTTTAACAAGTAACTGGTATATAGAATAAAACATGAACTTAAAAAAACTAAACCATATTATTAATAAGACAGCAATATAAAGATTAAATAAATAAAAAATATACAAAAATTACAACTTTAAAAAAATTATAAGTGGAACAAAAAACGACAAAAACTTTATTAAATAAATATAATTTTTAACAAAAAAAAAATTCAAATAAAATATATCTTTGTTTTTGCAGCAAAAATGTATGTCATTAATGTCCATTCTTGCAGTAAAATTTAAAAATTTCTTTTAAAAATTACATTAATTTTATTCAAATGAGAAATTTTAGCATAAATTTAATTTATAATGCAAATATGTTTTAATAAAAATAAATAAATAATACAAAAAAATACTTATACAAACTTGAGTGCAAAATAATTATAATGATTCGATTTCCTTGAAAATATAAACAAATAAATTCCATAAATTTACCCCCTCTAATATATAAACAAAAATTGTTATGGATAAATTTCAAGGATTAAAACATTTAAAGATCATTTTGAAATAATGAAATATAAAAAGCTAGTTAGATTATAAAGATGTTCTAAGCGTAAATACAAATAAAAAAACTTTAAATCAAAAGAAAATGAAGAAAATATATGTGACTTTCTTTACTTTAGATATAAAATATTCAAGCCTTTTGAAATTACTAAAATTGAATAAGGTCCAAATTTTGAGTCCAGAAACCTACCAGGATAAGTTGGTATACTTCCATGGCTGTGTCTCAAATTTCCATTAGTAGCTGATGGAGCTTGGCCACGAGTTAAACTTCCTTGTGCAGAACCCCATGGCATAGGGTGGAAGTAAGGAGAAGGATGAGGGCTCATTAGATTAGACCATGAGGAAGATAAGCACTGAGCACAATTTAAGTGAGCCATAGAATGTGAAAACGGTGGATGGACTGGAGCGTGCATATATGGATAATGAGGTAAATGATAGGGATGAGGTCCCATTGGATTTGCAGGAGCACCAGCAAGATCAGCAATGCTTCTGCTATGAGGCTTCAATGGGTATCCAAATGACCTGGAAGATAAATCAATCTGGAATTATTATACACAGAAAAAATTATGCAATACCTCCACTTTTAAAAATTGAATAATTGCTTCCATTTAATATTCAATATTTCTGAATATTTTTTATGACTTATTGAGAACTATTAGAATTTGATCAAATTTGCAAAAAATAGCCATAGTTTTAAGGTATTAAATTCATGAAGAAAGATAACCTATTAAACTGACACAATTTAAAATTATGAGTCCAATTTAAAGAAAATTGAGAAGAAATTTTTTTCAATTGGTAACTGAAACTTTTAATAAACATAGACCTTTTATTGGGTTTTAAGTTTTATTGAATAAAAAAAATTTAATCAGATAAGAGATTAAAGGAAAATTCATTCAATTTTTGTTTAGAAAAAAGTATACATTCCAAGAAATTTAGAAGCCATAAGCTAAAACAGATTTTTTTTTTTTTTAATTAGAACAAGTGGAAAATTAAAGTGAAACTACATTAATCAATTATATTAATGTCTAACAATTTAACTATGTTAAAAAAATAAACAAATTTAAAATTATGCATGAAATTGAGCCCTTTGTCTTAGTTATTAACTGTAATTTGTTATCTTAAAATAAAGCTATTTTTATTTAAGATAAAAATGGATCAATTCAAACAGCAATTTCTGGCAAAAAAAATCTTTGAAGGAATCAAAGGGAAACAGTAATTTTAACAATTTATTCAACATTGCAAAATTCAAAGGAAATTCATTTCAAAATGAAATAAAATATTTAAAAAATAAAAAATTTAAGACTCACTGTCCATTAGTCATTAAATCAGGTGAACCTGATGGAATAGAAACCTGAATAGGAGAAGAAATATTTGTCCTCTGAACATTCCATGGGTTTGTAACTATAGAATTAGAATTATCAACAGCTTCCCCTTGACTAATCTGTTTAAAATTTTAAAATATTTTAAACATCCATGAAAATTTGATATATTTGCAAAATAGATCATCAATAATCATTAAATAAAAATTTCTATATAACTATATAAATTATATACAATTCCAATGACATGAAGTAATTTATATGGCACATAATATATTTCTATATAATTAGATAACAAATGAAAGTAAAATAGGATGATACAAGTAAATTTTATTCTCAACTGTATGTACAAAATTTAATATTTTTCAACTCAATTCTGTGTACATATGATGTCTTTTTACATTTGTTAAAATTTCTTTTTCTTTTAAAAATAATTTTTTTAATTATCCAAAAATTATTTAAAAAATTATTACTTTTCTCAGTAAGTACTTTATAAACTCAGGTAAATACATGATACAAAGTTGATAAATATATTTATTTCAAAAGCAAAATCGTTAAAATAAAAAATATATTGTTTTTCTCAATTAAATCAGATTGTCAAATGTATAAATACAATATATTTAAACTAATTAATCTCAGAAAAGTTCAAAATTAAAAAGCCCATAAACAAAATAGTACTTACTGAAACATTTTCATTTTCATATATTTCATTTGGTTTTATTATTTCTTCAACACTATGTACTGGAAAAGTAGTTTCATTTTCTAAAAGAGATAATTATAATTTAAATAAATAGAATTTCTATTATAAAGTACCTAATTCCATAAAAAGAGTGCAATGTAAAACTTTTAGACACAATAACTATATAATCTTACCACTATGTAAAAATTATGTACACTATTATTTTAATAATATATTTATTTTCAATAATTATTCTTTTGAGTAAATTAATCAAAACTGCTTATAAAATAATTTTAAAAAATCTTACAACCCACGAAATTTTTTTATGCAATTTTAGTGGAATTAATGGACATTAACAAATAAAAAAAAGTAATTTTAAATTTTGAAATAATTATTCCATATCAAATTATAATTGATGGAACTGTTTATATGACTTTGGCCAAATTTTAAAAGTTTTTCTTTCCTTTTTAGAACTTATAAATGTTTATATGGTGATTCCTCAAAGCAATTCACAACAGCTGACACATTCAGATATATTTTACGTAAACTTTTGATTAGTATGCCTAACACAATAGAAAATAAAAAGTAACTGAATAAAGTCATTGTTCAATAATCAATAATCTTCTATAATACTTGCATAATTTTTGTACTCAAAAAAAAAATACAAAGATTATTGAACAGAAAATTAAAAATATTTTATTTCTTTATATTCTGCAGTCTATCTAATTCAAAATGCTAATCAGACTGATAATAATAATGATTTTAAACTTTCAAATTTTATACATATTTCAATTTTTTTTTAATATTAAATATTTTATTTACAGAAACATGAATGAATTAAGAAAATAAATAAAAGAAAAAATAATGCTGTGAAAGCATATCAATACAATTTGTTTAAACCAGAGTTTCCCAAACCTTTTTGTGTCGTAGACCCCTTGCCATGTTTTTCCGCATTGAATAGACCCCCTACTTACCTGATATTGATTTCCTGTAAATTTCTAACTGTAGTGAAGTTTACTGTTAAAAACTTAAAGTAAAAACACATGTTAATTTATACATTTATTAATTGAATTTAAATTTATACTACGCAAAATAAAATTTCGTATCTGTTATGTAAAATCTATGTAACATGAAATAAACATAAAATAAACTAACATAAGCAAAAAGTCAATATTTTTAATGAGAAGGATGAGCCTGATGCTTTAACAATAAATTATCAACATTTGGCGTCAATTTTGTAAGGGTTAATCTTAAATCCCCTCGGCTAATGATGTCCATTCTGTTTCTTTTATTCGTTAAGAGATTAGTAACAGCGCTAAACCCCTTTTCCACTAGGTATGACGATGTAAAGGAGATTAAAAATTTCCTCACTATATTCCACAATATGGGATAAGTAACGGGTATGTTGCAAAGAAGCCAGAATTGCTGATATCCGTTTTTAAACTGAACCTTAAGTTCTTTGTTTGTACTTAGTTCTGTCAGTTCCTCTTGTATTATGACATTAGTTTCTTCTATGTCACCATATGGATTAATTATCCATGGTGGTATAACCATACTCAAAATATCCTCAAACCTAGATTCAAAATCTGAATGGATGGCATTTAAATGTTGAACGTAAGTTAAAACGTCGTCTTCCTGGCAGCTTGTCTGTGACAAATTGGGGAACTGAGAAAATTCACCCCGTCCAATATTTTGCTTCATTAGTTTAACTTTGGCAAGAAACGCTGATAAGATGGACTTTGTTGCATAAAAGGCACATAGGCAATTTTTTGTTTGCCAATGATGGAATGAAGCCAAATTTCAAATAATCAACACTGTACTGTCTACATTTCTTTTTAGATTCGGACATGGCATCAGTCATCTATGGGCAAAATAAAATTATTTAAATAAGCTTACAGCTTACATAATTTTATAAACATATATAAATTTTTTTTTTACTCCATAGGTACTTTTATGAATAATGTAAATGTTTTGATATTATAAGATAATATGATATGAGTAAATAGGTACTATTAGTGTATGTGTTGAGATTTACTATCATGGATCCCCATTTTCATTTCATGGACCCCCAAATTTTTTTTTCGCTGACGTAGACCCCTTGCAGGCTGTCATAGACCCCTAGGGGTCGATATAGACCACTTTGGGAATCACTGGTTTAAACAAATAAAAAATTTTGGAATTTCAACGACTACATTATTCGCATCGCAAAAAAATCATTATTTTGAAATGTCTGACCTCCTCTGCCCATTTCTAAAATAAAAATAATAATAATCATATTTTATTCTAAAACTTATCAAAATACATAAAATTCCCATGTTAAAATAAGTTTAAAGAGAAAAATGCAGAAAATGTGTGTGTTTTTAAATATTTGCTTTTATAATCTTTACACTTATACAAGTAAGTATTTTTTTTTTTAAATAAACTGTCACAATAATAATGCATAAACTTTAGTATCTCAAAACAGCAGGAAATATATCTATAAAAATTACTTACCATAAGTTCCTTCAATACTAGTAGGCGTTTTCGGTCCAGCAAAAACATCTTTTGAAGTAGGAGTTAAACTTCTCATATCAAATACTTTACTGTGTCCAAAAGAGCCCAGCTTAAAAATGAAATTTATTGTTAGATGAATAATGGAAAATAATTCTATAAAAAAGCAATAATGAAACAATGAATGTAATAAGAAATAAAATTTATTTAAATCCAAATTTTCATTAATAAAATATCTGTTCTAAAAATTTTAAGCCAAAAACAAATTTAGCATGAATGCTAAAGCAAATTTAGAATGAAAACTTCTTTAATGAATGTAAAATTCGGCCAATAAAATATATGAAATACTTTAAACTGAGATACAAAAAAAAAAATGCTTTCTTAGAAAATAACAAAAATGCAAACCTATAAAAAATTAATATGTAACAAATCCATACATACATTGAATAAGTAATTATGTGAGAATTATTTTCAAAGTTTCACAATAAGAGTGCAGAAAGTTTAGTTCTCAAAGAAATCATAACAGAAGGATTTTAAAATGATAAATAAATAAATAATATTTAGCTTAAAATGCTTTAAATACATGCTTAAAATATACAGGAATTCATATATTTATTAAAGCTACTACAACTTTAAATATAACATGATTCCTAATACTGATTATCAAGTTTTTATTCATTTTTATGTGACCAGGTTAGAATAATATATTATTTTTCAATGTAAGCTCATTTTGTAGCAGTCTTTCTTAAATAATAATTAACAATTTCATATCATAAAGTAAAATCTGCATTTAAATAATAAAAATTAAAAATTTAATGGTTCAATAAAACTTTTGCTGTATTTTATTTTCTTAACAAATGTATTGATGCCTCTAAAATTATAAATTTATGAAAAACTTTGTAAGTGAATTTAAACAACTTTAAAAGGAGAAACTTGTCTACCCTACTTTTCTTCTGTATTAATCTGGAATTTTAAGGTACAGAAGAAGGTAAATACCTCAAAGAGACCATGTGACAAAGAAAATAAATTTAAAAACATGTCTATACTAAAAACTGTTTTAATTAAAAATTATTTAAAACTTTGATCACTTAGTGTAAGATAACCAAAGTAGAAAAATAATAGTTCATAACAAAGTTTATAGATGTACAAGCACAGAAAATATCACATTAAATATTTATTCATTATATTCAGAGCAGAATTTGTAGAAGGTATTTAGTATTCAAAATTTTTCTCATCATTAAACTTTTTTAAAATAATATTAAATTTAAGTTGTTTTTACACAAAGTTGATAACTGAATAAAACTCTGGACATTCAAACAAAAAATTAAATATTACCAAAATTAAATTTTTAAAAAATTATTCCTTACAAATTTTAAAAATTCAATTCTTTTGCAAAATTTATTGTTAAAATAAAGGGAAAGGTATGTATATATGTATGTACGTAAAAGTGTGAAAGATCATAGAAAAATGAAAGTGACCTAGAATGTATCCAACAATATTAAAAGACTATATTTTAAAAATAAACCAACTTTTTACAAATTCTTTTAATAAAGTAATAATCCACAAAAACTCAGTTTTTAAACCTTCTTATTTTACCTCATGATTTGGTTTAAAAAACATTCTTCCCCCTATAGTATGCCTTTCTCTTTTCTTAGATCTGGGTGGTGGGATAGGTATTTTTGATGGATCTCCAGGCAAATCTGTCCTGCGTCTAAGTCGAGGCGACCTTGCTGAGTTCCAAATACTATCGACAGCTTTACGAAGATGAAGCCGTCTTTTAGGATGTCGATGATACATATCATCGCAAGACAAGCAGAAAATCTGACCACTACATCTATCACATCGGACAGCAGGAGTAGAACATCCACATAAGGCACATGACTTAGCAGGGGAATTCAAAAGATCATCATTTTTGGGAATTGGTCCTAAAAATAAAAACATGAACAAATCCAAAGTTGTGAAAGTCAGGATAGAAAGATTAAAACAAAAAAAAATGCTTCCTTTGAGAAATTTATAAAATTAATTTGTTCTAAATAAATTTATAATTCTTCTAAGACATGCAAAATACATCTCTAAAACGAATGAACTTTAAAAATGTCACCTTTAAAATTTTAACGTAAAAATTAATTTACAAAGAATCTATTTCTATTACTTTCCTTTCCCTCTATTAAATCTCAGCTATATTACAATAAGTTGGTCCCAAATACATCTTATATAGGTCTCAAATACATCTTTTGAACACAGCATCAAAAGTTTATCAGAAAAAATTATTGATATATAGTTCATTGGGTAATATGCCTATTCAGATTTTATTGCATATAAAGTTTTAGAGATCACAGTAATCTGAAATCCTGAAAATTCGATTTTAATACTGATTTTATGTGTAATTTGGAAATTTCTAAAACATTACATAATTCTGAAATTCCTTTTTGATTGGAATTAACTACAGGAATTTAAGATGTAAAATTTTCAGTCAAGTCTATCAGAAAACAAATATTTTTGATTTAAGAAGAGAAAAAAATGTTAAAACAATTTTCTAAAATAAATGAAGAAATCTTATCAAAATCAGAAACGATTTTTTTTTGACAGGGAGAATAAAATATATTAATTTTTTGTTTGTTGAAAAAAAATTGTGATAAAAAAAAATACATCATTATTCGATTTATTTTAAGCTTAATTTTAGATAGTGGTTTGTGATTTAATAGGATTGGTATTGATTTATCTTAGTAATACTGATAAAACTGCGTGTGTTGCAGCTCTATAGGCCAGATTACTTGACCTAGATCTGCTAAACTTAGCACATATATACTTTGGAGGACAGAAATGTATATCTCAGAGCAATTTCCTAAAAATTTTAATTGATAAGAAATTAACAGAAATTTTAATGTTTTCACATAATAAGTGTGCGTGCGTGCGTGTGTGTGTGTGTGTGTGTGTGTTGGCGCTCTACAGACCAGACCGTTGGACCTACAGCTACCAAATTTGGTACATGTATACCTTGGAGGTCGGGAATGTGCACCTTGGAGCCCTTTCTCCGAATTTTTAATTAGAATTTGAATTAATTAAAATTTTAGAGAAATTTTGACGTTTTTCCGCTATAACTTCCAAAAATATTATCGCACAAACATGATTTTTATATCAATTTAAAGATTAAAAAATTAGCTTTCTAATGGTCTCAGTGTTTTAATGTATAACTTAAGCTTCTATTTTTAACGAATTTGTAAAGAAATATTTTTACCATGTTTTTTAAGCACGTGACCAGATAAAATAAAAGAAAACAATGACGGAAATTCAGATTTAAAAAAAAAAACTATCATCGCAAATCAAATCTAAAGAAATACAACTTTCAACACATGACTGGATAAAATAACATAATTATAAAAAGTGATATTTTCTAAAAAAATAAATGCAAGGCAAAGGATTCTATGATCGTTTGCAATATTTCAATCATTAATTCAATAAATTATCTTTATTTATACAGGATAAGCATTCAAATGGCCAATTTGTAAAATATTATTAATAGGCATATATATTGTTTAATAATATTAATTTGATCTAAATGAGGTAAATAATTACATTTTATGTAGTTTGAGTCAAACAATGCATTGATGAATAATGAGTTTTAGATTTCTTAGATTTTAGATTTAACAAAATATTTTTCTTTATATTTTAAATAAAAGTTGCTACATCAATAAGTCTTCTAAATCAATCATTAAAACTGACTGATTTATAAAAATAAAAGAATATTATTAGGAAAATGTGTTCTTTTAGAGCTTTCCGTCCAGCATCTTAAAGAAGATATTAATTTCAGGTCAATCAATGCCCGGAATTACTTTAAGGCTAATGAATATGAGATTTAATTGAAAATTTTAGAACGCATTACTCATGGCGAACCAGCTGGTCGCCAAAGGCAGCTTGTACACAATAAATAAAACCTAATTACAACAATTAAAATAATATGGCATTAAGGTCAGACAACTTGGCAAAATCATGGAAACAAAACATAAAGGAAATCTGTTTCTACTACAAACCAGGACATTAACAAAAAGAATTAATTAAAAAATTCAAATATTTGATTACATCAGCCCTACTGTTTAATGAATAACAAATAACTTTAACAGAGCAAAAAGCAATTATGAAGCATGAGAATACAAATGAGAATAATGTAAGATTCCCCCCCTAACTTTTTAAATACGTACATTGTAAAAAAATAAGAAATAAGAAACATTGGAGGTTTAAAATCTAAGATCAGTTACAAAATTTACTAATTATAACACAGCCTTAAACCTGACTCAAATTAAAAAGACCAAAACAATGTTAGAGATACAACAGATACTCTTTTACAAAATTCCATTATTTATTTTCTGTTTTTGTTTACATTTTAAATCTTTAATCTATATTTATTGACAAATCTGCAAAACATCTAACCACATGACTTTCGAAGAACTAAATAAAAAATAAAAACTGAGCACATGATTTCTTCTCAAAATATCTTGTTGATCACACAAAATTCCACAAATAGAACAAGTGACTACAGTTAGGAGTAAACAGGAATTAACCTATGCAATGGTTAATCTTGGCAACAAAAAGGGAAACTCTTGGCAAAATTCCAGTTAGAAAGTCAATGAAAACTGTTAGACAATGTGCAAGAGATAAGAAGAAATAAAAAAGGGGGAGGGCAAAAAAAGAAACTTTTCCACCTTCCAGACTTTAATCATTTAAAAGGCGTTCTTTAATGACACAGAAAATACTTAATCTATTTTATAAAAATAAAATATCTAGCCAATAATTTAACTTAAATGTTACTACATATTTACATTTAAAAATTTTTGTTTCTTGAAATTTCAAACATATTCAAAACAGCTACCAACAAACCAGATGTGTGATATCTCAAAACTGATATCCAAGTCCAAACCAAAAAATATTTTTACATGGTTAAAAGTTATTTTAAAAGGTTAAAATATCCTTTGAAGATTTTTCTAACAAAGAAGATATACATTTATCATTTTTTCCCTTCATCTGAAAAAGAACCCAAGTAGTAAAATTTGGTTACATAATTTTAATATGTTCTTTGCTAAGTTAACAACAATGGATCAAAAGTATGTTACTTTATTCTTTGAATAAAAAATGTATTTCAATAATTTGTGTAATAAAAGCACTTTATACTTTATATGATATTTATTTGACTGAAATCTCATATAAAAGTTATTATGCTTTCAAATAATATAATATTTCTGTAATAATTATCCATACATTCACACATTCAAACTATTAAAGCAACATCTATTTTCATTTATAATATATTTACTGCCATGATTCATGGCTGTTATTTGGCCCAATTATCAAATAAAATGTTTAAGTTCTTTGCTATCCTTTAATTGCAGAAAAGAATAGAATATTTAATCAGATAGTAAATGTAAATCATAAGTAAATCACATAGGGAACAAAGCACTATAACGAGGAAATGTAAACTAAAAATGAAGATGCTCTACACATATGAAATTCTACACTGAGTGCAAACTTATGCAGTTTCTTGAATGTGAGTGACACAGCAGCCAATATATGAAAAAAAAGCTTATTAACAATTATAATTTGTTTATAATTTTT
Source organism: Argiope trifasciata (assembly GCA_026543055.1). Lineage (NCBI taxonomy): Eukaryota > Metazoa > Arthropoda > Arachnida > Araneae > Araneidae > Argiope > Argiope trifasciata. Next base: position 3,406,119 of record JAPMOQ010041184.1, on the reverse strand, counting down.
TTTATTATTAAATTATTCTTTTTTATCATTTTGTTTCTGATTTTCAAATTCCATACCTTTAAATAAATGGTTTATCATGATTACCAACACAAAATATTGCAATTGCTCATCTCAAATTCTGAATATAGATATAAATACAAACTAAATAAATACTGAGGGAAATATATTGATTCCTTTTTAAATCTTAAAAAATAATGCTTATTTATGTAGATAAATATAATTATTAATTTAATAAATTTAAATGCTGAAATACTCAAAATAAAATTTAAAAAATAAATCTTAATTTAATACTAAGGATTACTTACCATTATCTGAATTCTCCGCTTCCTCCATTCTAGGAACTTTATTCGATATCGATCAAATGTGCGAAGCTTAGTTGCAGTGCCACTGCTAAGTTGACCTAAGAAAAATAAGTTAGATTTTACAAAGACATTTTAGTACAATATAAGTATTAGTGAAAAAAATGTTCACATCCTCAAATTTACTAAAATGAATTTGATTATGTAAAAAAATGAATTTTATAAAGGCATGAGATGTAAAGGCAAAGAGCATATAAAAACAGACAATACTACTAAAAAATTATTTTTCTCAATACAATGTCGCAACTATTTTGTCAGGAAATTAACCATAAGTAAATGAATAGTAAATAACCTCAACACAAACAAAATAAGCATTCTAAAATGACTTTACAAGATATTTTTTAAACAATTATAGTGTTCTGGCAATTCGGAAAATGTCTGAAATCAAATATATGCAAAAGTGGTAAATGTATAACAAAATATTATGTTTAAAACTAATCTTCAAAATGTAATTATTCAGAAGGGGTAATAACAATATTGGTAAAACACTTACATTAAGTAACAATATTTTTAAGTTTCTATATTCCATTTGTGCTAAGATCAAGATACGAAATCAAATATACATAAAAACAGAAAAGCAGGTCTAATTCTAAATGATAACAAATGCAACAAAAAAAGCATATATTAACATGAATGCATGTTCACAATATTACTCTTAATATTTTTCTATAGGGTATAAGAATAGCATAGAAAAGATCAAACTATCAAAAGCAACTGCATAAGTAAAAATGCTCTAGAAATCTGATAGGCCAACATTAAGTACTATAAATGAAAAGAAAACATTAAAAACAACAACAAAAAAAATGTGATAAAATTTTTTGGCAACTTCCTAAGAAATCATCGCTCATTTATATTTTCTGACGTATTTTTTAAAAATAAAATAAAATCTTCAAAATTTAGGGTAAAAAATAATCAGCATCTCTTATTGAATAGTTATTTAGTTATACAGAAGGATTTTTAACCTTTTAGCAGAAAACAAAGACTATTTTTGCCAATTATTGGATAATCAAAAGTAAAACTTTATTTCAGAAGTGGTTAAATACATTACTCCAAAGAAATGCAATTATGCTAAAAATGATATTAGGATTGCAAGTTCATGCACTTGAATATAATGTACCACAATAAATAATTTTTACATTTAAATACATAAAATGAATGTCAAAATTTCAACATTCATATTTAATGGCAAACTAAAATTAAATAAGAGAGAGTAAAAAAATTGTAAAGGATAGAATTAAAAAAAACATACAAATTTATAAGACAGGATTTTATAGTTGATGTGATTAGATTAAATCTAATAAGATAAAACGTGTAGATGGGATTTATTTATTTATTATAAAAAAATATCTTATTTTCATATGATGTTTTTTATGCAGATAAGAAATTCGAATTTATTTAAGTCTAGTTTTCAATAAAATAATCCTCTTATAGTTTAATTTTTTTTTAATTTCAGTTTTTACAATTTGACATCAAAATTAAGCACAAAAAAAGGGAAAAAATTACATTTCAAATAAATATGTAAAGCACATTTAATAGAGAAGAAAAAAAATGACAATGTGTAATCTATTTATTTTAGCACATTGCTAATGTATGCGTTTTAGATTTAGTTTTTATTTTCTATCCAGCAGTAAAAAGATTTTGATTATTCTATAATCTAAAATATACAGATCAAAGTTTTAAAATCTATTAAAACAAATCTATGAATAGAATTGTCATTTTTGAAATAAAAAAATTATAAACAGAGAATTGATTTTTAAAAAACCATTAACTGCTTTCACATTTTTTGCATTAAATAAGTAATTTTAATAGTTATTAAATTCTTGATTGCATAAACTAAGCAATAAAGATCTTACACTTATCATTTACTTTAATTTACTTGAAATTCTGGAATATTCCCTTGTCAACAGTATAACTGCCATTTCATTTATTCACATTTGAAATATTTTTTTAAAAAAGGATACATGGTGTTTTTTAAAGTTTTTAATTAACTGTGTGGTGACAACTGAATAAGCCAGTAACTACCACTAAACATTGGTGGCCATTTTTGTATAGTGGATAAGTTACTGGCTTACAAATCCAAAGGTCCCAGGTTCGATCCTTGGCGGAATTCAACCTACGTATTGGCACAATTCCGCCAACATATACGCCAAGGATTGAACCTGGGACCTTTGGATTTGTAAGCCAGTAACTTATCCAGTATACAAAAATGGCCACCAATGTTTAGTGGTAGTTACTGGCTTATTAAGTTGTCACCACAACTGTAAAAAGCTTTTTTTAATATCAACAAATGGTTTTCTGAAATTTGAAGATAAAAAGATAATTGATCTGGGATATTTCAAAACTAAATTAACAAAAAGCCAAAGTAATAATTGTCATTAATACCAATTTTCATTTAAAAATCAATATCAGAGATTTAAATTTATAAGAAATAAGTAATAAAAATTAATTTTTAGCCCATACAATTTTGAAAGAAATTTAAAAGATATTAACCAGTAAGTAATTAATATGCATGCAGTACAACAAAATCAGACATTTATATTATAAAGAAAGTATATTAGTATTTTGAAAAAGCAAATGAGGTATAGTTAGCATACAAAATATGATTAATAAATAAAGCTACTAGTTTTTAAGCCACTTTAAAAAGGCGAAGTAACAACAGTCATTCTTCAAATACATTACAGGTTCTGGCGCAGCTGTCAAACCTTCTTTATAAGGGTTTTTTTTCCCTCATCTCAGGAAGTAAATAAAGGGGCTTTTTTTCCCCTTCTTTTTTTCTAAACCCTAAACTGTCATTAAAACAGGAAGTATAATTACAAGTTTTTGCATCCTTTATAAAACTAACAACATGCCAAAATATATTAATATTTTGAAATAAATTTAACTTAAGTTTTTTCCCCATAAATTAAAACGTGAATGTGCAAAGTTATTTTAAAATTTTATTTTCTCTCAACATGAATTTATTTAATACACAAACATTTTATTTGCAAAAAAAGAAGAAAACTGTTTTGTTTTTAAGTTACAATTAAAGCAAAAAAAAACCCTATTTAATATAAATAATAGTTAAGTTTACCTTATAATAACTTTAGTTATTAAAGTTAACATAATTAGTTATTAATCACAGTCTTTCTTGATTATAATCAAATAATTGTATTCACTGTAACATATTAACAAATTCAAGTAACAAAAATTAATAAATACACAATATCTGCAATAAAATTATGTTAGTGTATAATAATTGAAGTATACATCATTACAATATATTTCAATAAGTAATTAAGTATTAATACTTATGTACGGGCATTTATGAATACTATACTGATAGCTGACAGAATACTTTTTTTAGATACAATTATCAGCAGAAATCCAGAACAGCACTTTTATAATTCATTACTCAGGCTGGATTTCGACTCCTTAAGACCACAGGTTCTAACTGTTCAGAATCCCTATTAAATAAATTTTAGTGATAAGAAAGTAGTGTGTTTATGCTTTTAAATTTATCTCTATACTTATTTTATAATATTCATTATTTACAATGTATACAATTTTCATATGTGTGTCTCTTAATTTAAAGACTAATTTAAAACTGCAATAATTTTTATCTTAAAGTGGCCCATGTTACATCATTCAAAAATGCTCCCTTATTTTCTGATCCAATTTCTGTTTATTTTTTAATTATTTCTAACACATACTCTAAAAAATCTACTAACTTCTCTATTTTCCACACCAGGAGAGATCAGATGAAAATCTCTAACACCTACACATTCATTTCAAACATCCAAAGATTTACTTTCCTAAGTTTGCATGTGTCAAAGAAATTCCTATCAGCATCTCATGAAGAAATTACTGAAGGGGACATTTTTCTGTCTCTTGTGCTCTAATGTCAACAAACATGTTTCACCTTTCATCACCTTGCAGAAATTATGGCTCTCATAATGAAATAAATTGGTCACTCCAAAAATGTCATCTTTCAACCATGTATCTACCAAAGTTATTCTATGTATACATGTTGCATATTTTCAAGATAGTATGGACATCACAGAGTACATTTTAAATTTTGATTTAAACCGAAATAAAAGACAATTGAAAATAATATTCTTCACAAAATCATTTTTTGTTTTTCTTTATTAAATTTTTTAGACAACTTTTCAATTAATTAAATCGGAATCATGAATACATAAATTACAAATTCTTCATGAATTATTGTTATTTTTATTACAAATATTAAACTATTAAGAAAAAGTATAACTATTTATATTTCTCCCAAATTTTGGCCTGGAATAAACAGTTTTATTGTCCTTTGCCAAAGGACTGATTGGCATTTTATATTCAATTTCATATTTATATACTAATTTTTAATAAGAAATCATAATAAAAATAATTGTTATTATATTAACACAATTTATTTTAAATTTAATTTATTAAATTATTAAAAGATAATAATTAAAATTAATTAATAAACTTAAAATTTATTAATTTACTAAAACATTTTTCAATAATAATTTTTTCAAAAATAATGCCTGCATTAATATAATTTAGGCATGATTGTTTCTTCATTTGTTTCAAGAAATTGTAGCCAGAAATATTTAAAATGTATTATTTCAAAATCAAATTTAGAATTAATATCTCAATGATAATGTTATTTAAAAGTTTGAGCTGTTTCTTTAAAATCAGTGTTGTTTCATTTGGAAAATTAACCAAAAATATACTTTTTGAATTAATTTTACAATATACTTCTGAAGTCACAAAAGTTCTGAGAATATTTTAATACAGCAAAAACGTTTCAAACTTCAGTTTTTCTTTTTCTTTAAATATGATGTCTTTTATACTACCATCTTTGAATTGGCTGTATTTTTTCTTTATCTCATTTTCTTTCTTTCCTTACATTAACTTCATTGCTGTGATGGGGATCAATTGTTTCATTTGTCTTCATCTCATAATGGACAATATTTTTAATAATCTAACTAAAGCAACACCAGTTTTTTTTTGTTGTTTTCATTACTTCATAGATCTTGCCAGCAGAAACAGAAAAAAAAAAATTCTGCATTGTTATATCAAGCACTTCAGTGCACTTTATCAAAATTTATAATGAATGGAATTTGTTAGAAAGAAAAAGGAGTGTACTAGAAAACTGGGACATTTAAATGATAGATAAGGACTTAATTATAAAACAAAACAAAAAAATTTATACATTTTTATACAGATTCAAGATTGGAGCAATATACAAATATCAAGATCATCATGCAGAGCACTGCAGCTATCAGTTCAATAAAATCAAAAATAAAATAAAATACTTAAAATTGATAATCCTTATAATTACTAAACAAACTAAAATAAGCATCAATGCTTATTTAGACAACAGTTTATAAGATATGTTTATAAATATAACAAATGACTCATTTCCAAATGTGAAATTTCATGTAAGTTAATACAACTTTCACTTCTAAAGTTTTAAATAATATAATTGAAAAACCTAATATTACACATCAACTGAAGCTTATTTAAGCATAATAACAATATATTCTGTTCTGTTTAGTAAGCTAACTTTTTGACTCACTTTTTTTTAACTCACTGGAACTGAAGATATTAGAAAGATCTAATGAGTATTGAATACATGATTGATAATGAATATTTTACTGGGCAGTTGAAGAAAGAGAAAAGGTCAGCACGAGGGTTTCTACGATGTAAAGATAAATGCATTACTAGATGTATTAAAAAGATCTACTTTAACCTTTTTTTTAATTGCTTTAGTTGTCTCAATGATTTATGGTCAAAGCTTTAACAAATTTTATTCATAGAATGCACACATTTTTCTTCAGATGATGAGTGCCTGGAATAGTCATACTATATACTTTCTAAAGGTCTATATATATTTCTAACGTTAAGCATACTGAAAAAGCATTAAATTTTGACAGAATGATTATAAAACATATCCATGCTTTTAAGAATTTGTAATTTTTTAACTGGGGTGGAGGGGGTGGTCCCTACAACTTTTTGCATATTCTATAATAAAGGTGGAAATCCCTCAGACCCCATTAAAAATTATGAACATCGGGTAATAAATAAAACACCTAACATGGCAATGGCATACAATAGTTACAAGATATTAATCTTTGACATGAATTTAATATTTATATTGAATGACATGTAATCTTTGATGAGTTTTTGGCCTTTAATCCATGGGCAAATAAAATACAAAAACTGAATCTGTGTTTTAGATGTATTTTCCTCAGTTGATTGAAGTCAATTTGACAAAGAACTACAACTGAAATAAAAAAAATCACAGACCAAATTTGATACATTTAAGTTGTTGCTTTGTTTTAGTTATATGCTTGTGAAAGCACATATCAACAAATAACCCTCCCTTTATTAGATTTAGCTTCAAATTTAACAAGTAACAATATTATAGATGTCAAATATAAGCATAGTATTCTTTTAATCTAATTTTCGTCTTTTTATAAAAACTTATAATAAAGGATAGACAGATAGACCTTCTGAATTAATTTTGCTAAATATTTGACACAAATCTACAAATTTAATATAAAGAATACTGTATACATAATTTCATCCATCTAGCTCAAAATATTTTGATGTTATCTTTATCATAGATAGACACACGAACATTTTCCAAAAATGCGTTTTTTGAATTTGGGAGTTCTAAATACATGGAGAATTCACCAAAGCCCAAAAATTTAACTTTTGGATGATTACAATTGGGACTTTCTCAAAATTTTGCAAACAAGAAATTAAAAAGATATAATTTTTATAAAACATTTGTTAGTCAAAATTTAATGTTGAAGAAAATCCAAACTACTCATTTTCAACAAAATAAAAAAAAAGTTTCAAATTCTTTGTTTTTTCTTCTTTTTGTAAAGAATGAAGTATTTATAAATTATAAAAAAATTCTCAAAAGATCTATTGATAATAATGTAATTATTAACATGTTATACATAGCACAAACGCATAATGATGTATAATGTGTGCTTATCTATAATAAACATTTTGATGAGAGCCATTACATGAAATTTATTTCTTTAAGTGTTTTTCTATTCTGAAAAAAAAAAAAAAAAAAACTTTGACCTTAGGAGGATTTAAATAACAATATATTACTTGGCATTGACATTTCACTTGAAAGATGACTTTTTTTCTATTTTATGATAGCAAGGGATTTATGAGTCAGTCAACTTAAATTGGACCTTGGAATACTGGTCAGCAAATAAATTTGAAAATCTTAGACAGAAATTCTGAAATTTAAATGAAAGTCGATTTAATTGTATTACATTCAAGTACAATATACCTGTAAATCAAAATAAATAAGTAAAATTTACTTATAGCACATAAAAGTTTATTGAGGGTCCAGGGCAATTGCTTATTTGATAATACAAAGCTGCACTCCAAGAAAAAGGCATTTGAATTTTTGCCTTAGAACATCAGAATTGGTGCCATATTTCTTTTGGTTAATATATTCTAACCATATAATCTCTCAAACATGTTATAATTTATTTTGAATATTTGACTTTAGTATATCTTTTCTTTATAGTTTTTTAAAAATAATTTTTATATTTTAAGACATCCTATTAAGTCTGTTTGTTTTTGTTAAGGGTTTTTTTTTTTTTTTTTGACATATCCATGCTTATTTCCTTCCATGTTTTGTTTGTCTCTTTTCAACTACATGCAAGGTTTTTTTTTTTTTTCTCCCTTCCTCTAAACAAGGGGAAAATTTTATGAACAAGTCTGAAATGCAAAAGGATTTGCAACCAGTTTAGTACTACAACATAGAAAATGACTAAAATTTTGAATTACAAGGCAAAAAATTAAAATAATTTCAATTAATTTTTAAAATTTTGAGCTACAAGGCAACCACTTTCAACACCTGTAAGAAATATCACCACAGCATATTGCGTAATAAATATAATGAATATCTGAATACAATGATTTAAACAACGCTTACATAGTAATCTTACATCTTTGCAAATCTTACATAGAGGCATATAACAAAAATTTATTGAAAAATTAAATTTTTTTAAAAAAATTATTCTTTAAATATTTAGAATTAAAAATGCCTGCTTTTAAGAAAAATTTTACTACATATTAAATTGTTGTACAATTATATTATACAAAACATCATATTTATTAAGTTCTTAAACAAAAATGTAATTATTGATTGCTTTTACCTTATTCCGAGAGCAATACATTTGAATTATGACATCAGGTGAAGTCAAAAATAGCCATTCAGAAGAAATATGATTGGAACAAGAAAAAAAAATTTTAATATTATCACCAATTTAACCATGCTTTTAATAATGTATCAAAACATATTTGGTTATGCTAGTTTTTGAAATTTCTAAATAAAGATTTAAAGTTCATTATTATGCATTATATATCATTTAAAGCAGCTATTCCAAAATAAAAATAATAAAAGCTTAAAAGCGTAATGTGATTAAAAACAAATTTTAGAATTTAATTTAAAAATAATGTTTAATCATCATTTAAAAAAATAACTCATCTAAATTTTTTTTAATATATGAAATAAATATTTTGATATATAGCATTTAAAATAAATTTTATCACATTTTGCTTTCAAAGAATAAATGATTAAAAAATAAAGTCAAATAAAAAATTATCATTTCCATAATCATATACACAAATTCTACAATGCTATTATAATTATTATTTCATAGTTAAAAGTAAAGTTTATACATATATGTACTAATTAAGAAGATTTCATTGTTTATTATAATATGAGATAATAATAATATATCCAGATAAGGTGAAATTTAATACAAATATATTTTACTGAAGAGTAATTCACAAGTCTACTTAATGATCTTTAATGTTATATTCATACAATTTTAATTAACTATCAACACTTCATTTAGTACATCAACAATAAAAACAAAAAAAAAACAAAAATTAGAGACTATTAAAAATATACTGAATTAAGGTCTTATCTATTATTATTTCAATACAGATATTTATAAAGAATCAAAATAGAAAAAAAAAAAAATTCTTATAATAGCTGAGAGATATGAGCAAATTCAAGCAAACTAAATCACACTTAGAAAATAATTGACGTCACAAAAAAAAAACTCAATAAAAAGTATAAGTTTGAAAAACAAATACAACTGAAATACAATTCTAATTTAGAGATGCATTTTACTATGAAAACATTAATTAAAGTAATAAATTATTAGATTTTAATTGTCATTTTTGTCTTTAATTTTTAAAACAATATACAACATTGAAAAAATTGCAAGAACAGATAAGTATTGATAATAATCAAGGTTAGCATATTTTACAGAAAGACACATTCCTAAATTTTTATTACCACAAAAAGGAAGAACTTATAAAAAATATTTCAAAATTAAAACTAATTTTTTGAATAGCATATAGCACAATATCTTAAGTAAATATTGGTTTTTCACTTTATAAGAAACAGTTATTTAAAATATTTTTCTTTGAAAAATATTTTAACGACAAAAAAAATACAGTTTTGCACAAAAGTCACCCTATTTCAAATAAACAAGAGGAAAATAAATAATTAAAAATATATAATAAGTAAATTACATAGAAGTTTTTTAACTATAAATGTCATGACAGTTTTATCATATTTCCATAGTAAAATTACAGTGATGAAACATGCTACAATTTTTTCAATAAATGGCATTGCAGCACTTTTTGTGTGTGTGCATGTGAAGAAAGAAGTATTATAATGTTGTCTTCTCCTGCAAATAAATATTTGGTGAATAAAAATATGTATTAATACTCTTAAAAAGAAGAATTTAATTTAAAAAAAAGGTGATAAACCATGTAGTACATAATTCTCAAAATGAGTGCTAAAATTTTCATAGAGAAAATAAACAACAGCATGAAGTTATATTTATTAAGTGTCATACTAATTCATTAATTGGATTAAGTGTCCTTCAAACATTCAGAAAGGAAGAAACATTGCATTCTGAAATAATCCTGTGCAATCAATTAATCAAAAAGATTACATAACTTAAGTAGCTAAGGATAATAATTTAGCATTTTTAAGAATTCAAAGGAAATTAATTTTGTTTTTCAAGTATTCTATAATTTAAAGCCAAACAAGAAACAAAGAAATATACTGAATCTTTCACCAATATGAATCTTATAAACAAATTCAAACTTATTCCTAGACAATGAGAATGAATAAACTGTAACAAAAAAATTGTGTGTACAAAATTATACAAACAATATTACTTTTTCAAAACGAAATTATATTTACCTTTTACATTTTATATAGATGATTAAATCCAATATAGGAGCAATGTAATTTTTTCTGGATGCATATCTTTCTAGCTAGTTATTTTTTTAAATGGTTGTTTTTTTGCATTTATCTCATTTGACGATTTTTTTATTCCTATCAATTTGTGTGTTTTTAACAGAATATTAGAAATTTTTGTTTATGTAGACATAGAAACAAAAAAAAATTAAGTGAAACAAATATCACTAAAAAGGATTATATAACTTTGGTTTCTTCTTTTAAATAATGTCCAATAAATTTGATCTTTGAAATATATATGATGTTCTAAAGATGATCTATGAATTATATATATTAATATATCAAGAAATATATATAAAAGTTTATTCGGATTACTTTAGTTCAATCAAAATGTAATTAAATTTGTCATTTTCTAAAAATTTTGATTGACAAAGATTTAAAAAATTCAACTTATCAAGATTCACAAAATGTATATTTTTTTAATTATAATAAAAGCTGTTTTGAGATTTCCTCCAAGTTTTTATAAAAAGTTCAAAACAATAGAAGTTAAAAATTGAATTTCAAATATTTTTTGCTACTATTCTGTATTAACTGTTCAAAAAAGTCTTTTTAAATAAGAGAGGACAGAATTAAAAATAATTTTTTATTCAAAATTATTTTATACGTTTTCCTTCATTTATACATAATAATGTTAAAAAATTATATATAATAAAAAATTCAAATATTCAAAAAAAATTTTAATATTTTTAATAAATTTAATCTATTTAAGGTGAATATTATGATGTTCCCTTAAAAACAATCAATTTTTCCCTCCCATTTCCAGTCACTTCATCCTTAAACCATTACTGTTTAAATGGTATTGGTTTCTTAGTTAAGTAATTTAGTTTCATATCCACAATTGTTTTTAAAACACTTTAAAAATAATATATAAAAATAATTCTCTTTATAAAGAATTATATTATTATCAACTTTTTAAAACAATTTTTTATATTATATATATTTTAAAGTATTTCTTTTATCCACTAGTGAAAAAAAAAATGTTTAATAAGTCATATATATATATATATATATATATATATATATATATATATTTTGAGCATTGACTTAAAACAAGTTTTTTATATTTATTCTTATGGTAATAAAGCATTCATTAAAAACATTTTGAGGGATAAAATTCGTGTTCATAAAATTTTAATATTTTACATTTTTTTATTAATTTCTTAAATAACAGTTCTTCAAAATATTTTTATTTTGTACAAATTCAGTTAAATATTTTTTTTTTTAAAGCAACAAATAATATGTAAAAACTGCTTAGACATTTTGTATTTCTTTTAGTTTAGTATTTTCACTTTGTTCATACATACAATCAACATTATATAATTATTCGTTCATTTCATAACTATTGAATGAAAGCTTTTGCATTGAAATTAAATGCAGTAGTAGCTGCAGAGGAAAAACATAGCAAAGAAAATGATGAAATATAATCTAAAAAAAGCATATTATATATATATATATATATATATATATATATAAACTGATCCATGCTTAAATCTTTTTTGTTGTTGTTAATACCATTTATATCAACTAACTGACTTTTGTTTCTGTTTTTCTTTCAATATGTGGAAACAAATTTAAAGGCAATTCGCTTCAGATTTAAATAAAATAGATTGCAGTAAATGACAATATGGAAATAAATATGATGTATACATAAAATAATAAAACATTATTCACAATTTCAAAAAAAATCACATAAATATTTAGTAAATTTCAAAACCCTTCTCAATAAATGCAAAAATAACTGCTAGATTTCAGATTCGAAAAAAAATCTGACATTTGGAGGTTCAAAAATGAATAAAAATAAGCATTCATGAAAAGATTGGACTTTAATTTAAACATTAATAACTCAGAGATAATTCAACTGTTTGAATCTCAAATAACTACATAAAAAATTTAACTAAGATCCATAGATTATTTTCCAAACAATCATGATAAAACAACAATCATTCCTTTAAGGATATTTTGGGGTCTTCCTTCCTCATCAAACCTTTCTGACTTTTTTTAAATACTGTAATAAAAATTATTGGTATAACTGATGATACTAACAAAAAATTTATGATTTACAAAAAATGATTTCCATATCTTTAGCTGTATTTTCATATTACGTTTAGATGTAACTTTTAAAAGCAGATGCTTTAGAATCATAAATCATATCATAGAATTTTGGAGAATGAAATTAAATTCAACAGAATTAAAGGATTATTTATTAAAAAATGATACCTTTATATACTTTAAATATAAATATGCATTGAACTCAAACTCTAAAATTTACATTTAATACCACAAAGAATGTCTTGAAAACAAAGTATAAATTTTAAAAAAATTAGCACAGATTCCAAAAGTGCAACATATACTTCAAATAAAAATTGTAGAACATGTTATCGTATATAATTAAAAGGCATTGCATAGATTATTAGAAAGTTAGCTTTGTATTCCTTTTCTTTTTTACCAAGAACAAGACTAATGATGTAGCTTTAACATTATTTTTATAATAACTATATCATGAATATGGAATACATAAAAAGGGATATAATGACATGCAATTATGCATCTTATGCTGACTTTGAGCAACTTCATATAACAATGATGTTGAACAATTTTAATCTAATAGAGATTTAAATTTTTTTATTATTATTTTGTGATTATTTAAATATAAAAATTTTGTAAAGGCATCTTATAGTATTTACAGACACTTGAACATTTGATATCAAATTATTTTCACTTAACATAAAATAAAATAAATGTTGATCAAAAGGCATTTACCTTCATATAATCATCTGAAATAATTGTTCAATTGTTAAGTTTTTATATGTTAATAAAATTTGTTGTTTTGAAAGTATTTACATGATCTAAACTACTAAAAAAATTATTTAACATCATTTAAAATATAAAAATTATAATTCATTAAAAAATATAGAAAGCAAAAAAATCATGAAAGGATTTGAAGATTTTAGATCCCGTGTTCTTTTATCTCAATTTTTTTAAATTTAAAAAAAATATATAATTTGGGGAAATTTGGTGTCAAAATTATAGCATTATTTCAAATAACTTGTTAATCACAACATACATTTTCTCTAACAAAAAAAAAAAAGAAAGAAACATCAAAATATAGCTCTTACATAAGATAAAGAAGTTTCACGCAGCTTATTTAGCAAAGACATTCTTAAGCAAGCATAAAATAATTAAATAATATTTTTTATCTCCACTTTTTGTGGCATAGCTTTCATGTGGATATTAATCCTCCAATCAAAAGCTAATTTTATCTGTAAAGGTTTTTAACTATTTATATTGTTGTATAAGAAAGGATGAACAGTTTTAAGTACTTTCATAATGAAGTGAATTCTTGTTTGTATTCTATAATGTTATAGTTTAATAGAATTCAATTCATAAAAGCATAACTTAAAAATTTTTATTAAAAAATTGAAATATTTTTTGTTTTTCGTATATCATACCTATATCTTCAACTCATCTCATTAGTTATCATTATAAAATATCTATTGGAATATTAAACATTTTCATATTCAAAGGATAATATTTTATCATAAATAGCCTCTAATACTCTACAAAAATTGTCTTCCAAATTCTTATGCATATTATGGTCATGTAGTGATTGGAAAAATTCTATTTATAAATTTATGAGGCTACTCATTATTATTAATACTTCAACATATAAAAGAGGATTTTCAAACTCATTACCCTCTCCTAATTATAAATTCTGAATACTAATAATTTTTATTATGTTCCTACTATTTATCTACTGTTTAAAGTATTTTGAAACTTTCTTTAGAATTTTATATCTACTTTTTTTAAGATAAGGGCTCCTTCTCGGTATAAAAGTCAAATGAATGAAATACATGATTTGCAAAAAAGTTCACTTAATTTAAGATTATTACTATATTTAACACAAAATAAATTAAAAAATTAGCTGAAGAATAAGTTTTAGAATGATTATAAAAAAAGTGAAAAATAAGATTGAAAAAGATTGAAAACTATCAAGTACAGATTATTTATACATACATTACAACATGGCATGGATAACCGAATTATTAAACAACAATTTTAATAATTAAACATAAAATTAATGAAATTATTAGCATTAAAACATAAAATTAACAGTAAAATATTTCACAGTTACTGCTAAATACCAGGTAAAATACAAACACATAACATATATATCCTGCATCTTCCCAAAATTAGTCTCAATATAGTTTTTACAACAAAAATCAAAAATTATGCTAAATTTGATTTTAGTTAAAATGTAATAGAAACAGAATATTCTTTACAAAGCAATTTTTTCAAAGCAAAAAAAATTTTAAGTATTTTGGTAAAATATTTTAAAAAAATTATTAAACTATTAAAAAAATAAATTTCATCTGCAGAGAACTCAGCCTGTGCTTTACAATAATATTCGATATTACATAATATTATAGGCGTACTGTAAATTAATATGTATACTATACAGCATTTTTCTACTCTAACCAATAAAAGAGGTATGAAGAGCAACATAATAGATAAAAAATTTTAATGACTAATTTTAATCTTAAAAAACAGAAAATAAATTATTTATGAATGCTTGGTAACTAAACATTCAATTGCAGATTTTTCTCAAAAAAAAAATTCAGTTAATTTTTAACATTAATTCACCTGTTGCCACTAATATAACTTCTATAAAATAGTTTTAAAATGATTCCTTTGATTTTTGAATACATACTCAAAAATAATTGCTTTAACACAAACTATATCAATATAATGTTTATATTTATAAAAACTGTCATAAGTTTTCTTTTGTAAATTGAGAAGGGATTTTTTTACTTTAATCATAATTAATCCATTTTAATCCTAATTAGTTTCATAGATAAAATAGACACAATCTAAATGCAGTTAAAGGTACAATCTTAATGAGGATAAAAATCAGCAAAATGTCTATTATAAATTTTATTTCATATTTTATTGTAAACTACAATATCTATAAAAACTAATATATTAACATGTAAAGCAAATGAAATCTGCATTGCACACAAATTAAAGATAATAGTTCAAATACATTTATTAAAATATTTAATAAATGTATTTGATTTCTATAAGATTTCTTAAACTGCAATCGAAACCTTTTTTTATTTTTATTTAATTATTTATTTTCACTGTTTTTTAACATTTCCAAATAAATAACAATTGCATCAATATTTTTTTAGCTAACATTAATTATTATATATATTTTTTTTTTCATTTATTCTTTAACTTTTAAAACCAACACACAAAATTTCAGCAGACAAATTCGTTTTTTTTTTTTTTTTTAACCAATGGTTGTAGGTAGAAAATGTTTAAGAAAGATTAATATACAAGATTAAAACAACAATTAATAAAAATAAAGATTCTACTAACTGACATTAAAATTTTGAGACATTTTATGCATTTAAATATTTGGTAATTTTATGTCAACACTGTGCCATTTAGCAAATATCAGTTATAAAAGAACCTATCATCATACATCTTTGGCAATTAATCATTTGCATACTGTCAATGCACAAATCCACATACTTCATTGCCATTTCATTAGTTTTAGATCAGTTTGAAAGACTTAACAAATCTTGGTCTCTCACATTCCTTATATTTAACAATTTTTTGAAGTTTATTAACAAATACTTCTTCAATTCTTTCAAGCAATTTTAAATAAAACTAACAATTAGAAAATAAAATAAACTTATAAACTTATAGCAGCAAATAAAACAGAAGCAGCTAAAATTAACAGCATTTAAACAACAAAACCATTATTAAATTACAATCCCACGATGATTTTTCATGGATTCTACAGCACTTTTTTGGCAAATAACAGTCTTTGTTTACTTAAATAATATTTAAACCTTTATTATTTGAAGTTAACAAGTCAATAAATAAACTTTCTTTTAAAAAAATACTTTTTTATTATCACAGTAGAAGTAACATGAAATTTAAGGGCCTATCATGATATTGACTTTATTTTATATCACTTTTCTATATAAATAAAATTTGTAATTTTGCAATGAACATTGTTAAAATATTAAAATCTAGATATAGTTAAAAAATTAATACAATATTTCAATACATTTTGTACATTTTTATGACTAGAAAAATTAAATAGTTTGAAATAAAAACATCAATAACAATGTAAAACTTTAATAAAGGTTAAATATTTTAGTAGGAACATATTTCATGAAAATACAAAACCACTATAAGTATAGAATACGCAGAAAAACATTAATGATGATGATGTTACAAAATAATTAACCAATGACATTCCAATAAAAAAAACATTGTTAAAAATTTTTAACAAAAAATAAATAAAAACAATATATTCACCTTGAAATTTTTAAGATATCCTTACATAATCCAATATAAAGTCATTGCAATCTGATACATCGTACACTACAACAATTTAACAATGGCACTGCCACTAAACAGAAATACGGAAGAGGCACCAAATGCCAGTCTTTCAGAAGTGAAAAAATTGGACACTTACATAGTAGATTCTTGCTAAAATCAGAGAGGGAAACAGCCAGCAGAAGCATCTTGCACTTCTCCCTGAGACTTGGCTTTCTTCCAGAATTTATTTTAGAACACAGCATCCTTCCATGCCAATGTCAGACAACAGCTCTATTTTTGCCAGGATGCTGACATGTACACACTTCTAAAACGCAGCACCTTTAGAACAGGAAATCAATTAACTTGAATTATAAAACCTCAAGATTTTACTATCAGCATAACAGTTTAGTTCGCATTAAATGGTAAATATGTTCAGATAATGAGAACAAATACACCCCAAACTTAGATTTATAAGGAATAAAGAGATAAGAATAAGTAATACACCTAGAAAAATAAGAATAATTAACCATTTTTTTATTTACTACAATTATCAATAAAATAAAATGGAACAATTCAATGAGTGAGTTTTAGCTACTATCTCAAAAGAATTTAGTACCAACATAAAATATTAAAACAAATAATAAGACATTTAGAATTTAAATAAATTAAATTCATTGGAAAAAAATAAAGAAATAAAAATTTTCAATTTCCCATTTTACAATATGCACAATTCAATAATCATTCACAAATTACAAATAGTCGTAATATAGTCGTTTTTTACGATACATCTCTTATTGTAAAAAGTGTATCTTACAGTAAAATATAAATTATTTTCATATTATATCCAAAATGAAAGTTTTTCAAACTTACTAGCAATTTAATAAAAATTTGACATGTAATCATGATGCATAAAATTACTAAGCGTTTGTTAATGACCAGTTTTATTTCACGGGTTTTTTCTCTTTAATATAAAACTTTTTTATTAAAAAAAACTTAATGTATGATAAAAAATTTTATGGTACAATGTATATATCTGGTGATTTAAAGTTGTTGTAAGAGTTAAATAACAGATAAAGAAACAGAAAATAAATCTTTTTACTGCTCTACAATCTTCATTGAATCATTACTCGAAGAAATTTCGGAACTTAAGCCTATTTTTTTCCATATTCAATTTCACGTAATAGAAAGATCAGTACTGATTTCACCACATTCCTCGAATGCTTTAATCTTTATTTTTTTATTTATAACAGTTCGGCATTTGTACACTTGTTTTGATTTCGATAATATTAGTATTTATTAAAAAATGGTAAGAGGTAATTCGAATCGTGCATTGCATTAACTCACGAAAGAACATGTTAGAACTACATAACGAATTCTAAAACATCGTCTTTGTTTATTCATGAATTCACTGATTTATTTACGTAAATAAGAGAATCTCACTAGACTTAAGGGTTACATATGAGTAACAATAAAAATACTTGGTCTGAACGTCAGATTTTAATGCCGCAGATATTAAATCCATAAGAGGAGATAAATTCATGTTTCAAAATTTGAAATCGAAAATAGAACTAAATAATGTTGCCAGCATATTAAAATTTTAATAGAAATGTAGAAAACAAATTCTATGTCTAGCTTTCTCTCTCTCTTTTGAAAAATTAAATGTCTTTTGAAAAATTAAAAATGAAATGTTAAAATGTAAGTTTCTCTGAAGATTATTTTTTTTTCCAAGTTCATGGATAAATCTTTTATACAGATTAACATGATTATAGACTGGATATTATCTTTAAAAGCCACTCAAATGTAATGCGAAGTAGACAAGCTACCAAATTTAGCTTGAAGTTATTTTCCAAGTAGTAGTGGTGATCAAAAATTTATTTTGAGAAACTTTTATTAGATTTTCAATTAAAAATTAATTAAAATTTTAAAGGTTTTTTCCCATTAATCTCAAAGCATATTGTTACTCAAAAACGTCTTTAAACTTCAAAAGATATCTGGCATTATATCTTAATTGAAGACGGAATTTGCTCTAACAGTACCAGTTCAGCAGACATTTACCGACGAATTCAAAGTTCAGGGGTCGTCTTCGTTATCTGATCACGGTTCAAAATTACGAGGTTCGTCTCGAAATACCCCTAGTGTTGCTTTACAAAGGGACATTAATAAACTAAACTAAACCGACGAATTCAAAAAGAAGTCATGAATAATAAAATCAATCACTTATGCTCGAATATTTTTAAACTAATTAAATAACTAAACTAACTAATTAAAAAATTAATTTTTAACTAATTGAATTTTAATTTCGATTTTGACCTAATTAGTTTCGATATAACTTTTGTTGTCTCAAGAAATGGGTCTTAATTATTTTAATGCTTTTATGGTTGTTATATATATGTTGTGTGTAACGATTTTGTGAAAAAGTGTTAATCTACTCTATCTAGCGATAAATGTATAAAGGCAAGCAGAAGAATAGATAAATCGATTAAATGCATCAATAATAAAATAAAATGAGCTTTTAAATTTAAAAAAACCTCATTCCTGTTTTAAAATTAAAAAATATGTTTTTAATTTAAAAATTAATTATAAATGATAGTGTGGATGAGTGTTAGTGCTCTACAATCTATATTTATAATCAAGCTCAATGTGTGTGGTGGCACTCTACAGGTCAGATCGCTGGACCTACAGCTACCAAATTAGGTACATGCATACCTTGGAAGCTGAGAATATTCATCTCTTAGCCTTTTTTCCGAATTTTTAATTAAAATTTGAATTAATTAAAAATTAAGCGAAATTTCAATGTTTTCCTGCAATAATTTCCGAAAATATTATCGCACAACGATTTTTTTTACAACAAATTAAAGACTAAAAAATTAGCTTTATAATGGTATCAGTATTTTAATATATAACTTAGGCTTCTATTTTTAACGAATTTTTAAAGAAATATTTTAACTATATTTGTCAACAATATATTTTGGACAAAACAACAAAATTTAATCTGCCCGAGCGCGTTACTAGTGGAAGGGGGAAAATGATCTTTTATCAATATGTTGCCATTAGATTGAAAAAAAACTCAAACTAAAATTAAATAATTACTGCAAATTAAACATATAAAAATGTAATTTTTAGCACGTGTCTGCATGAAATGTTAAAGAAAAAGCGTAATTATATAAAATGAATCATAACCTAAAGTTCGATAAAAAGAGTTACAAAACGTAATTATAAATTGAGATCATGCATAAATTTGAAATTAATGAAAACTTGGTAAAAGTATTTTTTTCCCTGAAAATTTTCTGAAAAAGCCTTTTTAATATGAGAGGAGTTTTCGAAATTTTGCTTAAGAACGCGTTATACAAAAGGAAACAGAATGATAAAGTCTATATTTGCATTATTTTTCAGAAATTCGAATATGCTGGGATAAAAAAAAAAAGCTATCAAAAAATGGCTATAAATATATTTAACAAAATTTTTTAATCAATCGGAATTCAAGAAAGAAAAATGATATCCTAAAAGAATTTTCAACATATTCGAATAGCGCCAAAATGATAGTTTCAAGAAACATAAAATTTTTTAAAAAAAGAAAAACAATTTTGCAATTTACTGCTTAATTCTAAAGACACATGAGAAATTTAGGATCGTGAGCGTAATGATAATTGTAAAACGAATGCTATCTTGATAAAATTTATCCGGATGCATATTCCCATTCCTTACCCTGTTTCATGTATGGAGAAAAATCAAGCAAAATTATTGGTTCCCACTGCCGCCCATTCTTTGACATCATTTTACACGAACTTCGAAATAGTTTTAGTTCATACTAGCCGCCTTTCGCGACCAACTGGTTCGTCATGAGTAATGCGTTCTAAAATTTTCAATTGAATCACATATTCATTCGCCTTGAAGTAATTCCGGGCATTGATTGGCCTGAAATTAATATTTTCTTTAAGATGATGGACGAAAAGTTCTAAAAGAACACGTTTTCCTAATAATATTCTATAATTTTATCAATCAGTCAGTTTTAATTATTGATTTAGAAACTGATTGATGTAGCAACTTTTATTTAAAATATTCAAAAATATATTTTGTAAAATATGGCTTCCAGAGCAAAGTATGAAGAAATCTAAAACTCATTATTCATAAATGCATTGTTTGACTCAAGCTATATAAATGTAATTACTTCATTTAGACCAAATTAATAATATTATGTTTTTTTAAAGAAAGCGAAAAAGGGAAAAAAATTATTGAATAAGTGATTTAGATGTCGCAAACTATTATAGAAACCTTGGCTTTGCATTTATTTTTTTAGAAACTAATACATTTTATAATGGAAAAAAAAATATTGAATTAATGATACAGATATTGCAAACGATTATAGAAATATGCCATTAAGTCGAGATTTCAATACATATCCTGTCTAAATTCAATCAGGTTTACCGGAAATAAAGAAGATTTGTTGAATTAATTATTTAGATATTGCAAACGGTGATAGAAACCTTTTCTTTGCATTTTATTCTTTAGACAATATTACATTTTATATTTCTTTTGTGTTATCCAGTCACGTGCTAAAAGTTGCATTTCTTTAGATCCGACGACAGTTCTTTCTTTCTTTCTTTCTTTCTTTTCTTTTTTTTTTTAATTTTGAACTTTCGTCATTGTTTTCTTTTATTTTATCCAGTCACTTGATAAAAAAAACATGGTTAAATATTTCTTTAAAAATTCGTTAAAAATAGAAGTTTAAGTTTTACTTTAAAACACTGATAACATTAGAAAACTAATTTTTTAATCTTTAAATTGATGTAAAAATCATGTTTGTGCAATAATATTTTCGGAAGCTATAGCGGGAAAACGTCGAAATTTTGCTTAATTTTTAATTAATTCAAATTCTAATTGAAAATTCGAAAAAAGACCTCCCAGGTGCACATTCCCGACCTCCAAGGTATACATGTACCAAATTTAATAGCTGTAGGTCCTACGGTCTGGCCTGTAGAGCACTAACACACACACAGACACACTCACATTGAGCTTTATTACAATTGTACTGATTGTATATTCGTAATTTCTGAACAAATTTGTTATAGTGCTTTGTTAGGTGGTATCGACATATATATATATATATACACTGAAGTGACAAAAGTCATGGGATGACTGTTAATATCGTGTCGGTCCTCCTTTTGCCTAGCGAAGTGCAACAACTCGACGTGTCATGGAGTCCACAAGTTGTTGGAAGTCCTCTGCAGGAATATTGAGCCATGCTGTCTGTATAGACGTCCATAATTGTGAAAGTGTAGATGGTGCAGGAGTTTGGGCATGAACGGACCTTTCGATGATGTCCCATAAATGCTCGATGGGATTCATATCGGGCGATCTAGGTGGCCAGATCATGCGCTGGAATTGTCCGGAATGTTCTTCAAACCAATCGCGAACAGTTTTGGCCCGGTGACATGGCGCATTGTCATCCATAAAAATCCCATCGTTGTGTGGGTACGTGAAGTCCATGAATGGCTGCAAGTGATCTGCAAGCAGCTGAACATAACCATTTCCAGTCAATGATCGGTTCAGTTGCACCAGAGGACCGAGTCCATGCTATGTAAAAACAGCCCACACCTTTATGCAGCCACCACCAGCTTGAACAGTGCCTTGCTGACAGTTTGGGCCCATGGCTTCGTGGGGTCTGCGCCACACTTGAACTCTACCATCAGCTCGTAACAACTGAAATCGTGACTCATCTGACCACGCCACGGTTTTCCACTGGTCTAGTGACCAGTCGATATGCTCACGAGCCCAGGAGAGTCGCTGCAGGCGATGTCGTACTGTCAGTAAAGGCACTCGAGTCGGTCTTCTGCTGTCATAGCCCAAGGAAGACAAATTTCGCCGCACAGTCCTATCGGACACGTCCCCCATTGATTCCTGCAGTTATTTGACGAAGTGTTGCGTATTTGGCGTAGGGTGTTGTCGGAATTGTTCCAAGACGTAGGTTGAATTCCGCCAAGGATCGAACCTGCGATGTTCGGGTTTGAAAGCCAGTAACTTATCCACTATACAAAAATGGCCACCAATGTTTAGTGGTAGTTACTGGCTTATTAAGATGTCACCACAATACTCTCCTACCAGTGAGTTCGCTAGAGAGACGAACGATTTTATTGCGCCAAGCGTTATGGCTAGTGTACGAGCGTTGCTGCATCGTCAAGTGAGTCTGATGACTTTGCGTTGCTGATGGAGAGATGGCGCCATGAGAGCTGTTGAAAATTCATCACGTCCGATGTCATCCATTTGGCGTATGAGTTGGTGGAATTGTGCCAATAGGTAGGTTGAATTCCGCCAAGGATCGAACCTGCGATGTTCGGATTTGAAAGCCAGTAACTTATCCACTATACAAAAATGGCCACCAATGTTTAGTGGTAGTTACTGACTCATTAAGATGTCACCACACGTGTCTATTAACACTGACCATTCTACACAGACGTCGGCGGTCTCGGTCGTTAAGTGCAGGTGGTCGCCCACTGCGCTGTCCATGATGGGATGTGATGCTTGAAATTTCATACTCTCGGCACACTCTTGATACTGTAGATCTCGGAATGTTGAATTCACTAACGATATCCGCAATTGAATGACCCATGCGTCTAGATCCAACTAAAATTCCACGTTCAAAGTCTGTTAATTCTCGTCGTGCCGCCATAAATCACGAAAAACCTGTTCACATGAATAACTTGAACACAAATGAAAGCTCTGGTCTGGAAAACGAACTGCGCATTTATACTTTTTCGCTGCGATACTACTGCCATCTGTATATTTGCACATTGCTATCCCATGACTTTTGTCACTTCAGTGTATATATATATATACAATTTTTTGACTAAAATGGAATTTTCTGAGTAAATTCGTAAGAATATCACAACCGAGAATTTGCCTTCGAAGTTCGAAAACGAAATTGTCGTAAATGAACTGTTATATTATTTATCGCAAAGGAAAGGCTATACATAGCTTGCTTCAATATGTGCTATTTATCTTTTTTGAATTGCTTATTATTAGCTGAAAACCTGCAATTGTTTGGAATTAAAATGCATTTATGCTTTAAAATTACAATGCTACTTCTAATTTCCGAAATATTATAACGCATGCTAACATTTTATAATTTCTTTCATATGATTGACTGTCTTTGGTCATTTATATTTGCTAGAAGATGAAAGATATAGCATTTAGATTCTTTTTTACAACTTTTCAGATAATGTAAAATAAAATTTGATTCAATAAAAAATTCAAAAAAATGGCAGAATGAATCACCGTCTTACTGCCTCGCTCTTTGTAATAGTCCGCGTTAAATTAAAATAAAATTAAGATTGAAGAGATCATCGCACAGAATGAATTAAACATTGAAAATTTAAAATTCTAAATTTTAGTATGATATTGAAATATTTCTTGTAACATAATTATCTCCCGATTATTTCTGACAAGCTACAAGTTTTCGGTTAATTGTTAATTAATTAAATAATATTTGTATTTTGAAAAAAAAAATGGTTTTTTTTTTCTTGCCGTAAAGAATCAGTTAGTAAAGTTGGTTAAAATCGACCAGGGCATTTACGAGAAGTGGGATAGATTTTGCGATTTAAATTTAAATTAAAATAATATTTTATAAATTTTCTACCTAGTAAAATGTTTTCTTAAATTATAGGAAACTATTTTAAATATTATTAAATGGAAAACATAGACGGGAAACACCAAAGTATGCGTAACTAAGATATATAACAATATCACAAAGCGTTAAATCGAATTCATTTAGTTTATGCGATCTAGTTGTAAGAGGCTTGAAATCTAAGTTGCACTGAAAATCTGAAGGACAGCAAACATAAAGTCACATCTCGCCACAAAGTGGACGGTGGTGGAAACCAATGTTATAGCTCGATTTTCCACCATACATGAAATAGGGTAGAAAATGGGAATATGCCAACACTTCCTGTACTTTAGATGTTGAATATGCTATCCGAATTGTACACTGAACGTAATTAATCATGCAAATAAGTAAGTTTTATATCTTTGATCAGAATGTATTTCAAACAAATCATGTCTTGATGTTAGGAATTTATTATAAATTCGGTATTTTTATTAATCCTAGATAGGGTTCTACGAATTACGAAACGATCAATAAAAATAAATAAATAAAAGAGTATAAAGGATGAGGGCAAAATTTTTAATGAAAATGAATTATACTATTAGGTTGGTGCGTATGAAATGTCGGATTCTTAAGTGATTGTATAAAACTGCATATCTTTCTTCAAAAGCTGTTTATTCAATCAAAGTATGCTCCATTCGCTTCAATACACTTCTCCCAACGAGATTTTAAAGCGTAGATGCCTGTCTTAAAAAAATTTAATTTAGAATTAATAAACTCTGATATCGAGTTTTTTAGACTGTCTTCATTTTCATAGTGTTTGCCCCTTAAAAACAGCTCTAAATGCTTGAAAAAATGAAAATCGGTCGGCGAGAGATCCTGTGAATAGGGTGGATGCTGCAAAACTTCATATTCCAGTTCGTTCCAGCTTATTTCGCTCTGTCAGTGCGTGCGGTACCCACTTGTCCATCTTCTTAACCTTGCCAATCTCAGAAAGGTGTCTCAATATCGTTGTATGGTCAACTTTCATCCTGATAGCAAGTTCCCTCGTGGATACGGCTGGATCCGCTTCCACTAGAGCCTTCAGGTCATCATTCTTCACAGACGTTTTGGATCTTCCGCGCGGCTCATTTTGCAGTGAAAAATCGCCAGTCCGAAATTTTTCGAACCAACGCTGCACTTTCCGATCGTTAACCGTATTCTCCCCAAACGCTTGGTTTATGTTGCGTGCAGCTTTTGCAGCACTATTACCAAGTTTGTACTCATATAAGAAAATGACGCGAATGTCGGCAGAATTCATATCGGCAATAAACTCAAAAGAAATAACAAAAGGGAAGACCTTCGAGAAAACCTATTTTGCTGAAATGAGTCTCTGGCAATGGACAATACGACTATGAATGAGGTTATGCCAAAGACAAAAGTATAACGAAAACAGGGAGACAAACGTCCGCATGTAAAGAGAATCCGACATTTCATACGCACCAACCTAATAATTTTGAAAATTGTTTAGTTGATACAAATATGTGCTTGTTACCATCTCAGTAATATTAGTTTCAGTTTATATTTCGATTTCGTTTTTTTAAGAAATGATAAATATAAAGCCGTTTCATTTGGAACATTCTTTCATATACTTTACATTTTTGGCATTCATATTTTTTTTTAAATGCTTAAAGCTTTTCTTAAAGTACAGTTAAAATTTTTCTGTCGATTCTGGTAAGGATTCTATCGAAATGGTTGTAACGATAGATTGTATTGAAGTACTGAAAAATGCGTACTTAACTGCAAGTCATTCAGAATACATAGAAAGATATTAAGACAAAAACTTTATTGAGGCAATTAAAACAAGAAACGAACAATACATTATATTTACTAAAGTGTTTTCTTTATTTTAAAGCAAAATTTTAATGAATTAGGCTCTTAAATCTACATAAATAAAAATGAATGTTTGTCTGTCTCTTATGCGCTACCGTACCGCTCATACGATTACGGTGAAATTTTAACAATTTATTACTTGCATTTAAGGAATGGTTATAGGCATAGCTAAATTATCTAATGTATAAAAAATAGTTTTGAACCTATTTACCGCATCTATTAACCATGTAACCATCAAATAACTCGCTAAGGAGACAAAACAGATTCGATAAAGATGCTAAATTCAAGTAAGACATTAATATTTCGTAGTTATCGTAAGTCAATGCAGTGTAAATTTTTCTCTGAGGTAATTATTTTATTTGAGAGAGTGCGAGAAAGTTTAAGGGGACTCAATCCTATAGGTTTGAAATTTCAACTAAACATTTAATAAAATTTTAGCTCTTTTTGCAGTGACTTCCAAAAAAAATTATAGTACAAATAATTACTGAGATGGTGTAAATAATTTTACACCATCTCAGTTTCCGAAAATTTATCTTTTCAACTATATTAAAGATTTTATGGTATAAATATATTTTCTATGTTTAATCAATTTTAAAGGAAAACATTTTAATCACATTTTTTCACATTACATTTGTGAATTCTGAACGAAGAAATATTACATTTGAGAATTCTGAATGAATTGAAAGAAGAAACATTAAATTTTTAACATTACATTTCAGAATTCTGAGCGAAGAAATCACGAGATACAGTAAGTTCGGTTCATTACCATTCTGAAAGAACAACAAGCTTGACAATTCTGAAAGAATTCACAAATCTAATACATAAAAATGAATATTTGTTTGTAGAATAGAATGCTAAAAATAGAATAAATAGTATTTATGCTTCTCCTTTATATATCCTTCAATTTCAATTAATGTATTCATTGCCGACAAGAAAATAAATATCATTCTTCCTATCATTCAAACAATATAATAATATCAAATTCAAACGATATTTTCTAATAATATTTCTTCTGCGGCAGTAACGCGTCCTGTACCAGCTTTTCTGTACTAATATTATAAATGTGAAAGTTTGGATGTTTGTTAATCAATCACGCAAGGACGGCTGAACAGAATTGTATGAAATTTAGCTAAAAGATAGATCATAGCATAGTCAATAATGGAACATAGGCTACTTTTTTATTCCAGTTCATTGAGTGGTTAATTTTTTATTAATTAAAAACTAATTTTCGTGCCAAAAAGGTGAGGCCAAATCCCACAAAAGATTAGTAGGGTTCCAGTTTTTTCCAACAGTAATCAGGTTGGGCTCAGCACAATTTTGACCGTTTGCACCAAACGATTCTGTTTATTTTCTTAGTGTTTGATGTATTTAAAATCAAATGTTGTGAATAAATCGATCTTTTGGATTCTTTCTGAAGTACTTTTAAATTAAAATAAAACCGAAAAAAGGAAATAAAAAATTTATAAGCTGCATTGAATTACCCCAACTGGTGTTGAAAGTTTGCGAGTTATTGTTGACAACTGTGTTTTCACTCAAATTAAAAAAAAATATGTGTATTATACTGTTGTAGCAATTTCAATCCCGATCAATAAATAAAATGGATTTGACTTAATTTTAAAGAAATACGGACTTGATTTGCTGTTTTGTTTTATTTGAGGTGAACACTGTAAATAAATTGTTTTAAGGTTAGTTGTGTTCTTTAAAATTGGTTAAGTTGCATTTTTATGCTATATATTTTTCGTATATGCTTATAGTTTTAAGTACATTGTTTTTAGGATAGTTTTAATCTTTTTGATTTGTTATTATTTGATAGTTTTTCGAAATGCCTGGAAAACGCAAAGCTAATATTTCGAAAATAAGTAATTAAGGTTTCGCTATGAGAATAACTAGAAGTAGAGAATCGAATCATCAAGCAGAATTTAGAAGAATTATGGAAGCGGAGTGACAGGCTTCAACTAGATCAGTTGAAACGTCGTAAACGGTATTGGAAAAACGGAATTGATCAAACCGTCTTATACATACACATCAAAATTTCCACGCGTACGAAGTCGTGGGTAAAACCTAGAATAAAATAAATAAGGAAAAATTCTGTAGCCGAAATGAAGTTCATATCGCTTCATATCTAACTAAAAATTGATTCTATCAGTTTAAAATTTCTAAAAAAAAAAAATAAATAAATAAAATAAATAAAAAAAAAAAAAAATAATTTTGAGCCTAAATTGAAATATTAAACTATTACTAATTTAAGAATACTCATAAATGATATTTCCAAGCTTATATACAAATATCTGTCTCCTTAAAAGTTAGAATATACGTTTTTCAAAAAAATGTGTCGAAGAATAATAGAAGTATCCCCCATTTGCAAATGATAAAGATAGAAATTGGTGAGGCTGTATCATTAAAATGTAAAATTTTACCCTTTAGTGCAAAAGATATCTTAAATTAAATATCTAGGAACAAATAATAAAACATAGGAGAGACATATTTTGAATATTACTATGCTTTCGAAAAAAGAAAATATTTACCACCATTGGACATTATTTCTTAAAAGTGTAAATGCGTAGCAACATTTTGTTTCATTTATAACTTTGAATACTTTTTTCGTTTTTATACGATATTATTAGCGAAAAGGCAACTTCTAATAAAGGATTTCTTTTGTGGAAAAAGAAAATCTGCAAGAATCAATTTAATTTTTTTTAATTAAAAGTTTGATAAATTAAGTCAGCTAATCTAATACATAAACATAAATTTTTGTTTGTATTTTATGCGCTCCCGTGCAGTTTAACCGAATGCGATGAAACATGGTCAGGGCGCATTGAACCCAGAAAATCATGTTTTCACATGACCAGTTGTATAGATGCTTACCAGTCGGATGGTCAAGAAATTTATTTAATTTTACTAAAAACAGAAAAAAAAAGTATATATATATATATATATGAACCCATAGCATTTCTATACTTAGTATGCATGCTCAAAAGTCTCAATCTGTGCATGCTCAAATATCAAGAGCCGTGATGTACATATGCGATACATTTCCTTGTTTGAATTTAAATAGAGATTTGATAGTCACTATGGCCAAAAAGGAAACCCAACCTTCGCCGGAGCACATTAAATGCCTAAACGCTTCGTTTGTTGCTCGATAATGAAAAGTAGAGGAAAGGAGCATTTGGTTCGCGAATGTAAGAGAAAGAATGCCAACATTTAAGGAAGGAGTTGTCATGCTTTGTGAGTACTGCTAGCGAAAAATAAAATTAAAAAATTGAACAAATATTATTTGTACTTCTTTTTTATGTATCATTAAATTTCAATGAACAAAATTAGTATAAATATCAGAAAAATTGAAACATGTGTTCTGTCTATGTTTTTTGGATTGATAAATTTCAATGAATGCCTTCATTGCCGATAAGAAATAAATATTTTTTTCTATCATTCCTAATTAAACAAGACAGTTGTTTCGAATTTCAAATGATATTTCCAAAATCCTTTTTTCTGCGAAGCAATCCGCAATGGCAAATGTGAGAGAAAAGTGGGAAGGGCTGTCAATCAATGATAAGAATCCAGCAATTTCCCAGGTGAGAAAAAACGCTCGTTTCATTTTTGAACACTCTTAAGTGAAATTCACTCTCTTCTAAAAGTAATCTTTTGGCGGAAATAGAAATAAATTTTAGAAAAATGATACTCAGAGTAATTAGCCACGAGGTGGATTAGAAGGCAAAACAGAACACTTGATTTTCTGCAAAGATAAGAATTATTTTAAAGTTTTTATCTAAAGAAAGAATAAAAGCTGAAGCAAAAGAAATTCTCCCGTCCTTCTCAGTTTTGTTAGTAAAGACTCCCGAGAAAGAAGGATCGGAAAAGGAATGGAAATTAATAATTAACCCTCCGGCTGCTCCTTCAGAGATTTCCACGAACAGCTAAAATGTAGCAAAATCTACTCATCCACCCGGATAAATTATATACAGTAAAAGCTCTTTATTCACGTGGTATATGTTCCATAAATATGCCGCGAATACAGAAACCGTGAATACGGAATGGTCATTTATATAGGATTATAGGGGATACGTTCCTAGGTGACAAAAAAAAAATTATAAAATAATCAATTTAATTGAAGTTTTTGAACATTTTGATTAATTATCCTCTTAAGGCTTGGGCAATGGTTTGAAGAACTTTGTAATTTACTCTTGCTTGGCAGTTTTTTAAAGCTCCTTCCATTCAGACTGATACACAGTAGTCGCATTAGCTATTTGCCTCTTAAAAATAAGACTTCGTTCCATAGACGTTCATAAAGAAATCACAAAGCTCATTTGCCATTCACTAAGATTTTTCAAATGAAATGTCCCGTTTCCAGTGCTTTTTGAAGCCTCTTCTTCAATGAGCTGTGAATTTAACATTTCTTCCAAATCGGTTTTAGTCAGATATTCATCTTGCGATTCAAGCAATTCCTGAATGCCACTTGATTCTATCTGTTCAAACCCATCTCGTCCTATTCCATTCGCGATTTCGGCAATGTCTGCAGTTTGCTTTAAAAACATACATTAGATAAATTTGTAATAAGATCTGTTTTACTTTTTTATTAGTCTCTTTGATGGCATTTACAAAGGATATTGGGTTGGATATCTATAGGAATGCTTTTATTATTATTACGCATGTACTTATTAGATCCACGAATAAAGAAATTTTTAGCCGTGAATATAGGAATTGGGTCGCATTTTTTAAATCCGCGAATAGTGAAAACGCGAATTAAGGAAGCGCGAATAAGGAGCTTTTACTGTACTATATAAATTACATATAGATGTTTAATTAACGTTTTGGCCAACCGATATCAATAGGTGTGCACTGAATTGTGGCATTTGAAGGCACGTGGTATTATCCTTCAAATTTCACTTTTTGCCACTTTTTTCTTACAGAAATGGCTGCTACAAAACGTTCAGTGACTGGCAGAGTATATTTCTGATGACTCATCAGATTCCGAAGGAGATTTTAGTTTTGATAGCAATAGTGATTTTGCTGACTGCTACTTAAATAACGGTAACTCTGATCATGATTCAATAAACTTGCAAAGCGTTAGGCAGTGGGGCAAAATTGATATGAAGAATATTCCTCCTCCTTAAGTTTTGAATATATTACTTACTCTTTTATGTTGTGCAATAAATAGAAACTAACTCTAATTCAATTTAAACTTTTTTTTTTAAAATTGTTGATAACATCTGAAATTGGTTTTTCTGGCAACTTAATTGCTCATGATAAAAATCTACACAAAAAATATTTTCTAGAAATAAAAAAATGCATTTTTCAATTCTCCAATATTAAATCTGAAAATATATACACACACAAAGAAAATGAAGCGATTTGGTCCAGAAAATGAGCAGTCAGAGGGTTTTAATAAGAAACGAAAATAAGAACAGGAAGGAAAGGTAAACGATATATAAAAATACTATTCTTTTGTAGAAACATTTTTTATTCATATAAAAATTACATATTTGAATACAAAATCATTTTTTAGAATTTTCACATTCGAATTATATAATATGATTACATCTACTAAATAAATTGTACATTAAGATAAGTATAATGTCTTCAAAAAGTATTAGGTAAATTATATAAAATTGATATTTAATGAAAACACTCATCTCCTCCATGACCATTATTATACAATCAGTAATTATTGAAAGCTTATGTACAACAGGAATGTTGCAGCTTAAAAAATGAGTATTGTACAATGCTTGAAAAATAAAGTTTACATTTTTTAAAATTAATATGTACAGCAAATTTCTGTTCATAAAAGTAATGAACAATTCACAAGGGAATCAACAAGAAACCTATTCTTAATTAATTAATTATTTTATATTAATTTTCAATAATGTGCATATGCAAAAAATTTCCAGGATTATATAGTGCAGCAACATCTTGGTAAAGTAAATAATCATAATAAAATACAAATAGCATTTGGTTTAATTAATACAGACAATGCAAAAGGACCAACATGAACAGAGTGAAATATCACTAGTTATATCAGATTATTTAATTAAAATAAACAGCATTCGTTTCAGAATAAAAACCCACCTTTCCTACTATCATATAAGAAAGAACATTAACACAGAACATAAATATTGGTATTTTTACTTATGAACTGTATATGAAAAGTTTATTTTATTTAGAAAAAAATAGCAATTTTTGTTTGATTTTTAATTTGAAATTAACTAATGAACATGCTAAACCTAAAATCAAAAGCAAGTTTATGCTCATAGCATATAGATTATAGAGATTTGCATATAGATCATTCACATATCCATTAAAAAAATCAGTCTTTTCCAGTTCACATTCATATTTTCCCCAGATTTAATTAAATATTTACGATCAGATTCATTACACTCAAAAGAATTTATTACACAATTTTCCTTACTAAAACCAAAATGGAGTTTTGTCCCATTGCTTCTGTAATAAAGAAAAACACAATACATGGAAAACTAAAATAAGAATGTGATGTTTTACTTTGTCCAACCTAATTAGAATAATTATGTTTTTAAAACTAGTATTATACAATGATATGTTATATACATTAAAAAATAAATTCATCTCTATCGAGGATACCGATCACAAAAAGGAATATGCCGATAAACTGCAGCAGCATCAGGAAATTCTCGAACACATACCCAGCAGAAATGAGACTTACATGAATGACAAGTCATGTGATCACAACCTCCATTTTTCTCAATTGCAGTATTGCATTTAGGACATCTTTTGCATTCAGCAACAGTTTGCTGCCATACCTGTATAAATTTAAAAATATATCAAATAACACCAAAAATATGATAATTTTGATTAAATTTTAAAATACAATTTTTAATGATACTTTCTCAATGTGGAATCATTCCCGAGAATATAATTAATTTTTCTCTTCATTTAAAAAATACAATGAAAATGCATATGCACATTGTTTTTATAATTAATGACAATGAAATATTTAAATCTTTTAAAATGCTTAAGCTCTTAAAATAATAAAGGACTGAATATTTTGAAAATAACTAATCCTCTCAAACTTCAAACAAGCTCTGATTTCATTACAGTTTTATTGGAGTATTAATAGAATATTACAGTTCAAAACAAAAGTTATGCACATACAATATTTTCAGTATTCTTTTAGTAAAACTAAATTTAATTCAACAAATTGAATAAATTTACCATTGACTTAGAAAATAGAGAACCCAAAACTATTCAGAAATACATAATAATTAGATTTAAAACAACCTCACTTTTTACACAAATCATGATCACTGTGTACACTAATAAAACCTATATTTTAAAATAATATTTAAAAGATAGACAAAATAACAGAATTCAATAAAATGATATAAATATTACCTTAAAAGAATAATCTGGATCATTCTTAGAGCCCTGGTACATGTCACATGTAAATCCTTGATGATATACAACATTGCATCTGAAAAGAAAGGAGAAAAAAAAAATGCTAACATTACAAAATAAAATTAAAAATATACAAAATCCTTTTTTACAAGTATTTCATTTACTCAAAAATAATAAAATATTTCTCACTAATATTTTTCAAATCTGCACATTATAAATTCAAAACCCATGTTTAACAAGGAACATTTTTAATTGTTAACAATCATTATCAAGAAAATAGATTATAAAAATAATTATTAGAAATAATAACAGTTGTTATTGGATTTAGAATTTTCACTTAACTTGCTATGAAATTATAAATACTCCAAGGTAACTGAGACCTCAATGGCAAATTTTGGAAAACATTTTCAAACAATTCAACGTTTTCAAAGCAACAACAACAAATTATATTTCACTACATCATTTCACAAAACTATTTTCCTTTGATTTTGAAACTATAATTAACTTTAAAACATTCCCACTATTTCTAATAAGTGGGGTAGAAGTTAAATTCAGAGTTGCGCTAAATTTCATTTCTTTGTTAATAATTAAATGCCAAGATTTATCGGCAAGGTATTTTGAGACAGACAATGGATTTTTCACTTTATCAATTTTACTTTCACTTTTACTCAACTACCAATTTATAAATTTAAGATGATTTAGTATTTGCAATATGAGTTTCTTAGCAATATTATTTTGCAAAAAAATATTGCCCAAAATCTTTATGAAAAAGCATTAGAGTAAAATTTTCTGAACAAAACATCATTTAAAATTTTTGTTGGATCAGAATAAATCATATTTAATGGTTTATACAACATTAAATCTATCATAAATAAACAATGTTTCATATTCTGTCATAATATTGTTCAGAGAATTAATCTCAGCACCACAAATTTCTTCTAAAAAATTAGTATATAATTTATAAATCTGAAAAATCCAGATTAGAGCAAGCAAAAAATTCCAAACATGGACACTAGATACTTCTGATAGTTTATTTCTCAGATAGCTATAAACCACTTAAAATAGTTCAGCAAAAATTAAAATTCTATACAGACAATTATTTTACAGTTCTATTATTCAGATATACAAGAAATTTGTATTTAAAATGTGCAACTGTATCTATAAAAGATACAAAAAATTCTTCAAAAGTACAGTAAATCTTTTAATTGGCCGATAAACACAGACAAAGCAAAAATAGATTTATAAATAAGGTATTATTACATCATACTTTTTAACATATAATTAAATCTTTGAAATTTCAAAAATATTTTATATATCGAAGTACTTAAAATGAAACATGAATTTAAATGTGGATTAATGTACATGGAATTGAACAAGAAAATCAAATTTTTTTTATCCGGCCTCTTAAAGTGAAATAGATACTTTAATAATAAAGAGCAATATTTGACTTGAGAAATTAACAAAACAAAAACATTTTATATATTTGCAAATTGCAATGAATGAAGTAAAATTAGATGATATTTATACAATAAGAAATGAATACAAAACTATGAAAATAGAGAAGCTCTGGGATTTTAAAAAACTACCATCCCCACCCCCGAAAAAAGTGAAGACATGAAATGTTTTATATCCCATTATACACATGACATTTGTCTAAATCCTGACAAGTTCAAAAAGACTTAAGAAATTTCAAAGACAAAGAACAAAACAATTTCTAATAAAATAACATTACCAATCGAAAATTAGAAAATTTGATTATAGCAATTCTTTAACGAGCAAATAGATTTTGAATGCAATAATGCTTGATGTTTAATCCATTAGTTAAAATTCATCAGAAAATTGTGAAAAGAAATGAAACGTATTTCAAAGCTTTTTTTTTTTTTTTTTTTTGCCACAACACAAAATGGAAAACTTTTAAAGTAAATGAAACATTAATTAATGGTAAATAAAAATTCTATTAAAATTATTATTTGGAAAGTTTAAGATAGAATCTAATCTGTTTGCTTAGACAGAACGAAAATTTTTGCACTTCGTGGATTTTTCTATATGATCCTTTTAGATGCCATGAATTATAAGTTAAGAAATCACAACTTTATACATGCTTTAAAAGAACTTAGCATCTAAATACTTGTTTGTTAGAAATACTGGACATCCATACACATAATTATAAATATGAATGAATCTGAACACTATAGAAGGTTGTACTTAAAAAAATGCTGCATTATTATTTAGTAAACAAACTCGCAAAATATGATATCTGCACTAATAAATATCACAATAAAGTTTATAGAACCTGAAAACAAAATAAATTTTTTTTAATGTATTTTAAATACATGTAAAAACAATTTCAGTTATATATATATATTTTTTTTCTAGACAAAAGAATATTAAAAATATTTGCATTTAAATATATAATTAAAAAATTATACAGGATATGATGGCATTTTTCTAAGAAACAAAATCATAAAGGAAAGATAAACATCTTTTTGATAGAGAAGTAAAATCTAAAAATCTAAAAGCAAAAACTTACTTGATACATATGTCATTCTGACACAAAGGGCAGTTATGTTTGTCACCAACTATTTCATTTTTGAAGAAAAACATGGAACAATCCGGAGCTGGACAGTGAACAATATCATCAGCATGCTTTTCGAGGTAATATTTCAAAGATTTCTCCAACAACACTTTAATTTTAACTGGATCATCTCCAAGTACTTTACAAATATCATCAAGCACGATATCATGGCAGCAATCCTAATAATAATAAAATTAAAATATAAAAAACAAAACTTTCTTTATCTAGGAACTGACAGCAAACTTTTCTGAAAGAAAAAATATTTTGCTTCCCACCCCCTTAAAGTACACATTAAATAGTAAAGTTTTGATTACAATAAAGAAAATCATATCTTAACAGTAACCTTGTTATCACATAAAATAATAGTAAGTGCTATTTTCTTCTTTCCTACTGATCACCCAACAGTACATAAATAAAATTGTTATTACATTTATTTTGTTTAAAAAAACTCTTATATTATATCAACAATAGTATATTAATTTAAACATTAATTTTATGATAATGGTGATAGAATTTACATGGTGTTCAGGAAAAATAATTAAACAAACATCTCTCAATTCGAATATGCACAAATCATATAATGAAGAAAAATTGTTTTCATCCATCTTAAAATAAAGTATATTACCACAAAAATATTCAAACATTATTGAAATTATTGTAAATGAATCAACTGTAACGGAAAATCAATTTATGTTTCTTTTTTTAAATATTTTTAATTATTTCTTAATTAAAAGTATATTACTATTAAATATGCTTAATTAAAGTACTAATAAATATACTTCTATTTATATTTTTGATTAATTAAAGATTTAAATTAAAATCCAATTTGTATTGTACTGTCACTTCGCTGGGATTCGAACTACCAGCCTTGTGCTTCATACTCTCAGCCATGATAAGTAGGTACAGATCTTCCTTTTTGTGACAACATTGGGTAAGAGTTTATTAACTAGCATTTTATGTGCAGAACCAACTTTTTTGGGGAGAGAGAGCTTCTTAAAAGAAATTAGTTCAGTTTTCCAAGCATGGATAGTGCTATTTCATTAAGATGTGATTTTACTTTGTTCCCACATGTCTCTCTTTTTAATGTAGCACTAATTAAATTGTCAAAATCAATATAATTTCCAAGTTTTACATTTTCAAAATTATTTTTGCAACAGCTTAACAGTAAATATTTTATAGCCATACAATTTTTAGATAAGAAAAGTTTTGAAATCAGACATTCAAAATAATGAAAATCTTAGATTGAAATTTAGAACTACAGACAGGAAAGCTGAAAAACTGCAAGATAGTTGAAACTATCACTGAGTACTTACTTGCCAAATTTTCATCATTTAAAAACATCAATAATATTGATGTTTAAATAAAATTTGATAAATAAAAATAGTTAAAAGATTTTTAGACATTTTTTTAAAATCCAATTTTTATGTAGGTACATACTTATAGATTTAAAAAAAAGTTATTTTATCTTTTTTAAATATTCAGAAAGTATCCAGCAATATTGGAAAATATAACTAGCTGATTTTTAAAACTAATTTTTCACCTTCTATTTATATATATTAATTAATTGATAAAACCAAAGAAATAGTTCCTCTATCACAAGTATGAAACTATTTCAACAATTTTTATTTTATATGCAAGGTAATGATCTCCTGACACGCCATCACAGATCCCTTTTAGCTAAAAATTTTAAAAGCATTACTTCACAGCATTTTTCTATGGGGAGAATATAGACAGGTTTCTCGATGAAATAAAATATTTAATGTACTAATTTTAACAAGTACAATTATCATATCTATGATATAAAAATATTTTTTTTGTTCATACTTTATACACTGTAGTATTATTCAACCAATTTCAATGCAATTGTAGAAAATTATTGCTGGCACTCACAGAAAAGTTATAGATATAGTACAATAAACATATTTCTTATATAAAAATGAATTTTAGTTTTTTCGCATCCTATGCACTGCTGTACTGTTCAGCAGATTGTGATGAAACTTGTTAACAGTTATTGCTTGCACTTCCAGAAAGTTATATTTTAAAACTGATAATTGACATGAGGGAAATGAAATAAATACTTTAGGAAAGCTCTCATTTTTTTTTCTGTTCATTAACAAATAATCTTCTACACACATTATTGTCATTCAGTGTGTTCACTATTTTGTCCGCAGCATACTGTGCATATTATTCAGAGTTGATTTTACACATACTAAATAAATTATCAATGCCACTCAAGATAAGTTATATATGAAGGAAATTTTCCAGTGCAAACAGTAATTTAGCTATTTATTAAGTGAATTTACAAATGATATTTCAATTATACAAATGTATATCATGTTGACTGCTTCAACAAATATGTTCCCAAATGTTTGTCACATAATAGGTCTAACAATGCAACATCTAGAAACTAGCCAAATCGAGCTTCATAAATAAACAAGAAGAGGGAAAACAGCAATTATGCAGATCGTTTAGAAATTGCCAGTTCAAATATTTCATTGTATCAAGATCAACATGAGGCAAGAAAAAAAAAATCCATTTACATGCTACCTGATCATGAGCATCGGAATCAATAGATCAATATGAGACAAGAAGCATAACAACTGTTCTTAAAGAAACGTAAACTGGAGAAAATGAGCTCACTCCACGTTCATTTCCATTATTCCCTCCAACATTCCTTTTCATTTTAAATGACTTCAATTTCCCATTTGACTAGCATTCTTGATGACCATCAACAAGGTGCAAGGTCAATCACTTCACATTTGCAGATTGAACCTAAAAAATCCATGTTATTTCGCATAACTAGTTTTATGCTGGATGCTATGAGTCAAACAATCAAGAAATTTGTTTTTGCTGAAGACAGAAAAATAAAGATATTGGTTACCCTTGATATAATAAAGTTTAAAAAAAATTAATATTTTTTACACTTTACTTTTATAAAGCATTCAATTTCAATGAATGTATTCATTTCTGATACAAAAATAAATGTTATTCTTTCTAACCTTCCTAATTAAACAAAACAGTTATTTTAAATTTGAAATGGTATTTACAAAATTATTTCTTCTGCAGCAGCAATTTTCCAGGTACTAGCTAGTATTCTATAAATTTTATACATAAATCATTTTAAGGCAACCAAGTTCCAGTAAAATCCCTTTCATTCTTTAGACAAAATTCCACAGAAATCTTCACTTCTAAATATTTTTGTATACCTGCTAATTAATTCCCTTTAATTTGTGTAAAACTCTGCATCTTTGGCTAAGCCAAGAATATATGGTGTTGGTAAACAATAGTAACAAAATACAGATCATTGAAATGAATCTAGCATTTTTAATGAATCTACCCTGAGAATGAATCACTTTTGAAGATATTTTTGAGCACCAATTGAGACCGAAATTTGATACTGAACTGCCATTATGGTCGTAAGTCAATATACTAAATTTAACTGATTTATGTCATAGTGTTTATAAATCGTTATAAGCATATGAGAGTATAGACAAT
The DNA here is from genome assembly GCA_026543055.1 of Argiope trifasciata. NCBI lineage: Eukaryota > Metazoa > Arthropoda > Arachnida > Araneae > Araneidae > Argiope > Argiope trifasciata. The sequence goes on along the minus strand of JAPMOQ010041184.1, from coordinate 3,366,217 downwards.
CAACTGCTTGACAGATGTAATTCACAATTTAATATAAATCTATATATTTTAGATATTAAATTGTGAATCAAATTCCATTTACATACTCTTTGCTTTTTTTGTAGTTATTGAGTTCATTTGTACTTAGATAATCAGATTTCCTATGAATGGATTTTGTTCAAAATGTAATAGGAATCCACAAATGTAGTTGTAAGTCTGTAAATCAAATTTTATCCATTTCACTCAAAGTGTCTTTGAATTATTGTGTTCATAGATTGATAGATAAACTGTTTAACAAGCATAATGCCAAACAAGTTTAGAGCAGCAAAATAAGTAGACATTACAAATTTGAATATTTTTTATCATTACAATACCTCTATGCTTAATATACAAATCTAGGCTTGTTACTAAGTTTATATTATTGAAAAGCTTTGAAGTTTTTAATAAAATGCTAAAATCAGTTGGCGAAAACTATAACTTTACCTCTGCATTTTAAGTATATTCAAAGAAAATCAGTTTTAATTATTCATGTATCAATCAAGTGTAAATAAAATGACTTGATGATAAAAAGTAGGAATATACAGTTCAATTTATATATTGAAGAGAGAAAATAATCAGTTT
>JAPMOQ010041184.1:3324245-3365607 GCA_026543055.1 Argiope trifasciata | reverse complement strand
GAATATACAGTTCAATTTATATATTGAAGAGAGAAAATAATCAGTTTTTCTGAATTAATATTGGAATCCACAACTTAAGTGAATTTAAATATTTGATGACGATGTCGCATTACCACAGAAATGGGGTGCAATAGCTTCTGAGGGCAAAGACCCTTGCACACCTGAGGACAGTCTGATTTCTATCTCATATTAAAATGACACTTGCATATTTGCTTGCACAAACCCTTTTTATGGGGAGGGGGGGGGGACTTTCACACATCCCACAGTTAGAAAACAAAGTAAATAACAAACATGCCAAAACCAGGAATTGAATGCAAGATTATGGGGTAGATGCACTACCCTTAGTACTAAAACTGCATGCAACTGGTGAATCTTAAGCTTAATCACATATCATTGGCAAATACAGTTAATTAATTAAAATAATATTTTTTAAGATTAATTGCTTTTTTTGCAGATATTAAAAGAGCCTGTTGAAGATGATGTTGGCTCAGAATAGAACCTGGGACCTTTGGGTTTGAAAGCCAGTAACATACCACTGGACAAAAGCATGCTCCTATCCTGTAGATATTTTCAGTCTTATTAAGATATCACCACAAGCCCATACTAGCATTATAGCTGAGACATATATAAATTTATTACTGTATTTATACAGTATATCAGTAAAGAAGAAAACTTCAGACCATCAAATTTAAAAAAGTCTCAAGATAACAAGGTTCATTTAATAAAATAATTCATAAGAACTAAAAAACATACAGGTTTTGGAAATATTAAAGCTGATCATTTTTATATAATGTTGCCATTTAATCTCTTTTTTTCTTTAATAAGTTTTATCTAAGCTTTTAATCTTTAGAACATATGCATTTGAACAATTTCAAACCATAAGAATAAAATAAAAGCAGTAGTGTTTTTCTCTTTTTTCCAACTGGCGACATCAATTGCTGATGTCCTAAACAGCTAAAATTAAGGGATGAAGGTAATTTTCCAGTCTCTAACTTTGAGGCAATGGCAGTCACAAGAAAAATACTAAATACAAAAGTTATTTGTTGCTCAATACTACAGAATTATTTTTCTATCTTTAACATTAAGAAAGCTATTGCAAAATGAAAATTTTATCCTATTTGCCACCACTTCAAAAGGTTTGAGACAGATTTTTTAAGAGAGGGTAAATGGTGCTTTAACAAGTCTTACTGTTTTAATTATATACTAAATGTGAGAATATTTCTTTTTATGAGAGAAATTCAGACAAAACAATGAAGTTTCTAATGAAAATTGAAATACAAAAACTGTAAATATGAAAAAAAAAAAAAGACTTATTTCATAATATAAAATAACATTTTTCTCACTCTTTAGGAGTATTCTGAATTGAAAAGACTTCTACCACCATCACTTATGGTGAAAGATTCCTTACAATACTGAAACATTGAAAATTACAAACCTCCTCACAGCAACGAAGAGGAAATTCTGCTTGGTCCATTAGTCCTTCAATACATTCACTGCAATATAAATGCCCACATAATTCCAAACGAAATGTTAAATTGAAAGCAGGGCAAAGACACAAAGGACATTTTTCTGCACTGGAAATAACCTCAGAGGAATCACTTGAATGCAATCCAGTAGCCAATTTATTTAAACATTCTTCAGCCTGAAAGAAATAATTACAAATATACAAATATATATATATAGACAGATATGAAGTTTCTAAAAAAATTTATTACTTTTTCAATGCTATCTTGACTTCCATGTAAAGAAATAGAGCATGCTTTGATATCCAATATAGCAGCTTGTAACTCGCAAGATTCAATGAACTTCTCAAGATTAGCTCCATAATTTTTAATTATTTCTTTCAAAAGCTTTCTTTTTCCAGATAACTTAATCACTGCAACAGCTTCATTTTCACTGTCTTCTAAGAACTGTAAAATTCTTTGTCTACAATTGTGACAGTGTTCTTTCGATCCATATAGTCTAAGAGTTTTATTATTGTAATCTTCAATAATTAGAACCCTGGTTGTTTTCTCCAGGCTTCTTAACCACATGTGCCCACCATGGCAGAATATTTTATTCAGCTTGGAGCTAAAACTCCTGTTTAATACTTCTCCTTCTAATAATTGATTAATAACTCTTTGTAACATGAGCAAAATTTCTTGCTTATTTGATAACATTTTGATAACAGCTAAATCATCAGATGCTTGGTCTATAGAAAATTCAAAAAGTTCATCATGCGCAAACTTAGCCTTCAATTTGTTTTGAAGTTCTATCAAAGTTTGTTGAAAACGAGTTTTTAAAGCCTCGCATATTTTTAAACTACATTTAATTATGGAACGGTATACAGGTTTACATACCAATTTTGCATTGCCAATCATAAGCTTTGATAGATTTTTAACAGCTAATTCCATATTTTCATCATTTTTCACATTTATAAATGCTTTCATAACAGTAGCTGTTGGTTTAGGAAGAGGTACAACTAGTTCAAAACTGGAAAGCATTGAATATTTATCGCAGATTTCTTTAACACTATTTTCGATTTCTTCCAACTCCACTTTAGACGTTTCAAATGGCGCTGTATATTTCAGTTCAATTTTAATTGGTTTTACATCAGGTAATATATCAGAAAAAATAGTTTCTAAATCAGTAGGTCTGGCTTCCTTCGGTATTCCAGTAATGTACAATTGGTTTTTTTCATTTCTACTAAGTTGGACAAATATATCAGAATCAAGCATATGAAAAGTTTTCATTGTAAACTTACGAGCTTTCATAAAATCTTCATTACGGAAAGTCACAAAACCTTTTCCATTACATGGACGTCTAATCCAAGTTACATTAATGGATTGCTGAATAACACAGGGCTGCTGATCAGATGGATTTTCATCAGCATCAGCCTCACTTGTATTATTAATTGCACTTGAAACATGCTTTCCAATTTTGATTGATGCTATTTGTCCACCTCTAAGCCATTTAACTTCAATAGGTATTACAATTTGCCCTCTCTTCATTTCCAAAGTATGAACCTGTTCTAGGTTAACAAGATCTTGAAATTGTCTTTTTAATACATCATCCACCAACTTGAATGCTTCATCAATCTGATTCTGTAATGCATAGATTATTACCCGTCCTTTTTCAGCAATTGGTTCAATGACAAGTGAATCTGTAGACAACAATGACTTAATATGAGCTTCAATTGCTTTTAATTTCTTTCCTTTCTTTCCCAAAAGAACTTGCTTTATTAATCGTTCTCCAACAGGTTCAATAACTCTTGGAACTAAAGATTTCTCAAACATATCTGAGTAATCAAAATCAATTTGTTGTTCAACCATAGCTTTTGTAATGAAATCAGGTGGTATAGAAGTTATAGACATTAGGAACTCTCGATTTGTGCAAACCATGTGATCAAAAATTATAAATTGGGGTAAATTTTCCATTTGGCAGATAATGGAAGAAGGGTGAAGAAAAGCAATACAATGTGAAGATAGCACTCGATATCCACTTCTGTAATGACCAGTGAAAACACAAAGATTCTCTATAAAGCAATCAAAAAGCATTTCTAACAAAGATGTCGCAGAACTTTTTCCAGTATTTACAAATTCTTGATTTATATTTTCCTTTAAAGATTCTCCAACAATTTGACATATTTCATTTACTTTCGCATGAATATTCTTAAGAGTATTATAATTAATGCAGTGCTTTTCACACCAAACTTCACTACAATTACAATCCAACCACATTTTATAAATATAGAGATAAGAGAGAGTATCACTATCATGTTGAACAAGGCTCAGTTTCACAGCGTCTATCTCTCTTTGCCGGTCGATATCAGTTGAAAACTGAAAGACTCTACCTTTTACAGAAAAAAATGCAACAAGAATAACAGCTTCATAAGCTAAACCCCAATGGACACCCAACAAGATAAGTTTTGAGTACTTCGCAGGGAAAGGCAATTTTACAATATTTTTTCCCAAATCTGTCAGAGTGTTATCTTTAATAGCATTATATTTCTTTAGTAATTCTAAAGCACTTTCTTTTGTACTTTCAGGCAAGGACTCCACAAATTCTACAGTTGTTGCAGAATCTGGTCTAAACTGAAATATTTTTATCATACTATTAAATGGATTGATAGTTAATATTTCTGGATATTCATGATGAGGCATTTCTAGATAATCTTCTTTACTATACAAACGGTAACAAATGCCAGTACTGAAAGATCCAGCCAAACTTTTACGAAGTTTTGATTTACTGCAAGAAATGTATGTTGTAGATAATACATCTGTCTTTTTATCACCATCAAATATATATTCCTTTCGCAAGCCACAATCCACAATATAACGTACAGAAGGAACAACAAGCATTTCACCACATTCAGTGACCAAAAATACTATTCTTTTACTAGAAGGTCTCTTATTAAATAATTCTAAACAAGATTTTTGTCGGCTATTTTCATTTAATACTTCACATTTCAAATCATCAAAATGCAAATCTGATAATTTTTCATTAATAAGAGTTGAGGTGGATTTTACATCTGCAGCAGTAGGAAGAAATGCAATAACATCTCCAAAATCATTCAATGTATGAATAGCAAGTACTGTTCTAGCTACTTCATTAACATAATCATCAGTTGGTTGTAGGGTAGAATTTTTCCAAACTGTTTTAACAGGAAGGGTCAAGGAAGGCATTTTGAATGTAGTAACATTAATTTTATTTGAAAAATATTTCTCATATTTGTAAACACTGTCAATAAATGTTGTCATTAAAACAATTCTTAAATGCTCATTTTCTTGTAAAATATCTTTTAGATAAGACAAGACAATATCTTGATTCACTGATCTTTTCAATGATAAATTCAAAATAGCAAAAAGTTTCTTCTCTTTGAAAGTATAATCATCTACAAACAAATTTAGCATTTCATCAACAGTCACAAAATTCATTTCATTTTTAAATTTTATTTCATCGTTTTCATCCATTTGAGTCTTGTCATACAGAAGTTGAAACACATTCTTTCTCAAATTTTCAGTTAATACTTGGCAAGGTTCAGAACAAATCAGATGATGATCAGGAAATTCACTTTTAACAAAAATTGGTAGGAGAACATTAAGAAAATATGCAGTATCAGAACTAATAATAGTAAGTCTATTTTCATGTATCCTTTTTAATAAAGCTCCTTTATAAGCATATGTGGGAAGAGATCTTTTAAATATATTGCATTCTTTTTTAACATTTTTTTCAATTTTATCACAATTTTCAAGTAGATCTTGTATATTTGAAGAAAACAATAAAGATAACTGTCCCTTAACTTTAGCTATGTAATCCTCAAATTGAAGTTGCTGTTGTAGCAAGTTTTCTAAGTGTAATTTTAACATAGAATTATGATCTTGCGAAGATATCTCATTAATTTTTTTTAGACACATAACAATTGATTCTTTAGCATCATCCTCAACCTGTTGTCTACACTCCATAATAACATGTGCAGGATCTAGATTTTTTAAATAGTTTTTATATTCATTTAACTTATGCCTAGTGCTCCTGGCATTTGAATTTGTTATATCACTATTTGTATCAAAATTACTGTTACTTTTCGGCCAATAATCAAAATCAGTTTGTTCAATATTCTGAGAATTGAGCACAGAACCAAAATCTTTTGATGAAATTTCATTCATATCAACAGGATCTGCATGGATATCCAAATCTTTTTGAGCACTGAACCTATGCGAAAAAAGTTCAGGTGAATCTGAAACAGAACGTGAATAAATTGGATTCTTGCTTGAAAAACTGAAATTCACTTCAGGTGTCTCTAAAACAGAATGGGAATATGTTGGATTATTCTTTGAAGAATTGAACTTTTTACGTGATTGAGGAAACTGTGTATGCGAATCAGATGATGAAACACTTTCAGTATCAGAAGATCTTGGTTGAGTTCTATTGAAATTTCTTCTGCCTCTAAAATAGCCTCTGTTGTTACGTCTTTGATTCATGCGGCTTCTTTGTTGATGCTGCCGGTTTGCATAAGTTCTTTGGTCGTGAAGTGACTGAAATTGCTCCGTTTCAGTTTCTGATTCTCGGCCTTCACAGAAGGTTCTTATGCGAATATCTCTTTCTTCTTCATCTTGATATTCCTGCTTTTCTCTTTCAGAAGGATCAGCCATTCTTGGGAGCATAAATCTATTTGTCAATTCAGCATGCCCATCAATTGTATGAGTTGAATCCAAATGATATGCTGAATTTTGATTTCTATTTTTCTTTCTCCAAGAGTAATTCTTATTTTTATTCATAACTGAAACAAAAAAATAACAGTCAAAAATTATACTTATTTTCGGGAAATGGCAATATACTTTTTCCTCACTTGTAAAATTATGCACAATATCAATTACTTATTAGAAAACACATTTTATGAATACTTATGCAACAGCTTCATTAAATAAAAATTATCATTTAAAACATGTAAGCAATCTTTTATTTCTTTCAAGATTAAAATTAAGAAAATCCATTAAATTAAAATATTTTGGTTAAAATGTGCTTTAGGTCCCCCCCTTGGCGCATTTTCAAAAAGTCACCAACTGGCACTTTTTTGCGTAGTATCTCTCAGAGCATTCAACTCCGCGTGACAACGCGTAAAAACGCGCCAGTTGGCGGCTTTTTGAAAATGCGCCAAGGGGGGACCTAAAGCACATTTTAACCAATATTTTGACTGATCATAGTTTATTTTAACTGATCTGAATTTTTTATAAATATTTTGCTTTAAAGAAAAAATTAACATGTTACAACTGAGTATTCAGTAACTGAAATCTCGCCAAATAACATGCAATTGTTTTGTAGATAGGACACAAAATTACTGCTACATTAAATAGTAACAACCTTTGAACTAATTCAATAATTGTAGAAAATGAATTTATCTCCCATTTTCAATAACAATAAAGTACAAGACACATTGAATTATTTCACACTTATGATGTGTTAAAATAGCACAGACAAATATCCTGCACTTATGTCTCCTATAAGTTGAAGGAAGAGTCAATAAATGCAATATGATGATATACATTTTGTTAAAAAAAAGTATTATGCAGAAAAAAAAAATTAGAAATTTATATTTACAATAGCATAATAAGACAAACTATATCAAATAAGAAGAACCAGTAGAATTCTGTTTCCATAAAATATTTTCTAAATGAAATTTTAACAAATACTTCTTTTGATAACATCAGTCAAATATACAAAAATTAATAATATGGTAACTGCTATTATGATAGAATTCCAGATAGATGAACTAAACTTTAAAGAAATCTCAAAAAAGAAAGGGGGGGATACTGCTGTGTAATGTTTTACCGTTACTACAAAATACTTTTATTCCCCCAAGAACAAAATCTAAATTTAATATCTTGAAGAATCAATAATTCATTTGAATGTAAATTTTGTATTTAAAAAACAATAGAAAATAGGAATATGATTAATCTTAAAATATGTCTTAAGTATTGGCAGTATCAATTTAGATATAGTTCAAATTAGGTTATGCATGGCTAACACTATATATACTATTACCTTGATAAAATAATACACAGAATTTTGTATGTATAAATACATAACTTCAGTTCAACATAGCATATTTATTTGGCATAACTGAAAAATATGATTTATGTTAACAAGGATATGTAATTTAAAAGGAAAACCTGTAATTTGTAAATAATTAACTTAGGCAGTTATGAAATTTAAGCTATAAAGGTGTATTATAAATGAAACTAAATGTTTTTTTTTACAAGCATTTACTAGTTGTCAATAATTCAAAGAAAATTTTGAAAAAAAAATAAATAAAGATATATCTTTTATAAATTATCATAAAATGAGATGAGATTCTTGACTAAAGAATCTAATCTTCTTTGTTTGTTCGTTTATTTTTTATTCTACTGAACAATTTTTATAATTAATTAGATAGTAATAATGAATGCTCACTCCTCTTCTTTAAAAGGATGGAAACTTCGTTTCACAAAATGTGACAAAGAATTATGTAGCACCTGAAGACTGGTACTTTGTCATTTCTAATAAGATATTTGAGCTTTATTTTGATTACATCTACAAAGGATATGTTCTTTTATAAAGTCAGGCAGGAAAAATAAACAGAAATTTTTATTATAATATGGATTGAGAAACGATATTAAGACAGATATTGCATATGAAATGATAAAAACTTTGTTCCACAACCAGTTAGTTTCTTAAGCTTTAGGATACTGTCCAAGTTTTCATAATTTTACATTAACCTTTCCCTGAAAACTAGATAAATGCAATTAGTCTTATAAAACAACAAACATAAAATTTCATATATACATTCAGGTAAAATAAAATTTACAATCATAGTGATTAAGGTGATGGAAGGAGTGAAACCAACGACGACCGTTGTTATTTCCAAATACTCCTTCATAACGACATATGTTTCAAATACAACTTTAACGTGATGTAATCTCACTCGCTATTTCAGCTTTAACAAATTATACTAATGAACAATAAAAAAATCTTGGAAAGAAATGAAAAGGACAATAAATTAACTGATATTAATAAGTTTTGGTCACTTAACACGTTAATTTAAACTCTATTCCTAATGAAAACCTTATCAATTTTTATACTATTTAGACATCCGTGCCATCGCAATTGGTTACGGCTAAATTTGATAATAGTTAACTTTACGATAAGTTTTAATTTTAGAATGATTTAGTAATTACGAATAAGATTGCCAGAATTTAGCTATCTCTCAAGGTATACATTTTATTAATTCAATTTCTTGTTATTGTTAATTTCAGTGCTTGGTCATTGAATATCAGAAGATTGATCCAATTATTGGCATGATACTTTTATTACTATCATCAGTACAATATAATTGAAGAGAACTTACCCTCTCAACAATCGGAATATTATTGTATATTTCAGGTTCGGAAATTCCCTTATCCCGCTTTAAGTTTCAGTTTCGGTTTTTCACGTGACCATGTAGAGGAGTTGAGAAGTAAGAAGACTGAAATAAATTGCTTTAAAATTAGCATTTAAGGTGGAGAGGGGAGTATTATACATTTGAAATATTTTAAACCAGAAAACCACTGTTCTTACTGACTGTAAATGTCAGTGAAATATACACTTGAAAATGTATATAAAAAGCGTAAAAGCAAAATTACAATTGAAATAGGAGCTTTGCAGCACAAATAATCAAGCTAGTTTTCGAAACCGAAACTTAAAGTGTGCGCTCTAGGTAAGTATGGTCTTTAAATAATTCGTGTAACCTAATTCGTAGAGTGGGTTTTATTGTTAGGAACTATATGAGTTTTGAGTCCCCATTATTTTAATCGATAATAGAAATTTTGAGGTTGAAAGTCTTAAAGAGAAAGATATATCTAAAATTTTCTTTTATTTTAGATGAATTGCAATAAAAAATAAAATGGTGTAGAGAGTTTTCATTTTTTTTTTGTAAAAAGGAATTTGGATTATATGCAAAAATGCCTGCCCTCAATATGCTAAATACTGTCCTACCTTCATGGAAAAAAACCCTGAACATAGTTGCCATAAGTAGACGAGTTTAAGTAAGGAGGGAAGTAGGGATTAAAGCAAACCACAACATTTGGCTAACAAAGCATGCTTCATTAGGTGAGAAATTCTTTTCCTTTGTCTTAATACAGATGTCTTTATATGACAATTAAATTGTAGATAAACTTAGAAATTCCTTGTTATGTAAGCTTTAAAATAATGCCTTCAATGATATTTCTTCAACTGCTTTTGTATTGGTTTTTTTAAGACCTGAGACTGCCGTGGATTAAATAAAAATGACTGGATAATGACAAAATAGTTTTATATTTTCTCTAAGATTCACGTGTCTTTAAAGGTGAAAGCTAACGTTTTAAAACTAAATCCCCCATCTCCGTTTTACACTAGAATTTATGAGTTTTGAATAAGGTGAAAACGATAGTTTCAAATAATAAATTTAGGATCAGAAAAAAAAGGTAATTTGGAACTGTTTGATTCATACTAAATCTGTAACTGTTTGATGTAAATAAAAAGTAAAAACATGAAATTCAGCAAAAGAATTAAAATATAAATAAATCAATAAAGAGGCAACATTAAAGATATTTATTCCTTTCATATTCTTTGGAGAACTAACGAAATACTTATCAGAATCTTTGTAATAAATTGTACACCCTAAAATTGGTTACCCAGTCTTCCGTAGTACTTCTTACAGATGTATTACACATAATATCCACAAATTATTGATGAATAGATGCTTCCAAAGAATTTTAATAAATTAAAATCTTACTCAAACTTATTTAGCTGGCATCTATTACTAACTGAATATATAACTGGCAATTCTAATTATAACGATACAGGTTCTTTTGGCACCAAAAGAAATACTGCCCTTTCCCATACCCCCAAAATGTAATAGAACATCCCATTTTCAAGCCGACTGACCCTAACTTTTAGGGTTAGTAGGGTTTTTCTCCTGACGGTAAGACAGTATATGGATGAGCAGATGTTAGAATGATTGAAAGCTCAAGGGCAGTAAGGCATTAGAAAGGAATTAAAAGATTGAATGAAGAAAAATGGTGAAAATTAATGCTTTATATTTAACACACTTTCTAGTTTTAAAGTTAAAAAAGGCTAAAGATTTTGAAAACATAGAAAAATCAAATGGTTTTAAAAATTGAGACAAACAGAAATCAAATGTAAATTTAAATATTTTAATGGCATATTGTTTTTATTTCATGTATTTAAATGTAAATTAATTTAATGTAATTTTTTAATCTGACTCTTGCATTCCTCACTTCATTACACCAAGACCTAGCAAAAAGTAGAGATTATTACAAGATCAGTATTTTTTTTTTTTAAATTTCGTTTTAGTTGAAATGTGAACAAGTACCCATTAATGGTTTTTGCATGATGAATATCTAGCAGTATCCATGTTGAATTTGTGACTTGCCCTTAATGCTCTTCACTTCGACATGAAATAATTAACAACATATCAATGGCCTACTTCAGTGTTAATAGTGACAATATTTAATTAAAGTTTATTATTTATATATATTATGACTTGGTAAATTTTGAATCATCTAAGAATGATCATTGATGTTATTTCCTGTTATAAGATTGGGAACTTTTATTAAACCTTTATCATTTCATTCTAATTGCAGTTTCAATATATTAATTTTTAATCTTATTGCAAGTCATATTATTTCCTTGTTCCACCGCATTATGGCATGCTTTAAAGTTAAATTACTAAGAAGGCATATAAGAATAAATAATCACACGAGTAGTCTAAATTGGTCAATCTCTATTTATTTGGTGGGAAAGTAATGGAAGTACTTCTTTATATTTTCTCTAGAATATGATACATTGTTTAGTTTTAATCATATAGTTAATGTATGCATTATTCAATTTCATACTCTAAAAAATATATTATATGAATGATTGATAGAAACTTATTTGTATCATTTCATTTGAAAGAAATGTATTGCTATTAATATTTTAAATCAACACATACTAAATTTTCTACTTGAAAGAAGTATAAAATTATTAATAACATTAGACATTTTCTATAAACAATTAATACTCCTCTCTTACATATTTCCTAAAATGTTATGAAGTTCTATTCATTGTATTTGATGGTTTGTTTCTGTTAAACATTCCCGGATTAATTTATAACAATCTTATGAATTCTAATGTGTTAAATAACAAATAGATTTCTGACATGGTTTAACTTTTATTTATTCATTTTAAAATTAAATTATCTATAATAGTTATAAATAGTTATAAGTTCAACATTTATATTTACAGTTTCATTTAAAAATAATTCTACATTTGGATTTGTGTTAAAATCATATGCTAATTCTGTTGTTAATTTGATTAAATATTTCAGATAGCTTAGTTAAATAATTGGTATAATTAGATTTTAATGGCATTCAAAAGTGGCAAGAAAAAAATCTGCCAAATTATAAAAATATACACAAGTGTAGAAATATATATATATATGTATTTATAAAAAAAAATCACATTGCATGGAAATATCAAATCACATTTCATATAGTTTAACGACTGAAATCACCAAATTGATGAAATTTTATCTTGGTACTTTTGGGCTACCATTATAACTGATCAGTACCCAAAATTTTTTTCATTTACAAAGAATTTTAAAAGATACATATCCTTAATAATATATTTTAAAATGTATGTATTAAAGTTAAAGATCTACAGGGAAAAAACTTATTATTAAAGTTTTTTCCCTGTAGATCTTCACTTTTGATGTCATTTTACATTACAGGCAGAAAATAGACAAACCAGCTGGAATATATATAATAAAACTTTATTCAGAAGTAGAAAAGAAAATAATGACTGATCAGAAATATCCCTAAGATTTGGAACAATTTACACATAATTAGTCATTATTTAACAATTTGAAAATGTTATTAGTAATTCTAAGCTTATCTTTCCTCTGCTTAGTTCTTGAAGATGCCATTCAGTACTCAGAAAAAATTAGAAAGGTACTCCTATATGAATGCAAATTATTTTAAGATTTCTTTCAAGCTTATATATACCAAGATGACATAATGAATATTTTAAAAGATAATAAAGTAACTGTCATTGCCACTGAGAATTCCTTTTACTTTAACTTTATCTTACCACCTCTGATCTGAATTGCATCCCCTCATAAATTTGTCGTACCTTGCAAAAATTGTAATATTTTGAAATTAAAAATATTACAATTTTTGGAAAGTACGACAAATTTATCAGGGGATGCAATTCGGATCAGAGGTGATAAAATAAAGTTAAAGGAATTCTCAGTAACAATGTAATTGGTAACTTAGTAATTAGCTACAGTAACTTACTTACTTTAACTACAGTAACTTAGTAATTGGTTATCTAATTTTTTAAGTGAAAAAATCAGTACAGATTTATTTAATGAAGGAAGATCTGCTACTCATATTTCATGTTTTGATGAAACATAGCTACTAAACTACTTTGTAGACTGCAGATTTGTTGTTAAGCAAGCAGGGCTTATTTTTAATGCTCCTTTGGTGAGATCAATTGAATCTGATCTTATGCTTTCACACCTTCGAGATATGATTGTGGCCAATAAAGATTCCAGATTGATTTTGTTAATATTACCATATTCTTATTTAAAGAATTATCAAATCTATTTCTCTAAAATTACTCAGAATCTTGGAAGCACCTTGCATTTCTTATCCAGTCATTACTGTTTGGAAAAAGAACGTATTGACTCCTTTGGAAGACTGTGTTTCACAGGTTGTTAACACTATTACGAGTATTCTTGCATTACATAATTTTGGAGACATTCTAGCATTTCTGCCAGATTTCAGTGATTTGATACTGCTGCTTAATTTCAGTGATCAGAAGTCTAAAGAAACTATAAAAAAATGTCTTTATGATAACATTAAGTATTATTTAATACATAAAATAATACCTCAACAAATTCAAAAAGAAAAGTTTTTCTTCCTACAGATTATTCTGTGGCAATTAATTTTCCTTCTTTGAGGTGTGTTGTTGATATTGGAAAGTATGTGTTTTGTGATCATTTATTGAAAATAGATTTATTTAAAACGACTTTTATTTGGTGTTGTGAAGCAAAGCTACAAAAAAAATCTGGCTGGTAGACTGGGTAATGGGATTTGTTATAATAAGGAAAATTATATCTTGAACATGCCATGGAAAGATTGCTCAAAAATGCTGAGAGTGTATCCTTATAATACTATGATAAAAATTATCCTTTACAGGTCTAGCAAAATTTTGCAGTTTGTAGAATTTTTCCAAAAGAATATTCTACATGATCTAGTAAAGGATTTACTAAAGTATGTAGCCATTATAGTCCTACTCCATTGGGAAAAGATATGGGTAAACTTCCATTTCATTTGAAATATTCAAAATTATATCTGTTAGCTTTGAAAAACGGTTTGCTTTTGAATCGGTGATACTTGTGATTGGTGATTTTTTACCATACTAGGAATGAAATCAGCAAAAATTAATTGATGCTATGAAACTTCAATTGACTATAAATGAAGGTGATACTTTATTATATCTTTCCATTTACAAGGATTGGACATAAAATGATTTTAGTTCTGATTGGTGTAAAAATCATTTTATTAACCTTAACACCATGAAAAAATTAATTCCTTTGTGTTAAAAACTTGTAATATAATATGTAATTGTCTTGGAGAAAAAGTTAATCCCAAGTTTTCAAACATTCATAATCACTGTTTGAAATCTTGTTTGAATGATTTTATACTAATTTATACAGATCATTTCAAAAGTGAGTATAGAATTTTATCATCTTCTTTATTGGCGTCCATTAATTCCGAATCTGCCACTTATCAAACTGAAAATGAACCACAATTTATTCTTTATGATCAAATTATTTGTAATAAAACAACTACTTTGTTTCATATCATGTTATAACTAATGATATAATTATGAATAGACTGATGAATGGTATGCTACCTTATAAAAAGGATTTGTTAAATTCGATATTAACATGCAGAACAACTGACCCTATTGGTGAAGGACTGATGAATAACTTGTTGCTTAGTCCAGGTGGTGAAAAATTAAGAAAGATTTTTAAAAATATTAAAAAAGAATATGGTAGCGATTTAATTTTTTTAGAAGTATCGATACATAAAGGATGTGTTTACGCATTACCAGATAATGTTGATTTTACCCACAGTTTTGTTCAATATATTTTGAAAAGTAAATTTGATGATATATTGAGAACCAGTTAGAAATTAAATATAATCAAAACAAGATTTGTTTTGAAATAAAGGTGTAACAACGGATCTGTATCAAAAATCTCAATCTGAAGTATTGAATACTCTATACAAAGATATTAACTCTGAAAGTGTAGATAGTATTGCTAGTGCCCAATACTTTCGTTATCAGTTGTTTATTTCTTGGATAAGATTGCTTGGTATGTTACCATAAGAATCCCTGTTCTGGGAAAGGTTATATTAATTTTAATTATGTTGAAAATTTCAGAATTGCACGTAAGTTAGCTTTGTGAAAGATTAGAATTTTTAGATGTGATATATTCATTCAAGCTAGTAACAAAAAAGAAAATCAATTGCATATTACAGGTTTGCCACCAGAAACAAATGCTAAAGAATTAAAACAAGAACTGCAACTTTTGATACCTGATTCTTTGATTGATAGCATAGAATTGGAATACAAACCTCCATTTAAAATGGTGGGGGATGATATACTTAAATTAAAATCATTGTTGCATTAAAAAAGTTACTGTTCTTGGGGAATTTAACGTGACAATTCCATAGCCAAATCCAATATTGGTGTGCTTGTTCATAAATCATAAATATTTTACTTAAAAGTAGTGCACGTATATTTCAATAATTATTTTTACTTTGTAAATATTTGTTAATTAAGTTTGGCAACAGTAGTATTTTTGGTACCTCTGAATTTGTTGTTAACAAAAACAACAATGCTAGAATTTGAATGTAAATAAGTTGATGTAAATTGAATATTGTTTATAATGAAATTAGATGTAATTTTATAGAAAGTTTGTCTGCATTTTATTTTGTTGATGCATAAACATTGACATGCTAAATAATGCAGACTTTGATTGGTGATGCATTGTATGGAGTTGTTGTGAAAAATAAAAAAAATCATAAATAAAATTATGCATTATCTTGATATTAAGTGTAATAAAGAATTTTTAAAATTTTTAAAACATGCTTCATTTCTGAATTAGAGCATGTCAAACTGGATATTTAAAAACTCTCAGAGAATAATGATGACTTTGAAATTGGCTTTAGCATCAATTTTGAAAGGGGAAAAAAAGCTTTGATTAAAGTAACCTCAAATAACAATGAAGTATTACCTCTTTTACATAGGAAAGTTGATGATTTATCAGCAGGATAAGTATTAAATTCAAAAACAATAATTTAGAAAATATATTATTTATGCTGGACAGATATGATTAAAAAATTTTGAACAAGCTGAAAATGTGCATATTTTAGTGAATAATAAAAAGACTTTTACTTCATATGGATCTCGTGCTGCCTATGATAATGTAAAATACTCAATTACTTTGTTTCTTGAGGAGACTGATAATCATTTGATACAGACCATTTCCTTGATAGAATAGAATAACAGTATGTTTTTAAAGCCATCATCAAAAAATATTGTGTGAATCTGAATAATTTTATTCACTCTTGTGATCTACATTCTGCTCTTTTGGATATTACAATTCACCAGCTACTTGTACCATTAAATATTTTTATCATTATTACAAAAAAGTTTCTTTAGAAATGAAATTTTAGATACATATTTTTTTAATCTTTTATTTTTGTTATATTATAGTTTTTTAAAGCTTTGTTTTAATTTTACAAAGTCCTAAATATATAAAATATATCTGTAATTTAATTAACATAATAAAATTAAATTGAAATCAAAATAATTAAAAAAAGCATTCAGCTGTTTGATTTGCAAGTTAATATTTAACTGTTCAAGGTAATTTATTATCCTATATAATTTTTTTAATAATAAAATGTCTTATTTATTTTTCCCCATGTTCTTTTAATATCTATCTACTATTTTGGCTTTTATATCTGTTGGGTACTTTTTGAGATAATTATCTGATTTTTTAGAGTTTATTTTGCTCCAAGTTTTATTAATTAGTTTCAACATGATGAACTTTGAACTCTCAAATATTTTCAACTACATACTTTTATAAACTTATTTTTAATTATTAATATTTTTTTAACTTACTCTTAACTTTTTTAATATCATTTAGATATGAAATAACCACTGAAGCCAGGATTAAATATGTAATATTATTGGTTTTGAGGTTACTTAAAAAAGTCAAGTCCACGATTGAGAAATAATGAATACACAAATATCATAAATGTATTACTATTGTATATAAATCTATTAATATTGTTGCTCAGTTTTCTAGAAGAATTTGTTTTATGGATGCATTTCTATTTTTCAACTAAAAAAGTCTTTTGGGCAAATGTTTTCATCAAGTGACTTTTATTTCAAGCTTCAAAAATTATTTATAACAATCCAATTTGTAAATATTTCATTATGGAATAAAATGATTTATTACTTTTCACAACTTTTTATTGCATAAACCTGTTACTTTCCTATTAATTATTGCATTCAAGCTAAATAACTATTCTATTGTTTTCTGATAAATATTTTTATTTACAAAAAAATGAAAATATCACCCAAATATTTTACTTTTTCAAAAACTGTTTTTTTAGACAAACTTTTATGTGAATCAATTGTTTCTTTTGGTTTTAATTACAAGGCATTGAATATTTTTTATTGTATGTGTTAGGATATCTATACACTCATTCATCCATCAGCAAATCAGAATTTAGATCCAAATCAGAGACATAATCATTTATGATTCAGTTCCCCCAGAGGTATCATTTGTTATGGGAACTTGGAGGACTTTGCAGTCACGACATATTTAACATACCCCAACTGCCATTAGCCAACACAGTGGTCTTCGGCCAAGATGAAAGCCCAACTCACTACCTTTCAGTTGCGAGAGTGACGCTCTACCAACCAGGTTACCGTGGCCCAGACGGATATATAGAGAGACAGACTCCCAATTCCATACTGATAGAATGCAAAGAGTTGCTGTGTTTTAAAACTGAAAATTTAAAACTGCACCAGGTTAAGCTGAGAGATACTCCCATTTTATATTACCAGAAAAATATTTATGCAATTATATATACACATAAAATTCGGATTATTGGCTTTCAGTATTTAAATTACCATACATTTTATTAAAAAAATCTATGATTTTAAGATAAATAAAGCAAAAGCAAAGTAAGTTATGTTCCTTCTTCAGAAATCCTACTGATTTATAACAATTCACAACTATGTATTGCTATAAAACTTCAAAGCTTTGTGCACAATTGAATTGGAAATATTTTAAACACCAGTTGTAGTTACAGTACAGAAGTGGTGCTCAGAGATTTTTTACATTTCCTGAGAGCTAAAAGGAGAACAGCATTTTTATATCAATGAAGAGTTTCATGATATCATAGAGTTTGGGTATGACATGCCCCAATCAGGTTAATTATGTTAAAAATTTGAACTTTTATCAAACTTAATTAATTGTAACTAAGCTATTTTGTTGTTCGTGCTTGGCCTTATTTTATGCCTATTTGGAGATAGAAAAAAAAATGTCCCTTAAAGGTTTTTAAGACAATTATTTAAAACTATAAAATAATTTCTACTATCATTCTATGAGCAATATTTCCATAAGGAGTTACTTTAAATACAAATTTAGCAATTGATCATTAAATCTTCCATTGATTTTATAATTTTAATATGTTTATTTTCTATTGATTCATGCCGCAGAATTATTTAGAAAATACAAAACATTTGAAGTAGTTTCGGGAATTTGAAATCACAGTATTTGAAAAATCAAATTTATAGTTGTTTTATCTGATTGCTTTTCTAAGGTGCAATGTTATATACCATGGAGGATATAATTGTGAAATGTATCAGAATTCAAAGAAAGTACGCACTACTCATTTAAGGTATGAACTATTTTTTTCTATTATTCTTTTTAAATGGTGAATTTTTATTGTATAATTGGATTAATTTTTATTTTCAAACATATATATATATATCCTGTTCTGAAATATCATGTAAGGTATTTTCGGCATGGACATCATAATTTTATCATAGTCAGATGATACAATTATGAAAATAAAATTTAAAAAATTATGCAATAAAAAACATTAATAATTTCAAAATATTATTTATGAGATTAAAAAATCATGACAATAAAATTATAAATAGAGTAACCTCTTCAATCTCTAAATTTTCTCTGTATTCCTGTAGGAAGATATTTGATCCAAGTTATTAAACATCTCTATATACGCTGTTATTTAACAATTATTTGATAAAAAGAATTGCAAACATAAAACTCACCAGCACACAAACACAAGCCACTACTGTTTTTTTAAAAATAAATTTAGAAATATAAATGATGGTTTAATTATTTAAATTAAGGATTTTGATATTTATTTCCAAATTATATTGAAAGTCAAAGGATTTTTAAGAAAGTTACATTTAAAGGTGGTAAAGAAAATATCTTATCCTTGTTTAAATTGGTAAATACTCTGATTTTAAATTATTATTACTGTTTGCCTTAAATTATGGTAAATTTATTTTCTAGATATAGCAGAAAACTGTTTTGCAATGTAAACAATGTCGGGAGATGCAAAACTGCTATTGAGAAAGTTGTAACCACATAAGATGTAGTTGCTGTGGGATATTTTTGAAGGTATTTGGAACTATTAATGAAGCTTCTGATCACATAGATGCTGCTCATCCAAGATTGTTATTTGCCTGAAATAACATTAAGTAGTTATGAATGAAAATTTACTAATAGAGTGAAAATGTAGTTGAAAGTGTAATTAAATTTACAAAATCAAGTATAATAATTCATTGTGAATTAATCATCTTAAAGGTGATGTTACGAGAAAATATGTGATAATCTGTTGAATCTATAAGTGAATCTTTGTTCCTGTTTTTAGTTCACTATTTATAGTTTTTATACAAATTTGAATTTTTATACAAATTTAAATAATTTTTGTTCATTTGTTAATTAGTATAATTGTATAAACAAAAAATATTGCAGTTAACTAATTTTAAACTTGGCAAAGAAAAAAAAAATCAATGCTCAATGCATATAATACAAAACAGAAACAGTAAAGAAAAAAAAAATCAATGCTCAATGCATATAATACAAAACAGAAAATGAAAAAATTGTTGTATACAATGGTATCAACTTTCTATCTTGAAAGGGCTTATTTATGAAGGAATTCTACCTTCAAATTGAGCATCATTCTCATGGACAATTCTCATGACTGAATTTTATGGACATAAAATAGCAATGAGTAATGCAAGAAAATAATTCAAAGTTCTACTCAATCATCTATGAAATTAGTATATTTTAATATATGTGTAGATTCTTTGTTTTGCTCATCTGCCACATTGATTATTATTTTACAATAAATTTAATACATGATAAATGTACCAATTTTCCCCTAGCTTTTTCTAAAAACATAACTTTTTGTTAATTAAAAATTGTGTATTTTAGTATATATCTACTGAAATTTTTTTATATTTCTTTTAAAGCTAATTTTGGGTTTTATATGTATTTAATGTATATATGAACATCATATGCACATATCGTTTTCTTACAATAATTATGTCAATCTAAATAAAAATGCTTTTTTTTGTATTCACATTTTTTACACAATTTAATACTATTACTTACAAATTAATTTTAAAATGCTTTATAATAATATGAAAACTATTAGAAAGTAAGAATATTTTCAATATTATAGATACTCTTTTTGAAATATTTCTGTAATAGGATTCAGAAATTAGTTTTAAAGAAATTCGATGAAGATATTACATTTGGAACAACTAAATTCTATTTGTGGATAAAAATTTGTTAAACTACAATATAGATAAAAGACTATAATTAGACTTTAAATAATTTGTAATAATTTTAAACTTGACAACAGTAATCACAGGTCTATTTTCCCTCCTTCTCTAAATGCAGGAAGGTTAAATATGTTTTAAATATGATAAGAAAGATACATAACAAAAATTTCATTCAGTCTTATACATTATATTCATATGTAAATATTGTTTAAAGAGAGTATGGCAAAAAGTCTTAAGAAGCTCATTTACAGATTGCAATGTTTTATTCCACTAGAAAGTTTAAAAACATGGTTACATAACACTGACTAGGGTATAAAAACATAATTTTCCGAAATCAACAACACATTAGGGAAAAATTGATATTAAAACAGCATAAAGTACTTAAAGAGAATTATCTGGATTGCCTTTCATATTTATGTTTTCATTTTTACAACTTTGAAAGACAAAACTCATATCTTGCTAGCTGACAGATATGTCAATATTCCTACACATTTGAGAACCCTCATTTTTGAGGCCTGAGATTATTTGACTCATCTTTTCAACCTCCTTTCAAAATATTTGTAAAACTCTTTTTCATTATAAAACTAGTTTTACAAGGAAGTGATTTTACCATTTTATTATACTGTTGCTCTCTTAAAAGATTGATCCCTTTTCTCTCACTCCAGTCTCATTATAGAACACTATGAGGCATAGAAATTTCTTAATACCACATATTAATTAAAGTTAATTAAAAATTTAATAACAAATTCAATTACAATGATTAATAATTTGTAATGCATTTGAAGAAACTAGACATAATAATTCAAAGTGGAAATGAAAAAGAACATAGCATTTCTAATAAAGCATAAATAACTGATATTGGAAACGAATTTTCATTATAGTCATTTGACCTGATTTAAAATTACAATATACATAGAATGTCCCAAAATAACAATATTGCTTAAATACTAGATGTAAATATAACTAAATGATGTAGCTTACTGATACTCTCAGTGTAGGATAATTATATTGATCAATTTCCAAAATGGTTCATATCTTTTATACCAATTAAAAAACTATAATAGACAGTTTAATAAAACAAACAAACAAAAAAGGTTCTAAATGAATAACATTTGAAAATGAAATACACACTTACTATGGATGAATAATGTAAAAATTGTAGTTCATTAATTTTTTTCCTGCAATAATTAGAAACAAAAGAGAAAAAAAATTGCTACACAAAACCGAAGATGAAATTATATTTTGGAAGAATGTGAAAGGGAAGTTAGTCAAATGTTTTTTAAGAAAAAAAAAAACAAAACCCTGAAATTTGCTTCAGATAAAAATGCATAGTACTCAGATTTTATAAGCAAAGCTAATTTTCCAAAAATGAAAGAATGTTTGTATTAGAAAATAAGCTTCTGAGAAGATTTATTGTGTTTGTGGGGTGGAGGGGAGAGATTTCTTATTTTCTCCTATTTAGAACTGTTGAAAATTGATATAATTTTCATCAAGTTTAAAAATTAAAAAGAAAGAACATTTAAGAAAAATACTGAAGATACCAGGTGAATGAAATTCTCTACTTGCCCAAATTGGTTCAGTTCAAATTGCTTATCACTGAAAAACAAATTTAAAAAAATAACATTTTTATAAAAAATGCAAGCTTTTTAAGAACATTAGTTTTTATAAAATATTTATTCCTCGTTTTTGTTGTTGCAAAATGTATAAGACATTTATAAATTTTTCACTTATATCTATTACATAGTCATAATTTCTAAACAGTTGCAGCTTTTGCCATAAAGTTAGTATCTAGACAAGATTGCTTCTGAAATCTGGTAAAAAAAAAATTACCTGTTTACTTCCTGTAATTAAGATAAGAGAAAATGTGTGAATAGCACTCATGCTAGTTATAATAAAATAGGGGTTTAAGGAGTAGAAAAAGCAAGGAAAAGAAGAAACAATGTAACATAATTTAAAATAATTGCATAATAAAAGAAGGCCTTTATTTACATACAGAAAAAAAAATTATTTATAATTTTGAATTTTGCAAAACAATTATGTTAACATGAAAGTTATGTTACCTGTCATCCTCTTTAATTGTAAATCCACAAAATTAAGGACTCAGGTGAAAGAAAAAAAAATTACTTTTATTATGATAGAAATCATTTAATTTAATTCAATTATTTAACAAAAAATATTGCAAAACAAGATTTCTTAATTATTATTTTTTTAAATTTTTGCCAATTTGCCACAATAAAATCTGTATTATTCTTCTGATAAAAATTTGTATTCTTCGTTGCTATGGTGTTATTTTGTTACTCTTATTTCTACAAAAAATATTTATTAATATTATTTCTGTTTTTGCCTAAAAGCATATCTCATGAAATCTCAATATTTAGATAAATGATATTGATTTTCATATGACAGAATTAATGAGCTATTTATCAACAATCTCTAAAAACTAGGGCAATCAGTTATTTTCAATCAATAAGATCCGTAAAAATAATGACAAGACTATAGCAGGAACTTGTATTGCTTAAAAGGGGGGGGGGTAATCCAATGAAAAAAATACACTCCAATTATGTTTCATGTAGGCAACAGACTTATTATATAGCTGGATCATTATTATTATTCATTTACCAATTGAATAATGTTTAGCTACACAAAGTGACAGGTTTATGTTTATACTTGGAAGTGTTTATTCAACTACTAAAACAAAAGTCTCCTTTCTCCACCAATTCGACGACAATGCGCCAAAACTGGTGTTTTCTCTAGTCTGGCAACCCTATTATCTTCCACCTGTACTATGGCATTGACTAGATTGAGAAACACATGTGGCAAGACCATAGTTGGCGAGTTTACAATTTTTGATCATTGCCCCAAGCTGAGGGGGGGGGGTCTTCAGTTGTGCCTAAAAAGGGGCCATTCTGCATAATACAGATCAACATTCTATATGTAATTTCAAATTCAACTAACATGAAAATTGTAAAACATTTGTTAGAGAAGAATTTAAAAACTTCACTTACATCATAGAGCACTTGAAGAATACAAATTCCGTTAAAAATCTATTAAAATCTTCAAAATTACGAAATCGGGCAAATATATATATATATATAAATTTCTTTACTCGCATTACAGATACAGGAGAATAGGGTACAGATCGTCAAGTCGCAATTATTTTTAAGATATTGTTTCATCGAATTTGATATTTTTTTCTTCGTATAATTCTGCCGAATTTTGATAGGTTTAGTTAGAATTCTTCTGCCTTGGGAAGAAAACTGGTATCTTATTCTACTGTTTTATCAAATTTGCGACTCAACTTACTAACTAGTTATCAATCTTTAATGTATTTCAGCATTTTATCGGCCAGATTGTTTCCAAAATAACAACCACAGAGAGAGAGAAAAAAAACCTTCCCTTCTCCGTAATACTAGTGCCTCAATTTCATTACAGCATTACATAATAACAACAAACATTTTAATTTCGAAAAATCTCAAGATTAGTTGAGCTGTTAATTTCCTATTGAGGAATGGTGGTAAATGTACTGTTATTCCTATTATATAAATTTTAATATAAGTGTTCACAAATTAATTTTATACAGAGTCATTCAGCGCAATCAGCAGCAATTTAATTTTCAAATATTTGAAGTATGTAATAGCTTTTTTTCTTTTCCTAACCTAATAATTTTAATTTAATTTTATCCACGTATATTTATATCTACTTCTCAACTCTGTAAGGTCACGTGAGAAATCGAAACTGAAACTTTAAGCGGGAGTAAAGGAGTTTCAGAGTATATCGGAATTTCTGTTGTTTAATTGTGGAGAGGGTAAGTTCACTGATTTCTTATATATAACTTGTACTGAATGTTTTGTATCCATGCTTTAATTAACTTTCTATTATTCAGTGACTAATCACCGAGATGCATGATCTTAATAACCGATAAGAAAATGTATGCCATGGTAGATAGATGGATATAATACTACCTTCCTATTAATAATAATTGAAATGATCTGATGTGAACATTTATTGTAAAGTTAAATATTAAAAAGTTATACATTTGCCTATTTATGATGATGTGGATTCATCAGTAGTGACGGATGCTGACTGTATAAGACCTAAGGCATTGAACTATAAGACCAATCTTGGATAAATTAGGTTAAAATAAGAAAAAAATGTGAACTGCATTAATTTGGATTTTTAATTTTATCACTTTTTTGTAAGATTCTTTTTATAATTCGATGAAAGTTTTTTAATGTGTGTATTTTATGCATCTTAACATTTTTTTTAAATATATTTTATTATCAGTACAGATTTTATACACTATGCCTTTTTTTTTTAACGAATGATATTATTTTACCGAATCTTGTATTTTGTACATATACAAGTTGGTTGATGAAGTTGTTTTAAAACCTTTTAAATCAAAACAGCATTTCGCATAGGTTGAGAAGTTATGTATAGCTGTGGTAAAATGAGTATGCTATAATTATTGCAACTGATTATAGCTCTCCTAACGGCCAGTTAAGGAAATTACGAAAAAAAACTCAATAAATTATATTTAACGATATCATAATAACCATAGAAAAGATTTCACAGTATTAGTCTGTAAAGCTGGCTTGAATATTTGTGATTAAAATTACTAAATTTCTGTGACATGAGATAGGATACATCCTGAATTAAAAAATGTGTTTTCTGGTATTATCCAACAATTTTCTCGAGGTAAGTGATGATGAAAGTAAACAGAAATTAAAAAATATATCTGAAAAACGCATTCCGACAGTGGATTCGTGGATAAATTTTTCAATTATGTGGACGAACAATTTTTCAAATCGCGGAATGTTCATAATATTAATCGCGAATCTCACCTTCAGTTTTACAAAAAAAACAAGCTTTATTTTGCGCTTTTATTATGATTAACCATAAATTTTTCTAATTAGATCTTTCGATGGGTCTCCTTAATTTAATTTTATTATTTTTTAAAAATATTTTTGTAACTTTCTTATTCGAAACTTCATATTTTGTTGTTAAAAAGTTAAAAGCATTAAAATAATTAAAACATTCAACACAAATGTCAACACAAATTAAATCAAAACTAATTAGGTCGAAATTCAAATTTAATTCGGAATTAAACAATAAAAAGTTCACAAAAATGAAAAGTAAATGAAATTAAAACCTGTTTATGAAACAAATCTAAATTAATATAATCATGTAAACGAAACTAAAAATTGGTATCGAAACTAAAAATTATTTCGGATTCGAACAAGTTTTAAAATAAAAAACAACAACAAATAATTGTATTTAGTAAGCGCAAGTGCAGCTACAACTAAAATACAGATGAATCTAAATTAAGTAACAAAATAAGCTAAGCAGAAAGGAACACAACCGAATCAAAACTACAACCAGTAATATATATATATATATATTATTTGTGTGTGTAATGATATTTTAAAAAATAATTTAAACTCAATTAATTTCCAAAGTTTTATCTTAATATAACCCATATTAACTTCATTCTAAAATGTTCTCTTATTTTCTGATCAATTTCACTTATTTATTTATTTAATTAATGTAATAGAAGCTCTGTAAAAATGCCGAAGTCAGCGTTCCTACACTCCAAGTAAAGGGATAAGAAATTCTTTTAAAAGATACATAAGTCCCATCTGCTTAAATCTACATATGTACAGGGATCCTTTTGTGTCTCATCTATATCTATATCTATACTTATAATAAAGCTCAATGTGTGTGTGTGTGTGTGTTGGCGCTCTACAGACCAGACCGTTGGACCTACAGCTACCAAATTTGGTACATGTATACCTTGGAGGTCAAGAATGTGCACCTCGGAGCCCTTTTTTCCAATTTTTAATTAGAATTTGAATAAATTAAAATTTAAGTGAAATTTCGACGATTTTTCGCTATAACTTCTGAAAATATTATCGCACAAACATGAATTTTACATCAATTTAAGGATTAAAAAATTAGCTTTCTATGGTATCAGTGTTTTCATGTATAACTTAAGCTTCTATTTTTAACGAATTTTTAAAGAAATATTTTAACCATGTTTTACAACAATATATTTCGGACAAAACAATAAAATTTTATCTGCACTAGCACGTCAAGGGGGGAAAATTAGGTTTTATCAGCATGTTGCCATCCTATTGACGGAAGTTCAAACTAAAAAAACAACAACTATCATTACAAATTAAATCTTAAGAAATGCAACTTTTAACACGTGACTGGGTAAAATAAAAGAAATATAATATGTGACATTTTCTAAAATAAATAATGAACGAGCAAAGGGAAAAAAATAGCTTTTATTGAACTGTTGAAATCATACTGACAGAAGTTCAAATTAAAAAATAAATTAACTATGACTGCAAATTAAATAAAATAAAAATGTAACATTCACCAGGTGATTGGATGAAATTAAATAAATATTAAATGTTATGCTTTCTAAAAAAGAAATACAAGACAAAGGTTTCTATGATCGTTTGCAACATCTATATCATTAATTTAGTGAATCAGTGTTACGTGACTTTCGAAGTTTAAGTATATCTGGCAGAGAAATTATAAAGAGAGCAAGGCACATAAGTATTTAATTGAAAATCTTAGACCCCATTACTCTTGGCGAATCAGCTGGTCGCCAAAGGCGTCTAGTACTTAAAATAAAGCTCAATGTGTGTATGTATGTGTGTTGGCGCTCTACTGACCAGACTGTTGGACCTACAGCTACCAAATTTGGTGCATGTATACCTTGGAGGTCGGAAATGTGCACCTCGGAGCCCTTTTTTCGAATTTTTAATTAGAATTTGAATTAATTAAAATTTAAGCGAAATTTCGACGTTTTTCCATTATAACTTCCGAACTATTATCGCACAAACATGATTTTTACATCAATTTAAAGATTAAAAAATTAGCTTTCTAATGGTTATTTTAATGTATAACTTAAGCTTCTATTTCTAACGAATTTTTAAAGAAATATTTTAACCATGTTTTTTTAGCACGTGACTGGATAAAAGAAAACAATGACGGAAGTTAAAAAAAAACTATCATCACAAATCAAATTTAAAGAAATGCATCTTTCAGCACGTGACTGGATAAAATAAAAGAAATATAAAATGTGATATTTTCTTAAAAAATAAATGCAAGGCAAAGGATTCTATGATCGCTTGCTGTATTTGAATCATTTATTCAATAAATTATCTTTATTTATACAGGGTTGAATTCATACAGGATATGCATTCAAATTCCGGTCCAATGGCTAATTTGTAAAATATTATTAATAGGCATATATATAATATTTAATACTATTAATTTGATCTAAATGAAGTAAATAATTACTTTTTATGTAGCTTGAGTCAATGCATCTATGAATAATGAGTTTGATTTCTTCATACTTTGCTCTGTGAGCCATATTTTATAAAATATTTTTATTAATATTTTAAATGAGAGTTGCTACATCGATCAGTCTTCTAAATCAATCATTAAAACTGACTGATTTATAAAATTAAAGAATATTGTTAGGAAAGCTTGATCTTTTAGAACTTTCCGTCTATCGTCTTAAAGAGAATATTAATTTCAGGACAATCAATGCCCGGAATTACTTCAAGGCTAATGAATATGTGATTTAATTGAAAATTATAGAACGCATTACTCATGGTGAACCAGTTGGTCGCCAAAGGCGGCTAGTGGTATATAATCATGGGAATAAATATTTTTTTGACTGTTTTCTTTTTTCACTGTTGTGTCGTTCAGTGAAGTGACGTACCTCGTCGCTTCTTGCTTGTACATAAATCATGCCTCCCGAGATGAAATAAAGCGAAGGTTCGAAATTCCAAGTGTCTTCTCACTCTTTAGCCTCGAAACTGCTCCAAAAATTGTGTGTGTGTTAATTTTCAGTTTTTCCGATTGGTAAAAAAAGTTATCTAGTCATCAAAGCTTTTATTGTAACCTAGTAGCCAATTTTCCTTGAATTTACTTCACGCCGACATTGATAAATAGTGCTTAGAAACTAGAACTAAAAGTGTCCTGCAGCATTATAATGTGAGTAAGCATTGGAAATAATGCCTGTAGATATTATAGAACGTTTCTCAGTAATGTCAAGGGGCCGCGGTGGCCTGGTGGTAAGGTCTCGGCTTCGGAACCATAGGGTTTCAGTTTCGAGACTCGATTCCACCGAAGAACCGTCGTGTGAGGGGGGGGGTCTCTTGCACGTTAAATCTGTCTGGCCAAACGTCCTCCCGCTGGTGTGAAGAGGAGGTGCCAGTTCAGGTGTCATCCTCATCATCTGACGTTGGTTCAAAATGACGAGGTCCATCCCAAAATAGCCCTCGTGTTGCTTTAAAACGGGACGTTAATATAACTAAACTAAACTAAACAGTTATGTCAAAGGTCAAGTGATATAATGTCCCTAGTATTGCTAAACTGAGGTGGGCACAGATAGTCCCATGATTGAAGAAATGTTGGATTGTCAGGGTGCATCTTTTAGGAAGATAAATTAAATAAAAATATGAATATTTTCTAGGCCAAGCTGTCTGCGACTGATTTCTCTGCACGCTAAGCTTTGGGAAATAAATAATATATTAACACTGATAGCTAATCCTTCATTAAGGTTGTGTGGAGTGCCAATCATAGACCTGCTTTAGTGATCGAAATTATCTTTATAAAAAATTGTTTAGCAGCAGATCTGGTTTGATTCTGCTAGGTGAAAGCGCTTGACGGCAACCCAGGTAATTAGCTTGCCTATCTCTATACGAAATCGACCACATTGGAATGTGTACAAAAGAATATTCGGACACTTTAGTCTTGTATAAAATTTAGAATCGGAAAAGAACTTTCTAAAGTTTGAAAGTATATTTGGGAAGAACATGATGTGGAATCAGGAAGAAGGTTCAGGACATACTTGAGTCGCGTGGACATTAAGTTTTTAATTAGTGATAAATTTGTAATTTTTTTCTTAACAACTTATGGGCTATTCCTAGATTTTTTTAAAAAATAGACTCACTTTTATGCTCATGTGTTCTAGTGGGTGATGTGAACATTGTACGTGTCCACTTACGAAGGATTTTCTTTTGAAATAACGCTGTGTAATATAGTTTAAAAGCTTACACAAAAACACTGGGTGTCAAAAATCTCTGGAGAAAAACTTAAGATTTGGTGAGGGTCTGTGTAAGATTAGAGGAGTTTTTATTTTGTATCTGCTAGTTGGACCGACGAGGTTTTCATTCTTTTTATTTTCTTACTAGCCGCCACTGGCGACCAGCTGGTTCGCAATGAGTAATGTGTTCTAAAACTTTTTTTCGGTGATGTTGCCAAAAT
Organism: Argiope trifasciata; assembly: GCA_026543055.1. Taxonomy (NCBI): domain Eukaryota; kingdom Metazoa; phylum Arthropoda; class Arachnida; order Araneae; family Araneidae; genus Argiope; species Argiope trifasciata. Next base: position 3,335,865 of record JAPMOQ010041184.1, on the reverse strand, counting down.
ATTAATTATTTTTTAAAAAAAAGGGAAAAAAATTATTCAATAAATGATTTAAATGTTGCAAACGATTATAGAAACCTTGGCTTTGCATTCCTTTTTTAGAAACTATCACATTTTATAATGGAAAAAAAAATTAATGATACAGATATTGCAAACGATTATAGAAATATGCCATTAAATCGGGATTTCAATGCATATCCTGTCGAAATTCAATCAGGTTTACCGTAAATAAAGATTTATTGAATTAATGATTTAGATATTGCAAGCGATTATAGAAACCTTTGCCTTTGCATTTATTTTTTCTAGAAATTATCACATTTTATATTTATTTTATCCAGTCACCTACTAAAAGTTGCATTTCTTTAGATTTATTTGCGATGATAGGTTTTTTTTTATTTGAATTTCCGGCATTTATTTCTTTTATTTTATCCAGTCACGATAAAAAAAAAAAACATGGTTAAAATATTTCTTTAAAAATTCGTTAAAAACAGTAGCTTAAGTTATACATTAAAAAAATGATACCATTAGAAGGCTAATTTTTAATCTTTAAATTGATGTAAAAATCATGTTTGTGCGATAATATTTTCGGAAGTTATAGCAGATCGAAATTTTACTTTTAATTTTAATTAATTCAAATTCTAATTAAAAATTCCAAAAAAGGGCTCCGAGGTGCACATTCCCGACCTCCAAGGTATACATGTACCAAATTTGGTGGCTGTTAGTCCTATGGTCTGGTCTGTAAAGCGCCAACACACACACACACACACACACACACACACACACACACACACACACACATTGGGCTTTATTATAAGTATAGATATAAGTAACATAGAGAAATAATGGTAATCGTTAAAAAAATTCGAACTCGAGATTGGGACGAATCTCCACGTCTTAGACCTTCCTGAGACAGAAAAACACATTCTAAGAAAATGTACGTATGTCTGTCTGTCTGTGACAAAGATAACACAAAAACGCTTTGAGCTAGATAAGTGAAATTTGGTACACGGTCTTTAGGCCGAATTTACAGAGTTCCATCAAATCCTGAATAATTTATGTCTTAAAGATGTCCGACTGTTCGAATATAAGTCAACACGATAATTACCTAATGAAGATAATTAAATGAATAAAATTCGGTACACAAATTTAACATCTGCGGTGTCGACACCTCACAGATTTGGAGCCAAATCCATTAATAAATTGATTGTCTCTTTTTATCTACTTTCAAAATCCTGTAAAGGCAATACTTCCAAAATGCAACGATTTTATGTATCAAATTTGATATGGGAATTTTTGACTACAAGTACAGTTTTGTGTCTAATTTTGTTTCAATTCGTTGTTAAGAACTTGTCTAAAACACAAATTCTCTTTCTCGTTAACATTAACTCACTTCAAGAATTAAATCTCTAAATAATTCCCAAAAGACTGCACAATAGATTCAGTAAAAATAATAAATTTACGCCAAAAGAATATTTTGTAACTATTGTACACTAATGCTTTGTAAAGCTTTTTCTGGCATGAGAAGTTTATTGGAGAGTATGAGAGAAAGTTCTGAAGAGAATACTTCCACTTGGTTTGAATTTTGTTTTTATCTTGCGGATTTTTACTGCACCTGTTGATGCGACTGAATTTTGCCACTCTTTTAATCTTTTTATATACTAGCTGCCTTTGGCGACCAACTATTTCGCCATGAGAAATGCGTTCTAAAATTTTCAGTTAAATACTTACATACCTTGCTCTCTTCATAAATTATCAGTCAAACATATTTAAATTTCAAACTTCGACAGTCACGTAACTCGTATTATTATAGAAGCCTTAGGATTCTTTGTTCATTGTAATCTGATTTGCAATCAGCTGTTGTGGAATTATGTGGAAAATATCCCATCTTTTATTTATTCCATAACATAGCTCTATCATTTCAACACGTGCTGAGCGTCATACTTTCCTCGGTTTAATTTGCTTTAAGAATTAATTTAATCATTCGTTTTGAGTTTTTGTCAAAGTGACGGCAAAGCACTGGCACTCTCTTAAAGTGCTCTTGCAGGTTAAATTCTATTTTCATTTTGTGAGAAATTAATTGTTGGAAAATGTAGTTAAAGTATGTAAAAAATCATTAAAAATGGAAATTTAATGTATAGGTCAAAACATTATTATCAGTGAAAAAAAAAATCATTTTTTAGAGGATTTAAAAACAGTTTTGCGCTTTAATATTTTCGGAAGTTATAGCAAAAATTTCCAAATGTTAGCGTAATTTTTAATTAATTAAAGTTTCAAAAAATCTCCGTCTAAATATGCTTTTCCATCCTCCAAAGTAAATTTGTTTATACCAAGTGCGATAGCTCTAGATCATATGGTCTGGTGTGCAGTGCCTTAACACACACACACACACACACACTCATTCATTCATATACGCAAACACATATTCATTTGATTTTCAGCCTTTGAGTAATTCAGGGTAATGATTGGCCTGAAATTGATATTGTCTTTAAGATGGTGGACGGAAATATTTGAAATAACGCATTTAAATAATAATATTCTTTTATTTTTATAAATCAATCAGTTTTAATGATTGATTTAGAAGATTGATTGATGTAAAAACTTTTGTTTAAAATATTAGTAAAAATATTTTGTAAAATATGCCTCACAGAGCAAAGTATGAAAAAAATCTAAAACTCATTATTCCTTAATGCATTGTTTGATTCGAGCTGCATAAAATGTAATTACTTACTTCATTTAGTTCAAGTTAACAGTACTAAACAATTTGTATGCCTATTACTAATAATTTACGAATTAGCCATTAGGGCTCGAATTTGAATACATATCCTGTATAAACTAAACCGTGTTTAAATAAAGTTGATTTATTGAATTAATGATATAGATATTGCAAACGATGGTAGAAACCTTTGCTTTGAATTTATTTTTTTAGAAAATATAACATTTAATGTTTATTTTATCCAGTCTTGTGCTGAAAGTTACATTTTTTTAGATATAATTTAGCACATTTTAGTTCTGCTGACATAATGGCAAATTTGTAGTTTTTGAATGTTAAGCTGAATTATTAGTTAAAATTTCGTTTAGAATTTTTTTTAACTGCAATAGATTAATAAATCATAATTGATTACTATTTTCATGATTTCCAGTGGATTCAAGTTTATTTTTTGACCTACAAGGTAGTTAAAATTAAAGTTCCACTTTGAAATGGTCATAAAAAAAACTACTGGACCAAATGTTATCAAATTTGGAAATAGTTCATGGGGATTTCTTCTCTCTCCCAAAGGAGAAAAAAAATTACAAAAATTAAGAAATAGCTGTATATGTAATATTGTTAAACAAACTAGAACATGAAGGAAGACATCAGTTTAAAAATTATTTTATCCTTTCTACAACGTGTTACAAGGCATGTTTAATGTGGCTTCCACTATTTTCTGAAAGCAAGTTAAATCGCATTACCAAATCCTCAGCAGTATTAGCATATCAGGAGGAATGTTACGCACATGTCGGTGTTTCGCATTTTTTAGTTCCGCTAAATTGTTCAAATTATCACTATAGACAGTGTTTTTTGAGGTAACACACATTGAACATGCTTTGCAAACACGTTTCTGAAACGATTAAACACATTTTAAACCAATGTCTTCATGTCCAATTTTGTTTAACAATATTGCATACAGCGTCTTTCTACCTTGTTAATGAGTGTTTGATTTTTTTTTTTTTTTCCGTAAAAGGAATTCCCGTGACTTTATTTAAACTAATACCCAGTTTGATAACATTTAGTTCAGTTGTTCCCGTTTGATGACAATTTCAAAGTGGAGCTTTTATTGTAACCTTGCCTGTATTTTGTCTTTACTGGTATGCGTTCGTAATTTGTGTCCTTTCGGTATAGTGTTTATGAAACAGAATTTATGATCTGTGGTTTTAGTTCAAAATATTGATTTTAGGAAAATTTTCGTTTATTCCTGCACAGAATCATTTCATTTATCAATTCTTCTTGCAAATTGTAAGATACATATATGCAATTTATTTATATTTGTTCTATAATTGAAATTTTAAAACTGCATTATTTCTATAATGCTATGTATTTTTTTAAATTATATATATACTAGTCGCCTTTGGCGACCAGCTGGTTTGCCATGAGTAATGCGTTCTAAAATTTTCAATTAAATCACATATTCATTAGCCTTGAGGTAATTCCAGGCAGTGATTGGCCTGAAGTTAATATTTTCTTTAAAATGATATACGGAAAATTCTAAAAGAACACGTTTTCGTAATAATATTCTTTAATTTTATAAATATCAGTTTTAATTATCAGTTATGCTTCCCAAATATGAAAAATATTTTTTCGGTGATGTTGCCAAAATATTAAATATAGTTTTTTCCCTTTTTCGCTTTCTTTAAAAAAAAGAAAGCGAAAAAGGGAAAAAAATTATTGAATTAATGATACAGATATTGCAAACGATTATAGAAATATGCCATTAAGTCGGGATTTCAATGCGTTTTCTGTCTAAATTCAATCAGGTTTACCATAAATAAAGAAGATTTGTTGAATTAATTATTTACGCATTGCAAACGATTATAGAAACCTTTGCTTTGCATTAATTTTTTTAAAGAAAATATCACATTTTATGTTTTTTTTTTTTTTTTTTTCCCCTGTTACGTGCTGAAAGTTGTGTTTCTTTAGATTTATTTTGTGATGATAGTTTTTTTTAACTTGAACTGCCGTCATTGTTTTCTTTTATTTGATCCAGTCACGTGCTGAAAAAAAAACATGGTTAAAATATTACTTTAAAAACTCGTTAAAAATAGAAAATTAAGTTATAAATTAAAACACTGATACCATTAAAAGGCTAATTTTTTAATCTTTAAATTGATGTAAAAATCATGTTTGTGCGATAATATTTGTGGAAGTTATAGCGGAAAAACGTCGAAATTTCGTTTAAATTTTAATTAATTCAAATTCTAATTAAAAATTTGAAAAAAGAGCACCGAAGTGAACATTCCTGATCTCCAAGGTATACATGTGCCAAATTTGATATCTGTAGGTCCAACGGTCTGGCCTGTGGAGCGCAAACACACACACACACATTGAGCTTTATTATAAGTATTGATTTATTAACTATCAGCTTTGGAAACTAGCTGGTTCGCCAAGAGTAATGCGCTATTAAATTTTCAATTAAATATTTATTTATATTTTTTGGTTTCTTAATAGCTTCGTCGGTAAAATATTTTTAAGCTGCAAATTTTAGTTGCCACATTTTTTATGCTTTTATAAAAGCGTTACTGTCTTTTATTCATTGTTACTGTTTATCTCTTTAATTTTTAGTGAAAGAAAGAAAATTTCAATCAATCCGAAAACGTATTTGCTAAAACCAAGTATACATATTTTTTAAATATGATTACAGAAAATCGAATCTTTCATCTTTATAATCTTATATGTACTACAGAATATTTTTTATACCTAATTAAATCAATATTTCTAAGAATTATTCAGTAAAAAAAAAATCTGATTCATTACAACATGCAGTTTGACATGCACAACGATTAAAATGTGGTAAATAATGTTTTATTTCAGTCAATAAATGTACTTCTGAAAGTAACTATTAAGTTTAAAATTAAATACGGTTTTTCAATCCTGTAAATCATATTCAGTAAAATTATCTTGACAAACTAATGTTTCAGTCTTCGACGATTAAGCTTGACTGAGTTAAAAATCTTTGAATATCATTATATTAGAATAATAAACGATTACATTATTTTGTACAATCACTTTTAGGGAAAGTCCAAGGGTATTGGCATTTTTCACAAGATGGTCAATGGAGAGGTCTAAAATTGCGCGTTTTTTAAAAAAATACAGGCATTTAAATATTTATAACACAATCAATTTTAATTGCAAAAAGAGTAGAAATGTTTTTATTTTGAATTATTAGTGTTTCAGGAATACTTTATTAAATATGACTCACAGAACAGATAATCTGTATAAAAATTTAAAATTCTTATTCATTAGAACATTTATAATTTCAAACTACAAAAAAAAAAATTATTATTTACTTCTTTAGACCATTTTTTCAGATATACAGTGAAACCTCGTTACAACAATGTTTTAGGGACCAAATAAATATATTGTTGTAGAGAGGCATATTGTTATATCGAGGGCCCACATATTTTGAGCATTTAATAAGAGGTTTTTTTTATTATTATTAGTTTAAGGTGCATAACATACTACTTTTAAGTCTATATTTAGAAGAAATTAATTTGTAAAATACTAATAATAGTGGTTTAAATACTAAAAAAAAAATAAGATAAATTCAGAAAATAAGCACATAAATATTCACATACCTGAAAACACTTTTTATTGAAAATAATCCAATATTTTTTGTTTGTTTATTCATTTTTTTAACTGTTAAGTTTACCAATACAGTATGCATTGAGTCTAGTGCACGAAAATGTTCTTCATTTGTCGACGGAAGGCTTGAAAAAAATGTCCGTAGAGAATTCACGGATTGAAGAGCTTCCTGGGATGACAATAAGGACTGCGATGGACCTGTATTATCATCATCATCAATATCTTCATCATTGTTTCCTATCTCATCAGTAATTTCAGAGAGAATATCTTCATCAGTAACTGTTGCGAAAACCATAAGATCATCATCTGTTGTTAAATAGTCTTCTATACTAATTCCAAACTTTTTACCGCTTGTTTCCTCAAGCTGGGATACGGATTTTTTGATGTATTAAACACATTCTTGATCATCTGAGAGATCATTGTCTATGGAATTTTCATCATTATCAGATTTCTTATCTTCCATAACACAAAGACCGGCCTTTTTCCAGCAATTCCGAATGGTTTTTTCTGTTACTTCCCACCAACTTCCAGCAATATTGTGACACGCTTCCTTGACATTTACAGCTTTGAAAGGGTCTTCTTCTTTATTTTCAAAGTTTACAAGTATGGAGTCCACCAACCGTTTTCTGTAATATCCTTTGAAGCACTTAATTATGCCCATATCAAGTGGCTGTAAAATTGAAGTGCAATTGGCAGGGAAAAAAGCTATTTCGATATTTTGTAGCTTTGGAAATGACGTGTGAGCACCGCAGTTATCTATCAACAAAACGATTTTTTTCTTTCTTGTCTAACTTCTGTAACCATTCGGAAAAAAGTTTAGACGTCATCCAAGCCTTCTTATTTGCTTTATACTCCACGGGAAGACTTTTCACGTTCTTAAAGCACCTTGGCTTCAATGATTTACCAATGACGAGAGGTTGTATTCTATGCGTTCCTGTGCTATTTGTACACAGAAGAACAGTCAGTCTCTGCTTTGATTTCTTCCCTCCATAACACTTTTCACCCTTGAATGCCAATGTTCGATCGGGTAGGAGTTGGAAAAACAGCCCAGCTTCATCTGCATTATAAATGTCTTCTGGAGCATACTTTTCTAAGATTTTTTTCATCTTGTTTTGCCGCCATTCATTTGCATCGTTTATCGGGGCTGACTTTTTCTCTCCGTGAATTTCTTGGAAAGTTATTCCATGACGATCTCGAAAACGCATTAACCAACCATTGCTAGCTTTGAAAGTTTCGTTCCCTAGCATTGCTGCAAATTTCCGTGCTTTTGCACATAATAAAGGTCCATTTATTGGGACATTTGTTGCTCTCATCTCTTGAAACCATTTTAAAACAGCAGCATCAATGTTTTCATTTGTCGCAACCTTCAGTCGTTTTCGCTCTGGGTTAATTTCATTTGAAGTTACAGCATCTTCGATTTGCTTTCTCTTCTTTAGGAAGGTTGCTACTGTAGATTGCGATAATCCATGTTTCTTAGCCGCATCAATCTGCTTCATTCCCTCATCAATATCATTGATAACTTTCAGTTTATCCCGAAAAGATAGTTGCTTTCGCCCAGCCATCTAAAGGCCTTATCACACGGCACAATATTTTCGGCGCTTTCCCTCAGCAAACGACAAGGAAAGTGACGTCACTTGTGTGACATCACTTAAAAGTTTAACATGATTTGTTGAATTTCGTTCGCGGGCAATATTTTCGATAACATTTTCGAACTTGTTCGAATAAGTTGTCGATTATGAAACTTGCTTGACCGGATTTTGAGGGTAGAAACGGAAAAGGGCTGGCGACATTTCACCGTGTGATAAGGCCTTTAGAGAACAATATTGCTTGAAAGAAAGAAAAGTTTAAACCAAATGTTTCGCCTAGAGCTCAAAATCGTTAAAGACTAAAACAACCTTTGAACTCACTTTTCAGGACGTCACTTAACAACACCCCGCCTCCATCTCCCTCTGTTCCTCTAACAAAGGGCACTTGTTCTGTGACAAGGTGAAAAGACAGGTCTAGATGTCCTTAAACCTTATCAGAATTCCAAAGTTTACTGGGAAATGAGACTAGGCATACATTTACACTTCAGCCCCCCTCACCCACTCCAATTCCCAAAAGGGTGGTCTCCATCTGTTTTAAAATCCGAACAATAGCTATTTATTCAGGGATAAGTTGAATATCCACAATGAGTCTTAATAGATGGAAAAAATAACAAAAGAAAACGAAAAAAAAAAGCGTTTGAAAATCAAAATATTACTATAAAGGTAGAAAATAATATTGAAATTTAGATTGAAAAAATCGTTTTACAGAGGTTTATTGTTCTAGAGAATATCGCAATATTGAGGGGAGATTAACATTAGTTTATATGCAAAATCGCCGGGACCACAAAACATTATTGTAGTAGAGGGAGTTATTGTTGTATCGGGTATCGTTGTAGCGAGAGTTTACTTATATCATTTAATAAAGTTTTTAGAAATTAACTGTTTGACCCTAACTCGAATAGATATTCCATGTTTGCCTTAATTAAAATTGATTTGTTTAATTAACAATATAGATATTATAGAAGATAATCGAAAACTTTCTTATATTTATTTTTTTAGAAAATATTTAATTTTATATTGCTTTCATTTCATCCAGACACATGCTGAAAATTATGCTTTTCTATATTTAGTTTGTATTAACAGCTTTTATAAAACTTGAGCTTTTGTCACTGTAAGGGTAAAGCATAGATAAAAGCTAAGAAAAAATTCTTGCTGATTAAATTTCGTTTTTATTTTGTGCGAAATAAATTATTGAAAAATATAACTAAAATATTTTATAAATTGTTAGATAATAGAAATTTATTTAATAAGTTAAAACATTGGTATCATTACAAAGATTATTGTTGTTATTTTAATTTGAGATAAAATTCAAATTTGTGCAGCAATATTTTCCGAAGTTATCGCGAAAACATACCGCAATTTCGTGTAATTTTTAATTAATTAAAGATTTGAAAAAACCACTCCTAGCTGCACAATTCCAACCTCTAAAGCAGAGGTGTCCAAACTACGGCCCGCGGGCCAAACCCGGCCTGCCAAGTGATTTTATCCGGCCCGCGGAGGGTTTTAAAACATAATGATGTTTTCGTCCAAACCTTTTCATTTTCATAAAGGTATATCGAAAAACTACGTGGCCAACAAAACGGAGTTGTTGTACTTGACCAAACACAAATGTCTATCGCGCTGTTAAGTTATAAGACTAAATAAAAAAATATATTTCGGTAACTTAAACATAAAAGAAATTTTATGCGCATGTGAATTTTGACGATAAGCAGAGTTTTATTGTTTTGTTGTAAATAAAGCATCAGCAATTTTGAATAGTTCGCTTAAAGAAGCACTTAAGTTTAAAAAAAACAAATATCGTTTTGATTTCAATAACGTTTTCATGGAATTATTGCACGCGCACAGTAGCGTACCTAGAACTTTTGCCGCCCGGGGCGGTCCCGTTGCTGCTGCGCATTAGAAGTTGCATGAAAATATTTCAATTTATATAAAATAATTATATAATTATACTTTGTTTGTTTAGTATTTTGTATTTTCAAGTTACAATAAAATAGTATTAATTAATAGTATTTAATGCTACTTTACTCATAATGATATTTTTCAATTTGTATATACATGTGGCCCGTATAACATGGATCTAATTTCGATCCGGCTCGTGCCGCGAAAAGTTTGGACACCTCTGCTCTAAAGTATTCTTCATGTGCCAAAATTAGAAGCTGTATGGAAACAGTGGGCGCTAGCACACGTACATTTATCTGTATTATAAGTATAGGTATTTCATAATTATTAGTTAACATTGAAGGAAATAAGACTTCCTGCATATATTGTTAATTAGTTAATTTTCTTATAATGAGATTTTTATATAAATAAACATTCCTGATATTCGTTTAAAAGTAAATTATTTCTTACTATAAATATCTGATATCACGGTATAATTTCTTAATACAATACTAAGGATGTTCAAATGCAGTTTCTCTAAAATCAGTACTCGATTTTTCTTTATCATGTGATTTTTTTTGAAGCATCAAAATGCGTCGGCAAAAAAGGGGGGGGGGGCTATTTATCGGTTTTGAGTATCCGTTTTTCGCGTTTAGGGTTATTAGAAAATAATGCAGACAGTTGCCGAATATGACGATTTATCGCCAACTAAATTTGCAACTTGATTTCCAAATTATTCACTGTCTGAATTCTCTCGAATTGTCTTAATTAATTTAAGTCATTAGCAAGTTTAAGCTGGTTTGAAACAATGACAAGACTATCAGATAACGCATGCGTCAATATTTAGAAAAACTTTTTTTTTTTCTTCCCCTATCTCAAAATTTTTCGAGCTCAAAACTTTAGTTTGCCAGCTAGAAAAATTGAAAATGAAAGTTTTTAAAAAATTATTATTAAGGCCTTTTCACTCGGTAAAATATCGTCTGCACTTTCCGTCAGCAATTTTCCATTTCTTCCCTCAGAATCCGTCAAGCAAGTTTTCACAATCGACAACTTTTTCTAACCAGCTAGGAAATACCGTCGATAGTAATGGAAATGTTCGCAAACGAAATTCAACCAAACTTTGAAGTGACGTCACACAACGTCACTTTCTTTGTCGTTTGCTGACGGAAAGTGCCGACGATATTTTGTCGTGTGATAAGGTTTTTACATATAGAGAGAAGGATAAAGACCAGTAGAGAAGTCCCGAAATTGTTTCAAACTGGTTTAAACTGATTAATGGTTTAACTAAGACAAATAATGGCTTCAAAAATAATAATATCCTCGCATGATAACGTAAAATTTGCAATCGTAGATTTCTTTTTTAATTTTATTTTTTAATTCCTATTTTTTTTAATTATTTTAGTTATGAATGGCAGTAAAAATTATGCTTGGAGAAGGGAAAATAGAAACCAGGGTTCAGAAGATAATTATGAATCGCCCCATGCAGTTGATATGTATTCTCCATCGAGCAATAGATTAAATTACCAAAGGATGGCTGGTCCATCTGAAAGAGAAAAGCAAGTATTTCACCATGAAAAAGAAGAAAATATTCGCATAAGAACCTTCTGTGAAGGCCGGGAATCAGAAACTGAAAGAGAGCAATTTCCGACGATTCATGACCAAAGAGCCTACGCAAATCGGCAGAATCAACAAAGAGGCCGTGTGAATCAAAGACGTAATTACAGAGGTAATTCAGGAGGAACAAGAAACAATTTTAATAGAAATCAATCAAGATCTTCTGATACTGAAGGTGTTTCATCCGGTGATTCGCATTCACAGTTTC
>JAPMOQ010041184.1:3305492-3324235 GCA_026543055.1 Argiope trifasciata | reverse complement strand
TTTTAATAGAAATCAACCAAGATATTCTGATACTGAAGGTGTTTCATTCGGTGATTCGCATTCACAATTTCCTCAAAGCTCCATGAATCAACCACGTGATAACAAAGGCAATTCAGGAGGGACAAGAAACAATTTTAATAGAAATCAACCAAGATCTTCTAATACTGAAGGTGTTTCATTCGGTGATTCGCATTCACAGTTTCCCCAAGGCTCAATCAATCAACAATGTGATAACAAAGACAATTCTGGAAGGAGAAGAAACAATTTTAATAGAACTCAGTCAAAATTTTCTGACACTGAAAGTGTTTCGTCGTGTGATTCACATTCACCATTTCCGAAGTCAAATGTCTGTTTTAGTATTTCAAACAAGAATCCATCACGTTGTCATTCTACTTCAGAGACACCTGAACTCTTTTCCCATTATTCCAATGCTCTAAAAGATAAGAATGTCGATACAGATCCTGTGAAAGTGAATGATTTTTCTTCCGAAGACTTTAATTTTATACTCAATACTGGGAATACCAAACATACTAATTTTGATGATTTGCCAAATAACAACAATCCGTTTGATATGAATGATGACGCAGCAAATCAAAATAATTCTGCAAAAAGTTCCAGAAATATGCTATACGAATATCAAAAGTATTTAAAACAATTGGATCCTTCACAGGTAATTATGGAATGTAGGCAACAAGTTGAGGATGATGCTAAAGAATCAATTGCTAAATGTTTGAAAAAAATTAGGGAGATATCTTCGCAAAATCATGGTTCTATATTAACACTGCACTTACAGAATTTACTGCAACAACAAAATCAGTTTGAGGATTATATAGCTAAAATTAAGGGACAGTTACCCTTATTATTTTCATCCACTAAGCTAGACCTTCTAGAGAACTGTGAAAAAATTGTAGAAGATGTTAAAAAAGAATGTAACATGTTTAATAGGTCTCTTCCTGCATATGCCTATAAAGGAGATATATTAAAAAGAATACATGACAATCAAGTTACAATAATTAGTTCTGATTCTGCATACTTTCTTAATATTCTCCTACCAATTTTTGTTAAAAGTGAATTTCCTGATCATCATCTGGTTTGTTCTGAACCTTGTCAAGTATTAACTGAAAATCTGAAAAAGAATATCTTTCAACTTTTGTATGACAAGACTCAAATAGATGAAATAAAATTCAAAAATGAAATGAATTTTGTGACTGTTGATGAGATGTTAAATTTGTTTTCAAATGATTGTACTTTCAAACAGAAGAAACTTTTTGCCATTTTGAATTTGTCATTGAAAAGATCAGTGAATCAAGATATTGTCTTGTCTTATCTAAAAGATATTTTACTAGAAAACGAGCATTTAAGATTAGTTTTAACAACAACAGTTTTTGACAACATTTGTAAATATGAGAAGTATTTTTCAAAGAAAGTTAATGTTTCCACATTTAAAATGCCTTCTTTGACCCTTCCTGTTAAAATATATTGGAAAAATTCTCCACTTCAACCAACTGATGATTATGTTAATGAAGTTGCTAAAACAGTACTTTCCATTCATATCTTGAATGATTTCGGAGATGTCATGGCATTTCTCCCTACTAGCGCTGATACAAAATCTGCATCAACTCGTATTAATGAAAAATTGTGTAATTTAGAAATTGATGATTTAAAATGTGAAATATTAAATGAGAATAGCAATCAAAAACCTTGTTTAGAATTATTTAACAAACAATCTTCTAGTAAGAGAACAGTTTTCTTAGTTACAGACTGCGCTGAAATGCTTGTTATTCCTTCTATTCGTTATATTGTGGATTGTGGTTTACGAAAAGAATACATATTTGATGGTGATAAAAAGATGGATGTATTATCTACAACATTCATTTCTCGTAGTAAATCAAAACTTCGTAAAAGCTTAGCGGGATCTTTCGGCACCGGTTTTTGTTATCGCTTGTATAGCAAAGAAGATTATCTAGAAATGCCTCATCATGAATATCCAGAAATATTAACTATCAATCCATTTAATAGTATGATAAAAATATTTCAGTATAGACCAGATTCTGCAACAACTGTAGAATTTGTGGAGTCCTTGCCTGAAAGTACAAAAGAAAGTGCTTTAGAATTATTAAAGAAATATAATGCTATTAAAGATAACACTCTCACAGATTTGGGAAAAAATATTGTAAAATTGCCTTTCCCTGCAAAGTACTCAAAACTTATCTTATTGGGTATCCATTGGGGTTTAGCTTATGAAGCTGTTATTCTTGTTGCATTTTTTTCTGTAAAAGGTCGAGTCTTTCAGTTTTCTACTGATAACGATCGGCAAAGAGAGATAGACGCTGTGAAACTGAGCCTTGTTCAACATGATAGTGATACTCTGTCTTATCTTTATATTTATAAAATGTGGTTGGATAGCAAATGTAGTGAAGCCTGGTGTGAAAAGCACTATATTAATTTCAATACACTCAAGAGCGCTCACGCAAAAGTATATGAAATTTGTCAAATTGTTGGTGATTCTTTAAAGGAAAATATAAATCAAGAATTTGTAAATATTGGAAAGAGTTCTGCAACATCTTTGTTAGAAATGCTTTTTGATTGCTTTATTGAGAATCTTTGTGTTTTCACTGGTCATTACAGAAGCGGGTATCGAGTGCTATCTTCACGTTGTATTGCTTTTCTTCATCCTTCTTCCATCATCTGCCAAATGGAAAATTTGCCCCAATTTATAATTTTTGAGCATATGGTTTGCACAAATCGAGAGTTCCTAATGTCTATAACTTCAATACCTGCTAATTTCATCACGAAAGCTATGGCGGATCAACAAATTGATTTTGACTACTCTGATATGTTTGAGAAATCTTTAATTCCAAGGGTTATTGAACCTGTTGGGGAACGAATGATAAAGCAAGTTCTCTTGGGTAAGAAGGGAAAAAAATTAAAAGCAATTGAGGCTCACATTAAATCATCGTTGTCGACTGAATCTATAGTCATTGAACCAATAGCTGAAAAAGGGCGGGTTATAATATATGCTTTAGAGAATCAGATTAATGAAGCATTTACGTTGCTGGATAATATATTAAAACAGCAATTTCAAAATTTTGCTAACTTGGAGCAGGTTCATACTCTGGAAATGAAGCGAGGACAAATTGTAATACCTATTGAGATGAAGTGGCTTAGAGGGGGACAAGTTACCTCTGTCAAAATTGGAAATAATTCCCAGAGCGCAGTGAATAATGCAAGTGAGACTGATGCTGAAGAAAATCCAAGTGATCAGCAGCCTTGCGTTATTCAGCAATCCATTAATGTAACTTGGGTTAGGCGTCCTTGCAACGGTAAAGGTTTTGTGACCTTCCGCAACGAAGATTTTATGAGAGCTCGTAAATTAACAATGAAAAGTTTTCGTATACTTGATTCTGACATGTTTGTGCAACTTAGCAGGATTGAAAAGAATCAATTATATATTACAGGAATACCTAAAGAGGCTAAACCTTCTGACTTAGAAGCATTTTTTTCTGATTTATTACCTGATGTAAAGCCTATTAAAATTGAACTGAAATATTCAGCTCCATTTGAAACTTCTAAAGAAGATCTGTTTGAAATCGAAAATAGACTCAAAGAAATTTGCTATAAATTTTCAAAGCTTTCCAATTTTGAAGTAGTTATACCTCCTCCTTCACCAACAGCTACTATTATGAAAGCCTTCATAAACATTAAAGATAAGGAAGATATTGAATTAGCTATTGAAAATTTATCAAATTGCAAGATTGGCAATGCGAAATTGGCATGTAAACCTGTGTACCGTTCCATAATTAAATGTAGTTTGAAAATATCCGAAGCCTTAAAACCCCAATTTAAGCAAACTTTGGTTGAATTTCAGAACAAATTAAAGGCAAAGTTTGTAAATGATGACCTTTTTGAATTTTCTATTAGCCAAGCATCAGATGATTTAGCTGTTATCAAAATGTTATCAAATAAGCAAGACATTTTGTTAATGCTACAACAAGTCGTTAATCGATTATTGGAAGGAGAGATACTGAACAAAAGTTTCAGTTCCAAGCTGAACAAGATATTCTGCCATGGTGGTCACTTGTGGCTTAGAAGCTTTGAGAAAACATCTAATGTTCTTATTATTGATGATTACAATAATAAAACTCTTAGACTGTATGGATCGAAAGAAAACTGTCACAATTGTAAGAAGAGGATTCTACAATTTTTAGAAGATAGAGAAAATGAAGCAGTGGTAGTAATTCCATTATCTGGACAGAGGAAACTTCTGAAAGAAATAATTAAGAAATACGGAGCTAATCTTGAGAAGTTTATTGAATCTTGCGAGCTACAAACTGCTGTGTTGGACATCAAATCATGCTCTATTTCTTTACATGGATGTCAAGATAGCATTGAACAGGTAAGAGCTTTTTTTCTGATAATTAAAAAAAATGTTCTAAATTTTGCTTGTCCTTATATTGCTTAATTAATGCGTTCAGGCTGCGGAATGCTTAAAAGAGTTAGCTACTGGATTGCATTCAAGTGATTCCTCTGAGGTTATTTCCAGTGCAGAAAAATGTCCCTTGTGTCTTTGCCCTGCTTTCAATTTGACATTTCGATTGGAATCATGTGGTCATTTGTATTGCAGTGAATGTATTGAAGGACTAGTGGACCAAGCAGCATTTCCTCTTCGTTGCTGTGCCGAGGTTTGTAATTTTCTGTGTTTTAGTTTTGTAGGAAATCTTGCATTGCAAGTAAAGGGGAAAATATAAATTCTTATCAAAGTACTTCTAAAGAGCAAGAGAAATGCAGTTTTTATGTATTCGATTAAAAAAAATTTTTAAATTAATATTTAGAGTTTTAGTAATTTAACTATAAAGATATTTTTGTGTCTATTATATTTAAATCATCCAAATATTACGACATGTGCATGATTCCATTAAATTGTGAGAATGAAAGTTGCGTTATTTTAATTGTTGATTTAATAGCATGCTTATTGTGTATCTGTTCCTTTGTAGTGAATTCCAATCCCATGTCATATATTAGACACATAAATGTCCGATTCATCTATCTTGTAAATTTCTCAATATTGTAACTTCACTTTTTTTTTATTACTTTCTTCTATATGTTGTAGCATGCAGCAGGTATAGTAAATGTGAAAAAATTCGAATTCTAGTTTTTGACGAATCTCCACATTTCAGACGTTCTCGAATTCGATAAACACATTCACGCACATTTTTGGTTCATCTGTTTATCTGTGACAAATAAAACTCTGAAAAGCTTTGACCTAGACTTTTGTAATTTGGTATACGGTTTTTACACCAAATATGCAGATTTATATCAGTTTTAACTAAGTTATATTCTGAGGAAGTCCATCTGTTTAACTGTTCGAGTATAACTTAACACAGTAATTCCAAAAGTAGAGAGCTAAATTTTTAAAATTCAGTACACAGATTAACATCTATAGATTAGACACTATCCACATTTTGTACCAAATCCATCAACGAGTTGACTGATAATAGGTCTGTGGTTTCATAAATATATAAATACGATAATTAAAAAATTCTATTACTTAAACATAACAAATTTAGTAAGAGAATTAATGACTACAAGTGCTGTTTACTGTCAAAATTTTGTTTCATTCAGTGGATAAAAATGTGTCTAAAATACAAAATTGACTTTTTGGATACTATTAATGCACGCCGAGTATTAAACGTCAAATAACACGCCACCGATAGTAAGATAGATTAATTGAAAATGCTAAAATATGCCAAAAGTTAATATTTCATAACTATTGTACGTCAGTATCAGCAAGGCTCTCCTGGCTCGACAAGTTTATTAGAGAATATCCAAAAAAATTTAATGAAGCCTCACGCTGATTCGTCGTGCAAACTATTCAAATATTACATAGTGAGCTATACCATCCCTCAAAAGTTTTCCGATGGTGTTAGACTCACCTTGTAGATAGGCAGATTTTCTCCGAATGGATTTCTCCCAAAATTTCTTAGAAATCAACGAATTGGAATCTATTTTGGTTCCCCGGAATAATGTGAAATATAAAAAAAATTTCAAGTTCTTTTGATCAGAAAAGATGATAAAAGAGTTCATGTGAATTGAAAAGCATTTAATATTCGGTTGGACCGTCTCTAGCTAGGATCATAGCAGTCACTCTATTAGGCATGGAATGCAAAAGGTTTTGCAATGTTTCTTTTGGAATTTCATGGTGCTAAACTTGTATTATTGTTTCTTGAATTTTTCGTTTTGTTCTGGGATGATTCTGCTATTTCTTTCCCAATATACTTCATAAATTCTCAGTGAAGTTGAAATCTGGTAAATTACTTGGATATGCAAGAACATTAATACCATGTTTTGCAAACGCAGCTTTAACATAAAACATATAAAGCAGCTGTAACGTATCAATGCATGCGTAATCTGATAGTCCAGTGATTGTTTCAAACCTGTTTAAACTAAACCGTTGACTTAAATTAATTAAGACATTTTAAATAATTAAAAAATCAAGTTGTAACTTTAGTTGGCGATAAATCACCAAATGTGACAACTTTCTGCATTCTTTTTAATAACCCTAAGAGTGAAAAATGGATGACTCAAATGCGATAAATCGCCAATTTGTTTCTAATGCATTTTGAGGCTTCAGCAATTTGTTTCCTACTCATGTTGAGGCTTCAAAAACTTCAAACTAAAATAACATGATGCTCTCACATGATTAAAAAAAGCTGACCTTCAAAATTTTGTAAGGAAATAATTGGAAAAATATTTCTTGCAGATATTTTTTCGTTTTTGTTTTACAATCCAATTGTTTATCCTGTTCTTAATAGGAATCATTATTGACAAAGCAGATTTTATGAAATCAAGTGATAAATTTACGTTGAAATTCTATAAAATCTGTAAAAGATTGAAATTCATACTGGGTGACTAGTTCAACTACTTATGCCATTGATAATTTTTTTTCAAGTTTTGACGGCTCACAAAAGAGGTGAACACACGAAAACAATTACTTTTATAGCAACCAACTTGATTGTGACTTAATAACAACCACATTAACTCAAAAGGAAGATAGACTTTTCTTTCAACTCCAAAACACCGTGTCAATTCCTGAATTCTATTAAACTGAAGATATTACCTTACTATTTGTATAAACAATCATGCTCACTGGCTACTTTTAAATGCAGAAAAACCTTTTTCTTAACATATGAAGAAAAGCGCACTTCTTTCTTGCAGTTATATCAAGAATTTCCAAAATTTCTAATAATTATTAAAGACTTTAATAAATCAAGAATTTTCAAAAATTTTGATAATTATTCAAGAAGTATTTAGAGAGACAATATTATTAATATAACATGACTTGCTTCAGCGCAAGGATCAGTTTTTTTCTTTCTGGTACATATAGTATAAAGAAACTACTGTAATATTCGAAATCTCGAAAATCTTCGGTAATATAAATCTTCGATCTGTAATCTTCAAAAAATTCGAATTCGGGATTTTGATGAATCTGTAAGTTTTTTTATTTCTTTGAGGTCGAAACACACGTTTTTAGAAAATGTCTACCCGTCTCTCTGTCTGTACCAAAGATAATTAGAAAAAGCTTTGAGCTAGAGAGTTGAAATTTAGTATACGGTCTTTATACCAAATTTGCAAAAAGCGTTTAAATTTTGAGTAGAATCTGTTCTAGGGATAGTCCGTATGTCTGACTGTAAATTAATCCGCAAATCACGGTTCGGCGCTGTGGATGTGGGGCAAATTAGTCCGATGAGTTCTGTGATAAAAATGAATGCCTAATTTTACGCGAAATACATGGACCGAATTGTACAAAAGAAATTGTGCCGCAGCACGTAAGCAGTAAATCAGTAATAAATAATCGTAATAAGACAAGGCTTATAAAGAATTCACTTGAGCTCAACTCAGCAGAATTAGTTATTGACTACATCAGCTCTGTCTTCCCGTTTTGTAAAGTTTTCTTGACGGGACAAAGAAAATTCCAGAAAGATCGCAGTTATTCGATTGCTGTGACCAAGATTCTTGTAGTTTCTGGATTTTTCGATTTTGTCGCTAAGGCCTAAGTTCTTTGATTTTGGCATCCTTTAGCAACCATCAGAACTATTTGTAAAATTGTCTTCCTTACCATGTATTTGATTGCGCTGAGAAGTAGCATCACTAATTCATAACAATTTTTTATAACTTTACTGTGATACTTTTCGATAATGAGTCTTATTTTTATGTTAATCTATGATTACAACTCTTTTCTGTTGCCTAAGCTTTCCTTGGATGCTTAAGAAAAGCAGAATATTTGTTTTTAGGAAAACATTCATTATCAATTTTTAAATAATGACATTTTTAACAATTTTTTTCTAATTTTATTATTTTTTAGGAATGTGACCAAGATATTTTGCTTGATGATATTTGTAAAGCACTTGGAGATGATCCAGCTAGGATCAAAGTAATGTTGGACAAATCATTGAAATATTACCTTGAAAGACACGCTGAAGATATAATTCATTGTCCAGCTCCGGATTGTCCCATGTTTTTCTTCAAAAATGAAGTAGTTGGTGATAAACATAACTGCCGTTTGTGTCAGAATGACATATGTATTAAGTAAGTTTGCTTTTAGGTTTCAATTCTGTCTATTTCTTTATCCAGATGGAACTTCAATTCTTTCCTTTAAGATTTTCTATTTTATCTTTAATTTTTTTTAAATATGTCATATTTTGCATAAATTCTTTTAATTATGTATTTAATTGACAATGTCATTAGCTGTATTTTTACCTTTAAGAGGAATAATAATAAATACATAACTAAACATTGTCATATCTTAATTTACGTTTTAAGATTCTGTAATCAATCTTATTTTTAAACATGACAATAAAGTTTATTAATGTGGAAACTACATTTAACCATGTTATTTCAGAACGTAGGAGCATTTTAATTGCAGCTTTTTAATGCTTAATTTTATTCCTATTAATTATAATTTGTAGATTATTATCAAAATAATGAAAACATCAGTAAATAAAAGTGGCATTTTTAAATGCACTACATAAGCATTAAAATATAAGAATAGACGCCAGTTATTTTTATAAAAAGCAATGTATACATTCTGGTAGAATACGTAAGATTCATTGAAGTTCTGTAATTCTTGAATTTTTTTCAAAAGCCGGACTTCTCAGAGTTTCAAAAAGCCGAATTGTTGAGACTCATCTAGCTGGAGTAAGTGTGACAGAAACATTAGAACTTTTAGAGGTTTCTGGAGGTACGGTGTCTAAAATCATGACAGCGTACAAACGGCTGAGCAAAACAAAATAGTGGATGGGAAAGAGAAGCCCAGTGAAAGAGACCGATGGGTATTGAAACGGATTATAATGTCTAAAAAGTGAACAACTGCAGCAAAAGTAACCGCAGAGCTTGATATCCATCGTTATTCTCCATAATTAGAAAACGCTTTCATAAACAGAATACTAATGGCTGAACAGCAATTCCCAAGCCACTTGTCATAGATGTTAATAATGAACGTCGTCGTCTATAGTGATGGTACCTGGTTGATAGATAAATGAAGGAAAGTAGTATGGTCTGACGAATCGTGGTTCACACTTTTCCCTACAACCGGACGGGCGCAGGTTTGAACACCCTCACAAACGTATGATCGTAATTGTCACCTTCCAGCTGTCAAGCATGAAAGTGGATTTGCCATGATACAGGCAGTTCTGTCGTTGCTTTCTGCTTGATCAATCGTAAACCTGAAAGGAAGGATCACTTTTGAGAAGTATAGAGAAATTTTAGCTCAGCAGGTTCATTCTATGATGTAAATTTTGTTTCCTGCAAGAGATGGAATTTTCCTGGATGAAATATTCACCTTATTCATGCAGCAAGACTAGTCTAATCATAATTTGATAAATACGAGAACGAAGTTAAACGTCTTTCTTTGCCTGTATAGTCACCCGACCTCAATATAATTAAACCGTTATTGTGTATTTTAGAGCGTTCAAAACGGAATCAATACCCTCCACCGGCATCTCTGTCAGAACTTTCATAATTATTTCAAGAATGGTACAGTATTCCTCTAAACACCATTCAACATTTGCATGAATCGAATCCTAGGCGAATCCAAGCTGTATTACTTGCCATAGGCGGTCATTCACAATACTAATAAAGGATTCTTATAACTTTAAGATGTTTTCATTATTTTGATAACCACTTATCTTTTACATTTACAGCTGGCTAACAAGTATACTTATTTATTTTTACGGCCTTCAGGTTGGCGATTTCCTGAGTGTACCAAGAATGCCAAAATAATAAGTTTACTTGCCGATTTGTAGATTATTACACAGAGATAAAGGATTTATTTGATTATATCCATATTATGCCAAGACTGCCAATCTCCATTTTACATTAGCTGTCATTATAATTGTAATATCAGGTTCATTTGATGATTTTCCAATTACGCCAAAATCACAAAAGTTGACTTGCAAATCGCCGAATTGACAGCGTTGTGCATTTTTTGACGGTTTATGGTGGAGCATGTTAAAATAAGTTAAGATAAAATAAAGCCTCTAGATGCGGAACTTAATTTTTTTATGCATTTATAAAATCAACGTTTTTGGCCTGAAGTTCTTAAATCCCTTATAATAATGTAGAAAAATATAAAAATTATCAATTGTAAGATTAGATTCTTTGGCATTTTAATTAAAAATAATTAAGAATATCGTTGTCTTTACTTTAATAATCTTCCAGTTTTGAGTTGTAATATAAAGCAAAATTATTGGCAATGGAGAACAAAATGTTTTCCATTTCCAAAATAGTTCCTTGTAAAAAAATTCCTAAAAAGCTCAGAATTATATTGCTTAAAATGTATTCTCATAATTTTCTGTTCAAGTTGAACTATTGGCTGACCTGAATTTTTACTTTGCTAATTATTTTGTAGTATTACATTCGACATTCATTTGTTGATTGAAAAGATACTATGATAATTGAATTATTCTTTCTTATTTTAATATTAATTTTATTTTATTCGGAACTCTGTTATTTTAAATGATTCTATTTTTATTCTAATTCCAAAAAAAATCTTTTTTTAAATTCTAAGGATTATGACGACTCTAGCAAATATTGAAATAATTTTTTTTAATTATATTTAAAGTACGAACATATATATTCCAAATGCATTTGCTTTATTTTTTAAAAAGCATTTTTGTTATAATGCCCAGGTTTCTCAATTTCCTTAGTTTTCGTTTCTTTTCCTTTTTTTCTTTGTTAAATAAACATAATCAATTTTTTTCATTATATGCTTGTAAATGACAAATGAATAAAGTAAAATTTGTGATTTGGCCGTGTATCCAATGATTTGATCACGTCAGTGGTTTGATGTTATCCAGATACAATTACTTTGCAAGGAAAAGTGGGCTTCATCTATCCACATAATGTGCAGCATTCATTGCGAGTCCTTTCTATTTCTGCACTCTCCCATGATGTAAAGGCTTATCTTTTATCGCTATCTCTTGGCAATAACTGGTGAGGTGTCTCTATGTTGTATAGAGGCAGTTTTCAAATTCAAAAATCGTACTCCTAGAATCTGTCCGTGTGCTGACGAGATACGGCCCCTCCTGACCTCTATTGCGGTTTCCAATTTGTCGATAAACTGGATCAACATCATAGCACCCCAGAAAACTGCAATAGAAGGTCAAGGGGGAAGTGTCCCCAGTCTGAAGATTCACGGGTCGTTGGAATACAGCTTGATGTTTCAGCTGTTTTCTTTCCTATGACACTTTGTACAACAGGGGCATAGTCTGTCACTTTGCGGATGATCCTCCAACTCACTACAAATATTAATGTTATTTCATTGGATTGATTGGCCTTTTATGGAGTTGACCATATATTTGGAAGAAAATATTTATATTATGAATATTCAATTCTATACAGGAAATTTCAGTAATTCCTTGTTCATTTGAATGGTAGTATGCCAAAATATATGACCTATATATATATTCAAAGTTCTGCCCTATGTTTAAATTAATACTAATTACCCCATAAGTAGTTTTCAACCATCCCATTACAGAGAAAAAAATATTGAGAAATAACTGGCATCTATGTATGGTTAAAATCTAGATTTTTGGTTTGTTTTGTTTTGTCAAATCTGGATAGTTCAAATGTGTGAAATAATGATTCATTTTTAGAACAAGTTTATGAAACAGCAATTCATTCTGTGAGCAATATTATGATAGAATATTAAACATTCCTCATGAACATTAGTTTTGATGAATGAAATACTTTATTTTTGATTAAACAAATATGTGAAAAACCTTTTAAAGATCAGGAGATTGGTTTCAGTTTGTAGAACGTTTTTACAGAGGAGTGAAGGCAGCTGATTTCTTATTTTCGTTCTTTGAATCATTCTTTTTTGCCTGATAATGGTTATACTACGGGTTCTAATTTATTTTAGATTTGTAAAATCATTGATATTCTTTGATCATTATAAAGTTAAAGAATCCATTATCTACTTCAAAATATATTACTGATAAATCTTGATATTCTATTATTATCTGAGATATAAAATTGGGCTCACCAGTCATAGGATCTTATTTCATATTCTCTTAATTAGAAAAGCTAGCATATTTTAACAGTAATGATTATAATTTTGAAATTCAGATCTCAAAACTAATTAATTAATTTTATAACATAATTAATGAAACATAGATTGTTTTAAATTGTACATTGTTTTTATATATATAATTAAATTATTATTTTTTAAAAATCTGCCATCAACTTTCCAATAACACCTGAGTGTTTATAGTTTCATTGCAAGATAAATGTATATATTTTTGTGAGATAAATTAGAAATTATTAAATTTATTATTTCTTTCTTTCTTTTAATTAGATTTTATATTCTATTTTCTTGTTAATGGTGCTTGTGATTGAACTTTTTTTTTTCTTCTTGCAAAATTACTGATTTATTTTAGCTCAAATTCTGGAGTACATTATTTATTTATTTATTTAATTGAGCATTAGAATAACTTTTACATTGCAGCATTAATAGTTATTTTCGCTTTTAGTTGCAATGCTGTATATCATCAAGGAGTGACTTGCGATATGTACCAAGGTTCTAAGAATGACCCTGATTATTCTTTTAAGGTAGTATTTTTTAACATTTATCTCTTTTATTTATTTTGCTTTCAAAATTAATGTTAAGTTTAAATTGTTATTTTATTTTTACCAAAAAGCTAAAGAATAATGGAATTAGTGTATGATTTCACATAAGTCTTGCTTTCTACTGTATTTTCTATAAATACGTTAATTTAATTTTGAACTGATAAATCAATCATTATTTGAAGAATAAGAAAATTACGTTCTGTTAGTTATCAGTCTTCATTTTGTTTGATGTTTTATTATGTCCAGAGTTTTTAAGATCAATTTCCATCACCAGATGTCACTGATTACTACTCAGCAATAACGGTTTGATTGCTTCAGTATCTTGCTGTCCAACATAATTATTATAGAAATGAAACTATGCTATGCACATGTGTTCTTCAAGTATTTTGTGATATTTCTGTTCATAACTACTCAGCGACAATGTCATAATGCATGCTTAGTACGTAGTTTGTAATAGTACATGGATAATTCATATTTGAATGCGTTATGTATCACACTTGTAGCAAACTGCTACAATCAACCGGTCATTTTACAATAAACGGTAAGAAATATTATCAGTATATTTCACAGTATATATAAAGATCGATTCAGGCAGTTAAAAAAAGTTTTTATGCTTTAATCTAAATTATTAGGCATTGTAAAGAAAAACACAAATAATCTTGGATAGAAACTGCTGGCTATTACAATTGCAATACCTGGAAAAAAGATCTTGCAAATGTCAAAATCACGTGAAATGAGTATGAAGTTGGGATATGCAAATGATTTGTATTTCAGTGCATTTAGACGACTCAGGAGGGATAAACAACATCTGAAATATACATAGTGGATACAATGTGTGTATGTGTGTGTGTGTCGATTTCTCATACGCAAAGCGCTTGTAAAGTTAGAGTTTGCTTATAATATCATGTTAGGCCTCGAATAAATAATAAGAAATGCTTATCAGAAAGTGTCAAAATTCGATAGAGGCCAAATCGTTGCTATCGAGAATGTGGATTATCGTTCTTGATATCGCACCGGGTGAAATATAACCACTGTCATGCGAATATGGAATCGACAGATTGCTAAGGGTCATTCTGAATGACATACAGGATCTCAATTCCTCCCTTGATTAATGCCCGTGGAGATAGACATATTGTGAGGTTTGCCCTGCAAAACCATACGGCCACATCACTGACCTTTAGTCAGGAAATGGGTATATTTGCAGAACATCCAGCATCCGGTATTATGATGCAATGACGTTTGTCAGCAAGGTGACCATTACTCAGCTTCCATTGACAATGCAACATAAAGAGAGACAGCTACTCTGGTAAGACGAGCGACAAAAGTGAGTACGATAGTGGCACAATGTCATCTTCGCAGACGAGTCCCAGTTCTGCTTGCAGTATTTTGGTGGCCGTATTCTGGAGGCTTCTTGGAGACCACGCGTCGTCTTATTGCATTCGATATTGGTACGGAAGTCCTGCATCTGGTGTGATGGTTTGGGCCGCTATTGGGTACATGATACGCACATCTCTATTTCAGGTCGATGTCAATTTGAATGCATGTTGGTACTTATATGGTCACAATGGCCTGCTGGTAAGATCTCGGCTTTGAAACAGAGGGTCTATAAGGCTCGAGATCCGATTCTACCCAAGAACCGTCATTTAAGCGGATCTGGTGCATGTTAAATACAAGGTTTTTGCACTCTGCTGTGGTGTGGAGGGGAGATGCCAGCTTAGTTGTCATCCTTGTAATCTGACAGCCGTTCAAAATTGTAAAGTCCATCTCACATAGTAGCATTACTATTGCTTTAAACGGGACATTATTATAATTGAACTAAACCAAGTTTCCATTGTATTCCTTAAGGAAAGGCAATTAATTCCAATGGATTAAACTTGTTCTATACCCTTCGACAAATACTCTAACAGTTCTTTGGTAAAATGAGTTTCGAAAATAGAACTATCCAGCAACAAGGACAACTTGCGACTGATATTTCTAATAAATTTGGGAAATATAAATTAACATTTCACTGCCACTACCCTCGCCTGATATCCTCTATCTAATTAGGTGACCTTTACTTTACTATCTTTTAACTGTAGTTGAGAAGGTGTCATCTAATAACATAGATGGTTTGGTCCTAGAAAAGAACGCAATCCACATGTAATCTCATAGTTGGCAGTCAGCATGTTAATTAAATTGAAAATTTCGACTATTATTTCCTTGTTATACTGTTAGAGTAAGGATTCAAAAAGAGATATGATTAAGGAGAAAAAACCCTCACACTGTCCTCTTTTAAAGTGATATGCAATCTAATTTTCAAATGATTATTACTATTTGGTTTAACTTATGTTTAACTTATTTTGTAGGTGTGGCAAAAATCTACTGCACAATGTAAGCAATGTCCAAAATGCAAAACTGCTATTGAGAAAATCGAAGGCTGTAACCGTATGAAATGCAGCTCTTGCAATGGAATATTCTGTTGGATATGTTTGAAAGCATTTGATGGTTTTATTGAAGCTTATGATCATATAGATGCTGCTCACCCAGGGTTGTTATTCGCCTAATATAATATCCAGGAGTCATAAAAGATGGAATGTAAAGTACGTAGAAAAAAGGATTGTAAAGTAATTTGGTTGAAAAATAATACAGTATGAATGAATCATGTTTAAGATGATCTGTGATAATTTGTTTGAATGTTTCTATGGATTTATGCTCTTGTGATAGCAGACTGTTGGCCTTGAGCTTAAAATAATTCAGTAATTTTTTTTCATTTGTTGTTCAGTATAATTATATAAACAAAAAATATTGCAGTTTTTTTTTTTTTTTAATTTACCTATCAGTTACAGCAGAAAATCACTAGTCAGTGCCAATAATATATAAAATGCAAAACAGCTACTGAAAAAAACTGCTAACTTCACCTTTTCCTCTTGAAAGATTTTTCATTTAAATATGTGAAGAACTTGTACCCTCATATTGAGCTTTATTTTTGTGAAAATTCTCATCACTGAATCTTACATGATAAAAATAGTTTTTTGTAGTGTAAAAAATAATTTTAAAGTCCTAATCAATTAATTATTGAATTAGCTTATTTTTGAATTTGAGAAGATTGATTGATTTACTTGTTTTATATATTGATTATTATTTTATAATGTCTTTATTATACGGGCGATAATCAAATTTATGTTTCCTTCATATTATTTAAAAGTAGAACTTGAAATAAAGAATATTATGATTTAATTTTAAAATTGATTTACAGTAATGAAACTTTTAAAAGCATCACGAAATAAGGATTATTTAATCATACCAATTTTATTCGGAGGTACTATTTTTTAATTTTATTTTGTAAAAAATATTTATGCAATTTTTTATTAATTAAGAAGTGTATTTCTTATCATATTGGTATTGAAGAACATTTTTGTAATTTTTATTTTTAAAGTGAATGTTATGATTTTTATCTGCATTCTATCATATGTATATATGTATTGAGGTTTATCATAATTGTTATGTTAATAAAAATGCTTTTCTTATTGTTTTATACGTTTTTTAAAGACTTAGTGGTTTTTTGCAGAATTTGAATGCAATGCAGAAACTAATGGAAAATCAGAATATTAATGCTATACATATTCTTTTTAAATTCCTTCTGTAATAAAATTTAGAATTTTATTTTAAAAGATTAGTGAAGACATTTGATGAAAGTATGGGGAGGTAAAATTCAGATTTGCTAAATTCTGATGTTATAAAACTTTAAACCCTTACTCCCCCCACACCCGTAAGCACATGGAAAAATTTGAATGCAAGGACCGCCACGAGACAGCAACACTGGCAGAAACTGTTATTGTCTGATGGAGGAAAATGCCATGTATTCTCTCTCTCGTCCTCTTTTTTTGCTCATATATCTTTCCTTTTCATTGAAAAGAGAATGGTTTGCTAATTTGAATTAAAAAATAACATTAATTAGAAAGATTTAAAAATTTGAGATAATCAAATGAAATTTATCATAATAACTTAACAAACATATAATTAGATTAGTGAGATTGCATATTAAATATGTTCTCACTAAAAATAAAAACACTGCCTGTAATTAGTTGTCAAAGAAAGCAATATTTTTAACAGTTGCAAAAAGATTACTTAAAAGCTATACTATACAGATGGGCCGCGGTAGCCTGACTGGTAGAGAGAGCATCAGTCTCGCAACCGAAAGGTCGCGGGTTCTGTCCTCGTCTCGGCCAAAGACCGCCGTGTTGTCTAATGAAGACTGACAATCAAAGAAGTACGCGCGTCCTAGGACGCTACCTCCTATAATGGCGAGAGAGTTGAGGAGAGTTAAACATTGCCTTAGTTGAGTGGCATGTACTTTTCTTCCTCTTGGCTGGTCAAGTTTGGGAGGGTGTTGGCTAATGGCAGTTGGGGCACGTTAAATAGGTCGTGACTGCAAAGTCCTCCAAGTTCCCTTAGCAAATTATACATCTCGGGGTACTGAGTCAGGGATGAATCGGTCTCTGATTTGCATCTCGATTCTGACTTGCCGATGGATGAATGAGTTCGCCCTCCCCCTAAAAAAGGCTGTGTTGTGTGTGTTCGAGCAAAGTAACGGTGCTCATTAACACACTTCTGTCCTAATTCGAAAGAGCTCTGCTCATTCAGGCTTTGTATGACTAAGTGGCATTAGACCCACCACCACTATACAAATAAAAAGCTGTGTCATAACTTTTGCTTAGCACGAATTTTGAAAAAAAAAATCAATCAAAATTAAAGAAAAAATTGTACAGCAATTAAATTAGTTCTATTAAAGATATCTGTTTGCTCTTAGAGATTATGAATAAATTATTTCCATCCAATAATTAGTTTAGAAATTAACTGACAAAAATGGCACTACAGTATTTAATTTTTGTTATTTGATTGAATGTATTAATTAGAGTTGTCACTCATATCTGGAAGAAAAAAATTCCATGTATTTTCCCCGTACATTATTCAAGATTCCAGAAATAGGCCGTATGACTTTGGGAGTGGAAAAAGGAAGCAACAATTTTGTATTATTCGAAATAATCTATTAAAAGAAGGTGTATATTTAAATATTATATATATATATATATATACATATATCTTTATTTCTTATCTAGAATTTAAGTAGACAGAATTTATACATTAAAGAGGGGATTTATATTATTTCCCATGCTCTTTAATTGTAAATCACATAAAATTAAGAACTCGGGCAAAAGAAAACATGTAACATTTTTATTATCATGATACAAATCATTTAATAGTTATTCAACAAAAAACATCATAAAGCAACGTTATCTTTTAATTTATAGTTTATGTATTTGGGCATCAGTTTCATGGAGTTTAACCTTAAATAAGGTAAGACATATTTGTACGGCCAAACTACATTTTTTAGCTATTTCGCTTTCAATGAACATATGTGAAAACGTTTCCATGATTATATTGAAGCCATTAAAGGATGAATGTGATGTTTCTGGTTTAAAGAAGTTTTAACGCCGATAAAATTTCACGGTATTAAAACTTATTAAACTTAAAAACATCACATAAACGATTACGTTTAAATTATTATTTTTTAACTAAAAACTTCAAAATCGGTTTATTTTCGGATATTCAATTTAACGTTTTTGGATTTAACATGT
>JAPMOQ010041184.1:3264991-3285492 GCA_026543055.1 Argiope trifasciata | reverse complement strand
CACCCTTACCATGATCGTATCGTATTGTTGATATTTCAACTACAGCTCTTGCAATCACAATAGAAAGTTACAATAGATACGATCTATCCAATAGAAGCTCTCAAACAGAATTCAGTTATTCATAGGGATAGGGAAAGTCCCTCACACAATGATGCATTTCTTGGAACAGACCTCCCACTAATAGTTCTGGGGGGCGGGCAACGGAGCCTATTGTTCACATGTAGACACGTTTCTCCTTTCCCAAACAGTCGTAGTTCTGAGCTGTTCAGGTCTTATCGCAAGATAATGACTATTGTTGGAAGCAGTTGCGCGGCTGATCTTATTGTACGAAAACAAGATTTCTTTCGCACTCAAGTCTCCGCAGGAAGATTTAAAAAAAAAAAATTACTGGTATTTAACACTTTTATCGATTTAATGATATCGAAATTTCATATTTGATATCATTAAATCGATATAAACACCATAATTACTATATTTTCATGATTGTAATCATTTGATATTCGTTTAATTAAATTTTCTGTGCTTAATTAGCATGAGAATACCGTTGCTCGGAATGATAGCTCGTGTTTTTTAAAGCTGTTTTAAAACTAAATGGGATATTTTTAATAAATTGCTAATGATAAATTTTTCCTCGTGAATTTTTTGAAACATCTTTGACAATACAGAAATTCATCCAAATGTGTGTGTGTGTGTATGTATATATATATATATATATATAATTTATAACAGAAAATCTAAATGCTGGCGTCACGTATATATCAATACTTTTGTTTACATAACTTCAATTTTATCAATAAATTGAATTGAATTTTTGATTAATTTTGTTAGGAACGTTAAGAGACTGGTAACATCGCAAAAGTCTTTAACGCCGTAAACTCTTTTTTTTAAAAGTTTATCAAAGAACATATATTTCTTAGATAAAGCAACAGATTTATAAAATCTTTTTTTCTAAAAAAAGGAATTTCAAAGATTCTGTATTTATTTTACAATATTTTGAAGCATTTTTTTGTTGATTTGCAAATGAGAATATTCATTAAAGGATAAAACTGTGTGAATAAGTGAGATAGATGTATCTTGTGTAAAGTGCAGCAGGAGTTATAATTCCATGTCTCTTTGTACATTCTAATGCAAAATAATCCAGATAAATGCTTCAAAGATGCGTGGACAATAATTTACTTTTGAATATTCAAAAGTATAGCATTCATAATTATGCCTTGAAATAACAATCTGTTGTTTACTCGTATCAAATAAAGAATTATATATTACTTCACTCATATTTTATTACTGATAGGGGTGTTACTTATGAAACGAAACTACAACTGCACATATAAGTAGTAACAGGGGCAGTAACAAACTTAAAATTTGCAGGTTCCAAACTGGAAAGTCATTTTTATCAGTACTTTATTATTATAATTAAAAGCAATCTAACAGTCTAATACTACCATTTATCTTTGCAATTAAGGTAAAGATCAATGATAGTGTTTACCTCTCTACTTTCTCTTATGGTTATGTTTATGCAGTGCAGCGTATCCGTATTTCTTTATACTGTTAAATAGAATCAAGTATGCATGAAGCGCATCTTCCTATCCAATTAGATTGGAGCGAAAATTGGATACATGTTTGTAATAATGATGTCAAAGCAAAGCAATTTCATTTATCCATTTTTTTAAATGATTAATCAAACTCTCATGAATAGACAGACTGACGGATAATCACTCCTTTTACAAATTATATTAAAAAATTTAATACAATTATATATTTTGATAAAATTACAGGATATATTTAACTTATCTAGTTGCTTTTGTTTTTAGGTATCATGTTCACTTATAACCGATTCTGCAAATTTTTAGTTTATATTTAAAATTTTGACCAATAGATATGTCATCAATGATCACCTGCTCTCCGTACTTTTTAAAAGAAAATTTTAGATATTATAAACTTACCTAAATTTATGTGGAATAAAATACTCTTGCATAATATTTTAAAAGTGGTGGAAACAAACGAGAGAAAAAATTGCGATAAAATGTCGATTGTTTTAAGTTGTATTAAGATTTTAAAATCACTAGAAAAGTATGCAACAAAAATAAATTCTGGATAAATATATTTGATATGCATTTACATTGGTACAATTCATAAGGTTTTGAGTTGTATATTTCATTACTTCATTTAAAAACGAAAATGTAATTATTTTTTAATAGAGAATAATGATTATAAACAATATTGAATTCTGATAAAACAGCTACGAGATGTTTTAGGGCCTGGATTATTAATATCTAAATGGCCAATTATGAGACTCTAATACATTTTTTTTACCTGTCCAACCAATTTTCTGACTAATTTTTGCTAAAAATACCCAGCAAAAGTTCAGAAAACAATTCTCCGTGCAACGATTCGCAAAATGATGTTATCAACTGTCGGGGTTTGACTAAACAGAACAGTCTTCTCATTCACTATTCTTAAGTTGGGTTCAGACGAGGCTTATTATTGTCCGCAATAGAAGATCACGCCTACTTTTGGAAAATCACGTGACCACAACGGGACAATGGCAAATGATTGTCCCGTCGGGACAAACATTGTCCGCGTTGTCTCAAGCGTTCACACGGGGACAATGCCGGGACAACAGCAGAGAGACAATGTTTGCGGACAATAAAAAGCCTCGTGTGAATCCACCTTTAGAATCCCTTAGACTTTGAAGTAGAGCACAATAAACGAAAGCGATAACATTTGACTTGAATGAGCCTGTCCTACCCTTAGGGACTCTTGACCTCTTGTAAATTTGAGGGAACACAAAAACTCGTTTGCAGTGCTTCTCGTTTGAAAAAACGATGCGTTTTTGACACAGGTTTCGCATTCCTAGCTTTTCAGAGGCCGCGGTGGCCTGGTGGTAAGGTCTCGGCTTCGGAACCGGAGGGTTTCAGGTTCGAGACTCGATTCCACCGAAGATCCGTCGTGTGAGGGGGTCTCTTGCACGTTAAATCTGTCAGGCCAAAGTCCTCCCGCTGGTGTGGTGTGGTGTGGAGAGGGGGGTGCCACTTCAGGTGTCGTCCTCGTCATCTGACCTTGGTTCAAAATTACGAGGTCCGTCCCAAAATAGCCCTCGTGTTGCTTTAAACGGGACGTTAATATAACTAAACTAAACTAAACTAAACCTAGCTTTTCAGAAGTTTCACACGTAGAATGACACCTTCGAAATCGAAGATGGTAATCTAATTAAAAGAAATCTCCATGAATCTCATGGCACTACATAATTTTCAATAAAAAAAGGATCTCTTTTACAGAATTTTTTAAATAATAAATCGGACAATAATTTAATTTAATTTAACTTAACAAAAAAAAGAGTATCATTTAAGATATACTTGCCCTTCAAATATCCGGTTTAGTCGGTGTCAATAAATGATTAATAAAAAAATTTGAAAAAAAATAGATTAAAGCAAAATATAATAAATAGAAAAAAAGTTTTTTTTTTTTTTCATTTTTTTACTACAAAAAGCTAAAAATCTTTTTTTATATTTTAAGCACAAAATTAATTAAATCATTCCTGATGACTGTCATAAAAAGCACAAAATATCGAATTATTTATTAATTTTTTTTACTGGAAAATGTCTCATTGATCGGCTGAACGTTTTTCAAAGAGTTCAATCCTCCTGAATTCTGATACAATTAGTTGACGAAACTGCATATCAATGATTGATAACCGATTGCTGCCCAAAGAAAGTAATTGGTCTTGAAATCCTACAGAGAATATCTGCTGGAAACCTGAAATTGTTTCAGACCAATGATATATGTAAAGACGCTGTTATTGCCATAAAATTTCCTTGTTCTGTCATTTTCGGTTTCGCTTATAAGTTTAAATAGAGATGTCAATTTTCAAGCTTATTATTTCTATTACTTAGTACTGTTTATTCAAAAAAAAAATAATTTAAAAAGAAAAAAAAATGAAATTTCTTTTACACAACAATGCACGGAAAACAAGTATTGGGATTTTGCATAATAATTAATAAAAAATTTGGGAGATTAAAAACAAAACAATGACTTTGAAATTCTTGTATAAGTTAGATTCGTAAGACATTTGGAATTATTTTTTGTTTATGGAATACTATGAAGTGTTAGAAATGATGCCTTCTTAAATGAATAACTTTTTTAAATCAATTTTTCATATAGAATTAAAAAGTCAATTTTTCTATAAGAATTAAGATTTAAAATGTGAAAGCAGTAGAAAAGTATTATTTAAAGTAAAATTTCGTCCGGCCACTTTTCCCTTCCCCCCCCCTTTTTTTAAGTGTGTTAAATATGAAACAAAGCAACGTTTCAAAATGCTTGCTGATTGAAAGCGGCGTGTGGATAAAAGGTTTACGGAAAATCAGCTGATGATTTGAACGTGAGAGGTCCGTCCTTTATTCGCCCTTCCTTTGAGTTACTGGGCCCTTTACCCCCTTTATGACTCGACTTCCAGGAAAAAACATTATCTGAAAAAGAGGATAAGTATCTTTAGTTTAAAATAGGCAATTACTAAACACACGTGAAGACCAATATGTTTTTCCCTCACGAATTTTTCTGATATTTGCAGTTTTATTTTGTTTTCGCCTTTTTAAGTTTTTGTTTGAAATAAAAAAAAAAAAATGTTACCAGAATAATCTTATTTTATTGTTAACCACATCTTAAATTGATAATTTTTTAAGAATGTCTTAAAAACTGCTGCAGATATATTCGATTCACAAATCTTGATTATGATTATTGTAGATTTAAATTTAAAATATAACTTAGATGACTTAGTGTAAAAAAAATTAATCAATCTAAAATGCAAGATTTATGGAGACTATATGATTTTATGCAAAAAAGAGAGTTAATAAAGCAGTCTTAAAAAATGTATTTAAATGATAGATAGATACTTATTAATAATAGTATTTGTTGCTTGTAATATGATGCCATTGCATATATTCTAGAAGTTCCGATTGAATGTTGCCTCAAATGTTTTCAAATGCTTTAAATCACACTAGAAAGATTACTTAAAGCAAATGTCTACACATTAAAACTGGGAATTTAACCTATGGAAAAATTGTGAAAAAAGCTTAAATATTTCCTAAGCGCTTCTACAATAAACTTGTAGAATAAAGCTGTAGAATAAGGTTATTAATGAAAAAAAATTTAAATATTTAATAAGGTCTTATTTTAATGAAGAAGCAAACATACTATTCGCAGCATTTTAGTAAATATTATAAAACAATGTGGTTAGTAAAAATTAATAAAAACGCAAAGCAAATAATTAAGATTTTTATTCATTAACGGTTATAAAATATTCTAATAATGCAATTTTTTCGGTACTATGAAATTAAATCAGCTCTATTTATTCTTAAAAATGCACACACAGACACATAAGACAAATGATAGAAGTTTTTAATAGTAGAGCAAAACATAATATCACCCCATATAAAAATTATACAAATACATACACATCTTTTGTTTGTTTATTTGTTTCAAGAATTAAATATTTACCCCTAATTTCGGGGAATAATTTTAGAATCCAATATCATAACAATGCTTTAATTCGCTTAAATATTTTTTTTTTTAAAATTCCCGAGATGGGCCGCACTTATTAACAACCTGAACCGTATCAAGAAAAAATTATATATACCTCTGGGTGGTTAAATAATCTGGCTTTTCTAAAATTTATCTCTATTCCACAAAAGAATACTTAAAAAAATAGTACTTGAAAAAAATAAATGGGCTTTTTTAACTCTCCTTTCTTCCCAGCTGTGGGGGGTTAATCCCCCTAGGGGGGGAATGGGTTTCTAAACAATTTCGTTATCTTATCTTCCTCACTTACAACGTCATCCCCCCATTCTTTTCTCCCCAACTTTCTTATGATAGTAATCTGTTGTTTTAAGCTAAACTCTAATCCGAAAAAAGAATAATAAAAGAAAGAAAGACTTTAATTCGAAAAAAAGAGAAAATTCAAACGAAAGGTCTATTTTTCGCACAAATCGAAAATTCGACGCGAGAAGCAACACTGACACTGCTTTCGAGTGGCTGGGAATTAATAAGTGTTCCTACCGGGAGGGAAATCTGCAGAAGAGGAAAGCAATATCTTGTCCAATATGTGACTCTTCAAAGAAGTAAACAATACAGCAAATGTTAAACAATGTAAGAAATGGAGAAATTCAATTGTAAAAGAAATTTCATTTCAGAACAATGCATAGTTATATTATGTCATCCATCCTAAGAAATTAGATTTAAAACAAGCCTTTTCGAATTTTTTTTTCAAAATAATTCACAAAGAATTTAAAAAAGCCTTTAAAAGGAATATGAAATTAGTTATTCTTGGGATAATCCATTCATCTAATGATTCTTTCTAATTGTATTAAAGAAATAAAATTCTTTTACTAAGATTACATCCATAAAAGTATTATTTTGTATGAGAAATATTTATACGGTAATTTTTTTTTCAAAATATATTTAACGGAAAAGAATATAAGACCTCTTGGTGATGCAACGAGTGGGAAATAATCACTTCAAGAAAATTGTCCTTTTACTTTATGAACATAAAAGTAATCACTTTCAGGTTAATATGCCATGAAATCTCATAACAAAAGCTGATAATTCTTCGTAATATAAAAGCAGAAATGAGATAGAATTATCAAAACTGCATAAATTCAAATAAATTGAATTTCAAGTTTCATTAAAATACTGAAAAATGTATCGAAAAATATATTTTACTCATCAAGTCGTCTATAGGAAAATATGCTGTAAGTGAAAGGGAATAAAAAGAATCTCAGATTACTGTCAACGAAAACCGCAAATGTTTAACTCCTTGAAAATGACATTGCACTATCAAAACTGAGACGACATCTCTGAAAACCGCAAGAGGGGTCAGGGAGGGGACGCGTAACTACCCTGAAGATTCTTCGATCGCTGGAATTCGGCTAAAGAAAAGGAGTATCGACTGATCCTGACCCTCCAGGAGGTGGATAGAAAATCCCAGAAACACAAAACAGTTTTCTTTTGTGTCTTTGAACCATCGGGGGGTGTAATCTTTGAGGGCTCCTTCCCTTAACGCTTAAAGGGAAAAAGAGAAATCTGAGAGTGGACTTACAAGTGAACGGAGCCGATATTCTTGGAATTATCGGATCGTTGAATTGCATATCACTGAAATTTATCGGAAAGGTAATTTCACCCTTTCCTGTGATTCACAGGAAAGGGCGTAGTAACAATATAGACCTTGACTCATTTTGCAATGCACTATAGATAATTTTTAACTGCTTGTGACGTAATGTTGTGATTGCGTTTATTGTGGTCACTGCTCGAGCCATCTATTGGTGAAATATTGAACTATAGTAAACATTTTAAAGAAATTACATATATTTTGAATTCAACCTTTTTAGAAAATGGTTTACTTCAATAAACAAATTAAGTATAAAGTTATGAAAAAACCGAATTAAAATAGTAAGCTGAAATAGATAAATTAATTCAATCCCACATTACTTAAATTAGTTAATTAAGTTTTAATTAAAATTAATAAATTTAATATTCAATATTAATTAATAATTTTTAATTAATAATATGATTGAAATAACAGATATTTGGAACAGATATTTAAAAATAACAATAGCAAAATTATTTGTTATTGAAAAAATCGTGGATTATGCATCTCTAGTGGAAGATGCTATGCATGTATCTCCTAAAGTACACTTTAGGAATGTTGGTTGATGTATGCAAGCGAGCTAACTTCCCACAGCCCAAGATGCGGAAATATCGTCCTACATGGTAAGATCTGGGTGAGCTTCAGAGCTGGCTGCGGCAAAAGTGGCATGCAATAAGCAAATGTTCGTTACAGATTAAAACCAATGTTATGGAGAGCAAGCGTTCAGTATGTATACTTACTACAGCATGTACACTGAAGTGACAAAAGTCATGGGATAGCAATATGCAAATATACAGATGGCAGTAGTATCGCAGCGAAAAAGTATAAATGCGCAGTTCGTTTTCCAGAGATTTCATTTGTGTTTTCACCTTCAGACATCGCTGTAACATCCGACGACATCGAAGATGATCACGACATCTATTGAACGCCAGGCCTTAATTATTTATCTCAGTACCGGAGATCAAGCCCCTATCTTGAAGGGCTAGGTGCTCCGTCAAACACATCCTATCCTATCCAGAGCTTTCATTTGTGTTCAAGTTATTCATGCGAACAGGGTTTTCGTGATTTATGGCGGCACGACGAGAATTAACAGACTTTGAACGTGGAATGTTAGTTGGAGCTAGACGCATGGGTCATTCCATTGCGGATATCGTTAGTGAATTCAACATTCCGAGATCCACAGTATCAAGAGTGTGCCGAGAGTATGAAATTTCAGGCATCACATCCCATCATGGACAGCGCAGTGGGCGACCACCTGCACTTAACGATCGAGACCGCCAACGTCTGTGTAGAATGGTCAATGTTAATAGACACGCAACACTTCGTCAAATAACTGCAGGAATCAATGTGGGACGTACGAGGGACGTTAGAACTGTGCGGCGAAATTTGTCTTCCTTGGGCTATGACAGCAGAAGACCGACTCGAGTGCCTTTACTGACAGCACAACATCGCCTGAAGCGACTTTCCTGGGCTCGTGAGCATATCGACTGGTCCTTAGACCAGTGGAAAACCGTGGCGTGGTCAGATGAGTCACGATTTCAGTTGTTACGAGCTGATGGTAGAGTTCGAGTGTGGCGCAGACCCCACGAAGCCATGGACCCAAACTGTCAGCAAGTCACTGTTCAAGCTGATGGTGGCTGCATAATGGTGTGGGCTGTTTTTCATGGCATGGACTCGGTCCTCATCAAGCATTTATGGGACATCATCGAAAGGTCCTTTCGTGCCCAAACTCCTGCACCATCCACACTTTCATAATTATGGACGTCTATACAGACAGCATGGCTCAATATTCCTGCAGAGGACTTCCAACGACTTGTGGACTCTATGACACGTCGAATTGTTGCACTTCGCCGGGCAAAAGGAGGACCGACACGATATTAACAGTCATCCCATGACTTTTGTCACTTCAGTGTATGCAATATAAACAAAAATGTAGTATATTTTCTACAACAATATTTCAATTGCAGATCTCTGCTAATAATTAAAAAAAAGAGCTCATTTACCTTCTCGTGTTGACACTTTACTTTCTGTAATATTAACTTATAAAACAAGACTAAATTCTTAGAATAACGAAATCACCATTTTATTTTATCAAGATAGAATTTTTTACATTGTTGCCAAACACATCAACATAAAATAACTGTTGCCACAAAAATACAATGTCGTTAATAATTATCTTACATTCGGCCATCCTGAAAAAAATGGACGACCCTGTCCATAAAATTACGAAAATGAGGCACATTGTAAATTATTCAAAGTACATAGTCCTGAAGGTATGTTGGCAATTTTTTTATTCTATTTTCTCTTTGAGCATTTGGGAGTTCATTAACCATATCTTCCTCTTCATCATCATAGTCAACGTCAACGATTTCATCTTCATTTACAATGTGAAATAGTTTCATCTGCGATGCATGAGCTGTAGTTGTATAATGCCGTCTTACACGTCCTTGTGCTTTTGTTCTAAAATCTGTGACTTGATATACATCAGATGGAAACACCTTCACAACTACAAGGGGTCCTCTGTATCGAACTTGCGTTTTTGTGCGACTCCCAGGAGTGGTTTCAGGTAACCGTTTTACAACGACAACATCGCCAACAGAATATGTATGTGCATCACAGTGATGCTTATCAAAATTGGACTTCATTTTCTCTTGTGCTTTCAGTATATCGTTTCGTGCTTCTTCTTGCAGTACTCCAGGAGAAACATATTCATCCGACATTGGAAGCAATTCTCTTGGAAAATTATCAAGTTTTCTAGGCTTGTATCCAAATAATAGGTGGAATGGCGCTTTGCCTGTAGATTTGCTGGGCGACCAATTAATGCATCTCTGGATTTCAGGCAACATCTTGTCCCAGTCCCTATGGTTATCTGCATGCACATTTGAGGAAATCATAGGTATAAGCACACGATTTATCCGCTCCACTTGTCCATTAGCAGCTGGTCTTTGCGAGCAGTTCACAGTATGTTTTACGCCATGCTTCATGCAGAATTCTTTAAATGCTGATGATATGAAACATGAGCCTCGGTCAGTAACGACTCTGATAGGACTTCCAAAGTCATTTATGAATTCTTCAAAGTACTTCAATACACATTTAGTAGAGCAACTAGTACATGCACGTAAACGAACAAATTTTGTCAAATTATCAATTATTACTAATAGTTCAGTATTGCGATTCGAACTAGCGTTAAAGGGTCCCAAAAAGTCCATGTGTACTATTTCAAAGGGTCGTTTACCTGGCGGAATTGGATTGAGTTTACCCTGGACTTTTCCGGCGGGTACTTTCGTAAAAGCACATGTAACGCATTGATTTATATGCTGTTTTACATATTCTGACATTCGAGGAAACCAGAAATGCTGTGTTATAAGTAATTTGACCTTGTCAACTCCAAAATGACCCGAAAAATCGTGAAAGCGTACAACTAAATATTTCCTCATAGATCGTGGCATTACAAACAATTTTTTGCAGACACCGTTGTCAATTTGTAAGCGGTACAGTATTCCGTTTATAAGTTCATATTTACTGACAATATTTTTCTTTTCCGCTTTTTTCTTGGAGCATTTTAATATTTTAATGATGTTGTTTAACTCTTCGTCCTGGGACTGAATTAAAGCTACTTTGTCTTCTTCAGTACTTATATAATAGACACGCGGTTTCTCACTTATATTTAATGGAATACTGGTATCAATTTCGACTAGTTGGTTCGGACATTTCACTATTATATCTAATGGGCTGCATTCAGTGGCTTCTTTAGATTGTTCAGGATCTTCGTCTTCTACTGGTGCGCGACTCAGGGCGTCCACATGGGTCATCTGGTCACCGGATTTATGCTTAACATCGTAATTGAATTCACTTAGCTGTTCTATCCACCTTGCCGTTTGGGGCCTTATATTTTTTTGAGTTTTTAGATATATAATTGCAGAACAATCTGTAATAATAGTAAATCGAAGACCAAGAAGAAGGGATCTAAGGCGACTGAGAGACCAAACAACAGCCAGTAGCTCCAATCGGCTCGAATGATAATTTTCTTCATCTGGATTAGTACGTCTGCTTACACAA
Source organism: Argiope trifasciata (assembly GCA_026543055.1). Taxonomy (NCBI): domain Eukaryota; kingdom Metazoa; phylum Arthropoda; class Arachnida; order Araneae; family Araneidae; genus Argiope; species Argiope trifasciata. Next base: position 3,274,295 of record JAPMOQ010041184.1, on the reverse strand, counting down.
TAGACCAAGCGAAGGGTATTATCTCTGTCTCTCTGAAGTAGCATTCCAGCCAAACCCACGGAGCTTGCATCGGTGTGCAGTTCGGTTTCATCCCGAGGATCAAACAATTTCAAGACTGGTTTGGATACAAGAAGATTACGTAATCTTTCAAAAGAAGTTTGATGTTCATTGGTCCAGACAAATAATTGACCATTCTTTAATAAGCGGGTTAAAGGAGCTGCAATTGACGCATATCCAGTAATGAAGCGACGGAAGAATCCAGTCAATCCTAAAAATCTCTGAACTTCATCCCTTTTTTGGGGAACAGGGAATTCGGCAACAGCAGCAAGTTTTCTGGGTCCAGGTTTGATACCATCCTTGCTGACAACAAATCCTAAATATTCAATCTCTTTTTTAGCAAACTCACACTTTGATAGTTTCAACGTTATCCCTGCATTGCACAATTTTTCGAGCACTGCTCTAAGCATATTGATCATATTTTCAAAGTTAGAGGATCCAAAAAATATGTCATCTATGAAACACGACACACCATTACATAATAAATTGCCTAAAGCTAATGACATACATCGTTGAAACACTGCAGGCCCGTTTGAAAGACCAAAGAATAGTCTAGTGGGTTCATAGTGGCCGTCTGGTGTTGTAAACGCGGCCTTACGAGCTGACTCATCATCCATAGGTATTTGATTAAAACCCTGGCAGGCATCAAGAATGCAAAACAAACTAGAACCAGCAATTCTGTCTAATAAATCATCTATATGTGGTAAAGGGAATTTGTCCTTGACAGTCTGCGCGTTTAATTGTCTGTAGTCAATCACCATTCGATATTCACCAGTTTTCTTCTTTACAAGCAAAACGGGACTGCTATATTCAGATGAACTATCTCGAACAATACCTTGATCTTTCATTTCTAAAATAATGTCTCTTAGAATCTGCCTTTCGTAGTGGGAAGCACGGTATGGAGAACGAGCGACAGGAGTACTACCAGCCTTTTCAATTATTTTCATGACTGTATTGTTGACACATCCCAACTCATTAGGACTTAGAGCGATGCACTTTCTGAATTCATTCAATAGGTCACAGACACGTTGCTTTTGCTCATCCGATGTGTCTGGTCCAATCTTTATGTCATCAATTTTAACTTTTTCTTTGAGATCTCTTTTGGCAATAGCAACTAGATTTTCTTTGTCACCGTTGATATCGGGATATTTAATAGAATCAACATTTTCAGTCGACCAAACACCTCTTAAAATAACTCGATCCTTCTTTAAGCGTAGAGTATTATCGCTGCAGTTAACTATGGGTACTAGTGTTTTACCATCTTGAATTAATAAAGACGAACTTGATTCATTATCAGCGTTATCAAAAGTCATCACTTCGTCATCCGTTGATTTGTTATCTACAACTTCCAACATTTGTATCATATTCGGTTGAACAGTTATCGTTTTTGATGCTCTCAGAATAGCAGTTGCATGGGGTGATTCTTCAACTCCAATGTTCGCTAGACGTCGAAATTCATCCATGTGAAACATTCTAGATTTTCCTTCCCGTCTTATCATCACTAAATTTGGAAAATCTATCAAATCCTTTCCGACAATGACGAATGGCCCTTGAAATGTATCATCATTTACAACGTGCAACTTCACATCCTTTAAAATTAAATTGTCTATAGCCACATTTACTGTACAAATTCCAAGTGATTGTGTTATGCCACCTCCAATTCCTGTTATAGAAATAACATTGTTTTTAGGTTGAACAAGCACATTAATTTGCTTTGCAAATGAGTATTTTATCATTGATATATCAGCCGCTGTGTCTATTAATGCATCTGTATTCATTTCATTTATTGATACGATTTTAAGTGTAACATCTCTATTAGAGCATGATAAGGAGGATAAATTTACTGTGAGATTACTACGTGATTTAGGACATTCCCTAGTTCCATGGCCTTCAGTCCTACATGATGTACAAAACTTAGGTCTTTTAGGTTTTACGCAATCACGTGCCAAATGACCTTTTTCGTAACAATTATAACACGTAATTGGCTCCATCATTCGATAATTAGTAGCAGAACGATTATTTATTTTGGTATTATATTGACCACCAATATTCTTATTATTTATGTATAGACCAGATAGCTCAATGTGTTCGTCAATTTTATCAGCCAAGCTCGTTGGCGACTTCAACAGTGACCATTCACTGATATAATATTCTTGCACTGTTAAAGGTGCGTCTTGCTTCATTCTATCTGATATTATTAAGTCCTTTAAATTTTCAAAAGTGTTTACATTTAACCCATTTATCCACCCATTGAAATAAGTTTCTAATTCATAGTAGTATTCTCGCCACGTACCTCCAGGTTTAATTTTATGCGAGTAGAACAATTGGCGAAATTTTTCAGCACTTAGCTTGAAACGCTTAAGTAGCAGTTCTTTCATATAAGAATAGTTTTCAGCCAATTCTTCAGGTTCTCTTATAATTATGTCGACTATTTCACTAGGAAGAACACTAGTCAAACACGCCATCCATAGAGAGGTTTCCATATTTACCCTCTTCATTACTCTCTCAAAATGTACTAAATATAATCCAATGTCGTCATATTTCAAATCAAAATTTCTTACCTGAGTCTTCCAGTCTATTTTCGGGCTGATTTCCACATTGGGCGCGTTTTGAGCAATTGGCGATAACGATTTGGCTTCAATTTCCAGCTTCTTTATCGCCAAATCATGTTCTCGCATAGCATTTCTTTCTGCAAGTTCAAATTCTTCTTTACGTTTTAGAGCAGCTTCCTCTGCTTTTCGATCGGCATTTATGTTACCGATTATTCCATGTATTATATCTTCATCATAATTCCTACTTTTCTTGATCAAACTTATCAATTCCACGACTTTATTATTTTCTCCGATTTCCTCTCCAAGTTCCACTGCAACGAGTTCTAAATCCTTTTTTCGTAATCTCGCAAGTAAAGACATCTTTCTAAAACTATACAATTATCCACTTCTTATCCCACTTCTGAATTATTAACTTATAAAACAAGACTAAATTCTTAGAATAACGAAATCACCATTTTATTTTATCAAGATAGAATTTTTTACATTGTTGCCAAACACATCAACATAAAATAACTGTTGCCACAAAAATACAATGCCGTTAATAATTATCTTACAGTAACTTTTGTTTGAAATTTGAAACAGAAACATTACGTAAACTCCCCTATAAGAACAGAGCTTTCTTGGATGGAGGGGCCTCGGTGGCAAGGTCTCGGTTTCGGAACAGGAGGGTTTCAGGTTCGAGACTCGATTCCACCGAAGAACCGTCGTGATAGGGGGTATCTTGCGCGTTAAATCTGTCAGGCCAAACGTCCTCCCGCTGGTGTGGAGAGGGGGGTGCCAGTTCAGGTGTCGTCCTCGTCATCTGATCGTGGTTCAGAATGACGTCCGTCTCTAAATAGCCCCCGTGTTGCATTAAAACGGGACGTTAATATAACTAAACTAAACTTCTCGGACGGAGTATTAGTGAGAGGGCTAAAACAGCACTGTGTCTTCACTCCCCATATTGGAAGGTGAGAATGAGTGATTCTCTTAAAGTTTTAAACAATCAAAAATTAAACCCAAGATTTTGGCGTTTTTCTGTAATTTCAATAAATATTATAGCAGAAAAATTAGTTTTATCTCATCTTTCAAAGCTCAAAAATCAAAATATGATTGATATAATATATTGCATAAAAAGTCTGATTTGAAAAATATATTTATTCTTTCAGACATTATAAAATATAGCTATTGCCATTACTTAATCTATTAACCGGATAATTAACTTATATTCAATTCGTTTTGCATTGAAGTATTTCGTTATACCTAATCAGTTTAAAGCACTTTTATTTTCTTGTATGCGTTGTATTGAGAAAATATTGTAATCATCAAAAAATTCGAACCCTAGATTTTGATGAATCTCCACGTTTTAATCCTCCCTCCGGAGTTTGAAAAACACATTTTTGTAAAATATTAATCTGTGACTAATATAAATCATGAATGTTTTGATCTAGATGAATAAAATGTGGCATACGTCAGTTAAAAATTTGAAGATTTCTATCAAATTTTAAGTTAGAATCTGTTCAGAGGAAGTCTGCCCTCCCGGCTGTTCAAACATGAGTTAACATGATAGCTACAAAACCAAGAAAGCTAGGTATATAAAATTCAGTACACATATTTAATATATATAGTGTAGATACCTACCAAATTTTAAGCCAAATCCAACTAAGGGCGGATTGTCTATCGGTCTATATTTTGAGAAACAGGTAATTGGTATAATTCCAAAATGCAACTTAAACATATCAAATTTGATGTGGCATTTGCAACTACTAGAACAATTTTGTTCCAAATTTTTATTTTAATAGGTTGCCTTAAAAGAAATTATTAGAATACATTTTTAATTCATATTTTGTTTTAGGTAAATGTTATAAACTAAGCAGAAGTCATTTGTATTAGTCATTTTATTATGAACTTATCAGTTTTCATTAATACACTAATACCAATAAGTAATTGACACCTGTGATAAAAGAGATAAACACAATTCTTATTCAATAATTGGTAGAGCCTCCACCAGGGGCAGTTACAGTCTTAACCCTCTGGGGCATATTTTCCACAAGTGTTTGATGAACAGAAGTATTTTCCTCTGCAAGGCTTGGAGAAGACATGCAAGTTCTTTCACCAATTTTGAACAGTTGCTATACCCCTTACTTCGGTGATAAAACTCGACTAAGAGGTTTTCGATAGGATTCAAGTCTGGATTCTGGGCAAGCGAGTCCAGTCGGTTCATCCCATTCTCGTGATCCATGTTGGACCTCCCTAAATGACAAAAAGCATTGTCATCCTGAAAACAATGATTCAGTCCGTAAAATTGTCGCGGCGTAAGATGCACATTGTTATCTAGAATAATTGAGTTGGCGCTGAGCCTATCAATAATTGGGAACAAGAGCCACAATCTATTCCAAGAGTAACACTCTCAGACCATAATTCCAACTCCGACAAACTTCACAATGCATTTTGGAAAAATGCTTTCTCCATGCATACGCCAAATCCAGATTTTGCCATCTGACTGGTTGAGGTTGAACTTTGATTCAGTAGTCCAGAGAACCTGTTTCCAATAATCCATGGTCCAATTTTGATGTGGCTTGCACCACCTCAAACGGGCAGCGAGTTTGGATTTTGTAATCGAAGGCTTATGGGCTGCAATACGACCGTGGAAATGAAGCAAATGTTTTTTCTTGCGGGTTTTATTTATCGAAACTGTCTCGGATGCTTGTTGGAACTCAAGGAATATGCGAGACATCGGTTTGGTGTTGTTTACCCGAATTTCTTAGGACAGCACTCGTTTGTCTCCATCTGTTAATTTCGTGGTCTGCCGAATCGAAGCACATCAGATAATCATTACTCGTTTCCACTTCTTAATTACAAAAGCCATTGTTGATTTTGGTATACCTAATTTACTTTTTATATCGGCAATTTTTATGGTAACCGACAATTACGCCTGTCTCAAAGACAGACAGTTCTGAGTTTCTTGGCATTTTTCATATAGCTAATATCAGTGATGTTTCCTATACGATATAGTGTAGATTAAATATAGAAGACGCGACTTAGATCATGATAGCAGGATCCTCATTTGCTTTGTGTCTAAATGCATATTTGTAGATAGAGCAAAGAAAATATCTCAGCGACAACAGAAAAAAAATCAAATACTTTTTTTTTTTACGAATAACTTTTTTTTGGATGATTTAAAACTGATTTATGTTAAATTTGATAAAGATAATACATTTGACATACGACGAAATTTTTTTTTATACTTAAAGCTTTATCAAGCAGATTTAAGAGGACGAAATAATACCTTTTTATGATTGTGAGAATTGGAAAGCTTAAATCACTGTCACAATTCCTTAAAACGATGAAATAATCAAGAAATACATAGGATTTTATTAACTACAAAACATCCTAACTGAGGACAGATATTTAGAATAGCTTAAAAAATATAAATCAAAAATTTTATAAAGTTTGAAATTATACAAAATGGACATTATTTTTGAAATTTCCTTTTAATCACATTATAATGAATAGTTAAAAAATACATTTCATATTTCATTGCAAATAAATGTAGGAAAATAAACAGTGGAACAATTTTGGAAAACAGCAAGGAATTATAAAAAGTTCCAAACTAAAACAGCTTTCTCTAATTTATAGATTAAACAAAAATATGTAAAGAAAGTGGGGAAGAAAAGGAGGGGAGGGGGAAGTAGATTTTTTTTTTCTATATATAATTTTTTAACGATCGTATGAGACATAATGAACAACACCAAGTAGCATACTTTATACACACAATGAAGAAATACACCAATAATTAAATTTTATTATATTCCAATGAATGAGTAAAGTAATGTCTATTTAAAGTAATTTTTTGTGTGAATTCCTTTCTGCAAATGTAGCATTTAAAAGGTCGTTCCCCAGTATGAATTCTCTGATGAACCTTAAGATTATCACTACGTGTGAATGCTTTACCACATACTACACATTCGTAAGGATGTACTTTCTCATACTCGAATTGACGACCTTTCTGATGACTTCCTGCAAAAATAAAATTTTTTAAAAAAAAATCTTTTACTTTTACTAATGAAACAAAAAAAATGCAACAATATCCACTTTTTTTTTATTATTAACCAAACACTTGAAATAAATTAATTTTAAAAAATATTGACAATTTCAGAAAAAACCGAAAACTGGTTTGAAACATACATCTCATCATACAAACATACATTGATTTTAAATAAAACACATCATATTCAAAAGCACTATAATACATAAGTATACAATATTATAAAATAAACATATAAAAAAATAAGACATAACCCAAATTGAAAATGCACTCAATGAATTAGAACACATTAAAAAATTTATTAGTACAATCACAAAGAATATTAGGAAAAAAAAAAAAATGATACTTTGCTTTTTAGAACATTATTTTATTTTAAAGAACAGAAGTCACTTTTGATGGTTCTATAAATAAAATAAATTTTTCTAACAAGCTTTTCATAGAATTTTTTTTCACAAATTTGAAAACTAAAAAAATATTGTAAGAAATAAATTAACCACATTTGAATTTTATAATCTATCAGTTTCTATGTATTATTTATTTTAATATATAAGACATGTGTAACAAAACTAGACAACATACTCCCCCAAAATAAAAAATATATACATTAAAAAATATCTGCATTATTTTAATGTAGTTATTATTGTTAAATAACCAACACTGACACAAAACTTCATTTTAGTGCAAGTATCATTGCTGTTTTTTTATTCCATCTTTCAAAAATAGCTATTAGTAAAAATCTTGCATTCTTAAGAACATTCTCTCTTATGAATTTTCATGTGAATCATAAGATTTTCTTTTTATATCAAAAAGATTCTTTGTATTCTAAATATAAGATTATGAATCCTCATGCAAGCCTTAAGATTTGTTTTCAATGAAAAATGTTTTTGTTCCACTGAGAATATTTTATTGCATGCAGTAAATTTGTAAGGATATTCTCCAGTAGCTAAATTCTCAAATAAAAAAAACTTGCAAAAATATTTTTTCTCATATTGCAAATTAAAATCGATAGTCAACTGGTTTTTACAAAATATTTTGAATTGTTTCAGAAAGAAATTAAATTGATCAGAACAAACAATTTTATTTGTATGGATTTTAAAAAGAACAGATCACACTGCTAATGGTAGAGACACTAAATCAATATTACAAAATATATAAAAAAATAATTGTAATAAATATATAAAAATATATATAAAATAAAATTGCATAAAACTAAAATCATAGATCAAATAAAGTACAAAAATAATCACACACAATAATTTATTTTTATAATTATAAAACATACAATAAAACAAATAAAACTAAATGTTATTGCGAATTTTCACATCTTTCTTCCAAAAGAGATGGTAATAAACACTTGGAAGTATTTCTGATGTCTTAAAAACATTTATCTCAATGAGGTTTTAAACATAAGTAATTACTTAATTGATATATATAATCTCTAAAAGCAGTCAATCATTTTGAAAAAATAACTGTCAATGCTTAGAAAAGAAATTTTAAAGTAAGTAAATGGTATTTTCAGTATGAAATAAAAAGAAATTGAAATCTTCAGAATATTTTATTTTGGAATTTTGAGAAAACAGACTAGAATAATTTGCTTTCAAGCGGATCATGACCAATGGATGTATTCAGAGAACAATTCGATAGTGTGAGGGCAACTAAATTATTTATTAGTAACTTTATTATAACAGATAAATAAAGTATTATACATCAAATATAGTAAAAAATATTCTTAAATGCTTGAAAAAGTTATTTCATTTTCTATCTTTTTCATGTACATTTCTAAATGAGAATCATAATGTTTTTTCAATGCTGCCTTTTGACCAAATCTCATATTACAAATGGTGCATTTAAAAGGGCGTTCTTTAGCATGCATTTTCATGTGAACATCAAGATCTGTTTTTGATGTCCATGGTTTATTGCACACTAAACATTTGTAAGAACGTTCTCCAGGATGAATTTTCATGTGAATCTTAAGATTTTCATCATTTTTGAAGAGTTTATTGCACACTGAACATTTGTAAGAAAGTTCAGCAGTATGACTTTTCAGGTGAACCTTAAGATCTTCTTCAATTGTGAATACTTTGCAGCACATTAAACATTTGTAAGAACCTTCTCTAGGATGAATTTTCATATGAACCTTAAGATCTTCTTCAATTGTAAATATTTTATTGCACATTGGACATTTGAAAGAATGCTCTTCAGTATGAATTCTCATGTGAACTTTAAGATCTTCTTCACTTTTAAATACTTTACTGCATACTAAACATTTGTAAGGGTGCTCGGTTGTATGTTTATATAGATGAGCTTTCACTTCAGTTTGCAAAGGGTTGGTATAATCACAATAAGAACAATGATATAAACCATCTTCAAAAAGGAGTTTAATTTCGTCCAGAATAAGTACTTTTGAAATTCCTGTAAAATATATTTAAAAGTATATTTTATAGAGGAAAAATATATTCATTATTATTTGTAAAGATGTAAAAAAAATAATAATAATCTAATGCTATAATTACATAACTGTATTTAGGATAGTTTTACAAAATTATTTAAACAGTTGAAGGATACAGAAAACTATTGTTCAAGTATTTTCTATATGAAATGAATATTTTATATATTTTTTGAATTATTATATATATATAATCAGCAAGGAAATATTTATTTTACACGT
>JAPMOQ010041184.1:3185795-3264981 GCA_026543055.1 Argiope trifasciata | reverse complement strand
TTCATGAACAATGATAGTATGCTTATTTAACAAAATGTTTTAAATGGTTTTGAAAGACAATTATATGGAAGAAAATATTTTTAATACATTTTTTTAGAGAACATAACCAACAATAACACATTACAGAATACTATATAACAGTATGAAATATCGTAATTAAGTTTGAATGTAGAAATTAAATGTTGCATTAAAAATTGACTCAATGAATAATTCCGTAATTGTAGCACAATAAATTATAATTAAAAATTACATAATAAAATCCAAATGCTAACTATTAGACAATATTTTCATACCTTATTTAATGTGAATAATCTATCTGGGAAAAGAAAGTAAATCAATTTGCTCTGAATAAAATGAAGGAAACTAAGAAGTACTTTAAACATGCATGTAATTAAATCTATTTCAAGTACATTTAAGAGTAACACAATACCTCTTATCTTTCAGTTTTTAATGCTTTGCAAATGCAGCATTCAAACAAAATTATCTGGCATGAATTTTACTTTTTCAATTCTTTACTACAGGAGTACTTGTAAGGACATTCTCTAATATGAGTTCTTAGGAAACTTAAAGATTGCCTCTAAATGTGAACATTTATTAGCATTTTAAACATTTGAAAGGATGTTTTCTACAATGCTTGAAAAGATAAATTTTCATATTAGTTCTAGATTAATTATATTCACAACATGACAAACAAAACAAATTATTTAAAAAATATTATAAAATTCTGTAAGCCTTGTTTTAAATACATATATTTACATATTGGTTCTTCAATTATATATTAGATAAAATTGTCACATATACATTTTTTCATGTTGTTTCTTATTATTCATTATTAGCCTAACTTCCTAATCAAAATGTTTTAGAAGCGGATTACACTGATAAACACAAAACAATCTTATTTTTGTGGATTTCAGTTAAGAAAAAAGTGCACAGTCAGTAATTAATCAAAGTTATGAAATGACTTAACAAGTAAAATAAATTTAAAAAAAAATCAATTCCTACTTATTTGCTTATATTATATATATCTTATATTATTTATGATAGGGTGTCGTATCAGTAATCCCAAAGCTTAGCAACCCAAAAGAAATTATAGGAAAAATTTAATTAATTTAGTTATCATCCACTACAAGTTTTAAAAAAACATATTTGAACTTGAGTGGATGAATAAAAAGTATTTTATTAACTATTGGAAATTTGAACAAGTTATATATATAGAGAGAGTGGGAACTAATAGTAGGAATTGAAAAACACACCATCTTGCATAAATGGAAATCTTTAAAAGTACATCTTAAAATTAAATAAATGAATAACTCACTACCAATGTCTTGTATAATAATTTATTATAATTACAATACATATTATAATACAAAGAAAGTAATTATCATCTATTTGCATTCTTGTTCTTATATCAAAGGTAAATGACCCCTCCCCTCCAAAAAACAGGTATTTCTAGTAATGCAATCACAATTTTTTTTAACAAAAATAAATATCCAAAGTTTATAGATTCAATGGCATTTATCCATCTTTACAGCTCCCTTTAAATTCATCAATTCAGTTTGTATCAATCTTATTACATATAAGGGTGACTGGCTATCTTGGTGAAATCTAAAAATCTTTCAAAATGGCGAATTATTCTGAGAGCTTACAACTAAAAACGAGCTATTAAAGCAATTATTTATATGAAATAATATATATATATATATATATATATATATATATATATATAAACTGCTTCTGAACTAAGTATGAAAAATGAATATGGGTTGTATATCAATAAACGAAACAAAACAGTTGCATTAAGATAACTTAATTATTTAAATCAATTTGTGTGTAAATTATATGATAAAATAAAGTAAAACCTTATATTTCAAATGCAATAGATAAATATCCTCAAATTTTCAACATTGCAAACATTGTCAATAATGAGATATCTATTCAAGATATTTTCATAATACGACATTTAAATATACAAATGCTATATTTCCCCAGAGAGAATTCTCACATTAACCTTAAGATTTGTTTTTGAGACAAACCATTTATTACATACTACACTCATAATTGCATATTCTTGAATGAATTTTCATGTGAGTCTTAAGATTCTGTTTCATAGAGAACATTTTATTGCAGACTGAACATTTAAAAGGACGTTCTTTTGTATGTTTACGTAGATGAATTTTCATTTCACTTTTAAAAAGTCTGGTGCAGTCACAAAACTGACAGCGATACAAGCCGTCTTGGAAACAAGGTTTAATTTTATCTTCAGCACAAAATTCTGCAAATCCTATAAAAACAATAACATGAAAGTATTAATTTTTAGGACAAAAATATTTAAAAGTTTTATTATTATAGTTAATGACAAAAGCAAAAACAGTATCTGTATTCTTTACTGGCCTTAAACATTTATTGTTAGTTTACAAAATATTTCACCAAAACTAAAAGGAAAAAAATTGTCTGAATAAAAGGAATATATTTTTAAGGACTCCCAAACAGAAATAAATCATACTCAGAGCTACATAACATTATGCAATTCAATATAAAATTACGCCATATAATGTTCATGAAGGTATGTAAATCAAGCAAAGTATGTAACCAAATTCAAAATTCATTTAATAATAATTCAGCATTGTGGTATATAATTTATTATTGCAAAAACAAAATATATTAATAAAAAATGCAAGCATTCAATATAACTTTAATTTCTTCTTTTTTCTCAGAGTTAATCATACAGTAAGCACAACAAATACCTCTGACAATGAATGAAGATTGAAACAAAAAATAGTTTTCACTGATTGATAGATTTAACCCTCCAATTATATAATATCGTATAAATTGAGAATGTAAAGATGATAAATTGTATATAGTCAAAAATTTTAAATCTGAAAGATAACAAAATCTTAAAGAAAATTTATAAATAAAGAGCTTGCACAGGAGGCAGGCGCGCACACAGAGAGAAACAACAACACCCATGCAGTAACTTGAAGAATTAATGATTTGCAATAGGAAGAATCAAATGGTTTCTCTTCCATTTTGCTTTTCATTTTCTTCTACCTCTTGTACAAAGTTTATACAACAAACATTCTATTTAATAGGATTTTCTCTAATGTGAAGTTTCATGCGAGCCTTAGAATTCTGTTTCAGACAGAAAATCTTATTCTTTATTCAACTCTTGCAAGAACATTCACTATAATGAATGGTCAAGTGAACTTTTAAGGTAACTTTAATTATGAACATTTTATTGCACACTAGGCACTTGTAAGAGCCCTTTTTTTGTATAAATATATAGATGAATTTTCATGTAACTTCTGAATGAATTGATGTATTTATAGCATGGACAATGGTATAAACCATTTTGAAATTGAAATTTAATCCTATTTTCAGAATAACATACTAAAAATCTTACAAAACAAATTAAAAACGTAAAAACATTCTAAAATATTTAATTTTGTTAGTATTTGCAAAACATATAACAAAATCCATTTCTTAATGTTTTTATTGAAGAATTGCATCAGGCATAATTTTACAAAATATTTCAACAACATTAAAAAAAGGAAGAAGCATATTTTAAGGAATCTTACTTACACACAAATCTTACAACACAAGGAGTACTTTCATTGTAGTTTCAGGAGCACAAAGAAATATTCAGCAATGTCAGATAATATTGAATAATATCATGAAACCATTTTAAATCAGTAGGGAAAAGTAGATGAAATTACTTTATGACAAAAATATCAACAAATTAGAACTTTTGGTACATGCAAAAATTTATTATTATAAAATTTTATTATTTAAACAAAGTTTGATAAAGCACACAACAAAGTTTTTATAGTAATAGAAAGTACAATAAATAAATAAATCTGATATCTGTTATAAATATGTAATTCAATAGGTAAAAATGATATTGGATATATACATGGAAATGATAATTGTAAGCTAAAAAATATATTGTAGATGATTTAAATGTAATTCAGTTATTATGTTTAGATTGTTGTAGAGATTAAATTTAAATTTAGATTTTTGTGAAATAATGAGCAGGAAAACAAATATTTACAAAATTATATAATGCCAATTTACTATTTTCTGCATATATTTGAATTTACAAAAATATGTCTTATAAATCCATCTATTTAACCGAGATTTATAGAAATTCACATTTTAGTGTTTTTTATAGGGAATTGTTTAAAATACCCTGCTCAGATCTTCATATTAGGTAAAACTAAGACAGGATTGCTGCAAATAATAACATATACAATAACATCTGCATAAAATAATCCCATTATGAGCAACAAGGCCTGAGCTACATTATGAATCTCACAAGGAAGTACATATCCCATCATCAGTGATAGAACTATTAAGTAATTGCTTTTTCTATAATTACAGAAAAAGTGAAAGCCTGCATGTTGAATAGAGCAATTTCTTCTTTTGATGCTGGAAGTGTTCTTTTCAGTGACCCAAAGTTATCAAAGCAATACTAATGATGTAGTTACAGAAGTCTACTAAAAACTTTTTTATTTTGAATATTGGTCTTGCCTTTTTCAGACATGAAAATATATCATATACACATTTTATCTTCATAAAAATATCTTTAGTTAAACTCGTACTTATCTATTATTCAGGATACATGAAAATCTGCTATGCTTTGTGAGTGCCAGGAATAGCCATGAGAATTAATACAGCATAATGAATATTGCTCAAAAACAGATATAAAATTTTGTACAAATTTCAAAAACTGGAAACACAAAGTAATCATGCAGGTTGTAATAGTAACAGATTGTAATTGCAATGGAATACAATTCTTCAGATCAATGTTACAATACATTATTATACCTTGATCAGCAATAATATCTAGATTAACTTGTATTATTTATAGATAATCAAGAAAGAAAAATAGTCAAAGTTCATTTATAATCATTTGATTCCTTTTAATAATTAAAAATATAGAAATTCCAATGATTTCATAAAGGATATTAATAATTAATCAAAGAATTGTCACAGAGAGCAATTAACATTATTTCAGAATTTTTATTTTCAAAAATTAAAAATGACAAATTAAATTTGATTAAATGCACAAAGTATCTTACTTTTAAAACTAACAATGAAAAATCTGCAAAATTTAATAAAAATATGTTAAAATAATGAGAAACATTTTTTTTTTTCTAATTCAATACTTCAGTAAATTTTTCATAACTTCATTAAAATTCATCAGAGTATTAGATCATGGAACAATGTCATGAAACATTATTTCATGCCAATCTAAGATTTTTTTTTGTATTAATACAGAAAATCAATTAAGATTTATTTCATATAAAATAAAATTTTATATAAATAAATTTTAAGTAAAATTTCAGAATAAACTGTAGTAAAAAATTTGAACTAAGAAAAACTGGGAATAAAATTGAGTAGCAAGAAAAGACAATATTTCTATCAAAAGTAATAACAAAAAATATTTATTTAAAAAATTAAACAGATCTAATAAATAATACATAATAAAGAGCCAGTAATTTTAATAAATAAATATAAATAGAATTAAAAATTCCTTGATATCAATTTCAGTAAAAGGCTACACAATTCTTATAAATTGCAAAAAATGCTCTGAATAAAACAACTGTAAAAGAAAAAAAAAAATGAAATAATATAGGAAATAGTCAAATAATAATTTAAAACAAATTTTAATTAACTAATTCTATAAAAATTACATTCATTAAGTAAACATGGGTTTCTCACATGCAAGCAAGGGAACCACACACAGATTGAAGAAAAACTCAGCAAATACTCTGTTTCTAGAGTCAGAGGTTGTTTCAATGTTCACTCAGGCAGAGATCAATCCTCCTATCTTTAGATGCATTATAGTTTTGGTGCTACAGTAAAAAGTGCAATTTACAGCTAACAATTTCAATGTTTAAGTTTTATAATAATAATACTATTTTCTTGAATGAGTATATTAGATAACAGTAAAATTCTGGTGTATGTTCATGATTTTATTAACTTAAGAGTAATTAGGAATGCAAGATACAGATTTTTCAACTTAAAAACCATATTATTTTAAATTTTTTTATTCTAAATGAACCAAGTAATTGAATTAAAGATCAAATTATAATGTGAATGTAATCATTTTGTCATAAAATAATATATCATTATGTAATGTAATGGGGTCAGAGAAAAGGTTCTGATTAAAATCATACAAATATAGTGAAAATCTACTATATTTTCTATAAATTATGGCTATTTGGATTTCTTTATTTCCTGATGTTATTTTCATTCTGAAGATCATGTGCTATATATTTATTCTTTAATAATTCTATCTATTCAAAAAGTATACATGAAAGAAATTACATCTTTGGTTTTACATATTTCTTTCTTTATAAATTTATACTATATATTTGCTTTAATTCATCCATTATAAGTTTAAATTACAGCTTTCCTTTGATGAAGTTAATTTCTGTTAAAGGGTCAAATTATACAGTCATTTAAATGGTTTGCATATCTAATTTTATCTATTCTTTTTATAATGAAATTTCAAACATACTAGATATATTTTCTTTGAAGATAATTATTTTATGGCTTAAATACAGAAAGAAACAAGCATGAAATGTTTTCTAGATTAATAATTTGCTTTTGACTTGCAAAACTAATACTAAAATTTGATGAAGAGAGAATTCCATTTGAAGCTGAGAAATTTTTGCCATATAACAATAGTGATGATTTTAATCAATTTAGGCTAAATAGTTGAGAACTTATGCACCTGTAGAACTTAAATTGGAAGCATATATAATGACTGAGAAGTCTTTAATACTAAAATCAGTTTAAGTAATAAGGACTAGATAACTTACTAAAAATGTTTATGATATATAGAGCATATTTATTATCTAATGTGAATATTTAGATAATATTTTTATATTTAATATGATTTGCAAATAAAATGAACTTGAATTCACAATTAAAAAGAAAAAAAAATTCTTTTGGAATTTAAAGAATAAAATACTATATTATTTTCTCATGTTTGTAAGAAATTATCTTTTTCAATTGCATAGTTAAAATAATACAGTGCAGAATGATATATAAATAATATAAATACAATAATACAAAACAGAATAATCAGATTTAATGCAGATAAAAAAATAACACAGAACAGAATAATGCAGAATCAATGTAAATGCAATAATACAGAAATTTTAATAAACTTAATATTTTTATGCTTTGCATATATATAATAATTATATATAATACATATAATAGCTGTAATTATTATAATATTATATTAATCATTTATATAATATTATAGCTATTATATTAATCATTTATAGTTAATCATAAGCTATGAATTATCACAAGAACCATTTTAAGTAACATTAAAAAAAAAAACTGCCAAAAACATAAGGCACAAATAAAAACAAATTAAAAATATAAAGATTTGTATCATTAATACCCTAATATATAAATATAATAGCAATAAAAAGCAACGATATGATAATGTGATCTTCATTTCAACATTTAAATAATATTTTTACACAGATATGAATTCAAATTTTTTTTATATATGAGAAAGCGAATTTTTCTTTTATACTATCATTTAAATTTTGAAGCTTTAAAGTACAAAGTAAGACTCAACAGCATATAAAAAAGGGAATTCATAAATAAAATCTTAAATTTTTAATATATTGACAAAGCATATTCTTTATTAAATAGTGTTATTTAAGCTATTTTACATTAAGTTTCTCATAGAAAAAAAAATATTGACATAACTTATTTTTTAATGGAAAGTAATTATAGGAGGAATAACTTTTCTGATTTATAAAGCTGCTCAGAGCAGTGTCATCTCTATTGTGTATAAGAAATATAATTAAATATTTATTTCATAAATGGCAGCAATTATGTTTTAAATTATGCTGATTTTCAACTTACAGAAAACTTTAAATTCATGGGCAAGTAAACAAACTGGAAGAAAGACATTTTAAAATTTTATCTTTACAAATTCTTATTTATTAGGATATACAAAATATTTTACAATATTAAGTTCATTTATTCATTTTTTGTATGAACAGTATAATGCCTCATCATTGCTTGTTTAGTTCGAAATTTTTTACTACAAACAGGACACTGAAAAGGAAATTCACCAGTATGTATCCTAAAATGAACTTTAAGATTATCATTAGTATTGAATTCACTCTGACAGACACTACAAACAAAAGGGCGATAACCTGAATGAATTCGAATATGCCTTTTCATATTAGGCTTAAATGGAGTGGAATATGTACAAATGGAGCAGAAAAATGTATTCTTCTTGGCATCAGAATTCACCTGTGTTATGCATTCAAAACCTATGTCTGAAGAAGGGGAAAATCAATCAATAAATGCAGCAAGTAGTAAAAAAAAAAAAAAAAAAAAGAAAAGAAAAGTTGAATCAAAAGTATGTGGAAATTGATATTATTAAAATAATATAAATGAAAAAAGTCACTCTTTTTCAATCAGAATATTTTCTATAGTTACATTAAAAAATATAATAAAATAGAATTTTTTTATATAAATAAATATATGAAATTTAAATGGCATTATGGTTTTATTTATATATACATACACACACAGGGAGAGATATATTTATATGTATATATACAATCAAATTTCTTTAATGACTTCTCTAGAACATTTGAAAATTGGTATAAAAGAACATAATATAAGGAATAATACATGCATCATCATGAAAGATCAGAATTAAAATAAATGACAGAGCCTTCAGCGTACTTTATTTCTAGTAAAGAAAATTGACATTAGTTTGTAGAAATGTATAAAAATTTCATATAAGCAGTTCAATAAATAGATCAGAAATGAAAGTTTATGCTTGATTACTGCTTCTAAAAATAACCAAAAAATAGTCAAATGTTACTAAATTGTTTAAATTATTAGATATAATATCATATTTTAGTAGTAAATATCATATATATTATATTTTTTTGTAGTAAACATCATACAATTTTAACATAGTAAGACATTCTGCTAATATTTACAAATGAATTTTTTAGTACTAAAGAAATTAAATCTTTTTCATAAA
The DNA here is from genome assembly GCA_026543055.1 of Argiope trifasciata. Classification (NCBI taxonomy): domain Eukaryota; kingdom Metazoa; phylum Arthropoda; class Arachnida; order Araneae; family Araneidae; genus Argiope; species Argiope trifasciata. The sequence continues at coordinate 3,255,938 of JAPMOQ010041184.1, read as the reverse complement.
TTTTTTTCGGCAAAAAAAAAAAAAAAAAAAAAAAAAAAAAACAAGACTTAAGATTGTGGAAATTTGTATAAAATATTTGGATGAGCACGAAAAAAAAATTAAAGAGACTTCAAAAACAACAACAAAAACTAAGATTCAATAAGAGAAAAATGAATGAAAGTATCTGTAGCAAGAAACTAAGTAATGCATACATGTGGAAAACAAAAATTTATAAAACTAGATTTGCTTCATTGTAAGTTCAATTCAGAAATGGAAGATTTCGGGTAGAAGTATAAATCTGTATATGCATACAAACATAACACAAGCATCTGAACTAATGTTACCTGTAATTTCAAGTATCATGCATTACACAAACATTTTTCCATTGCCATTGTGAATAAAACTTGTCTTTTCTTCAGTATTTTCTATCTTTATTAATTCATACATGAAGAACTTTGGGAAGTAGTATAAATCCACATTAGAATGCAAGTAGAAAACATGCATTTGAATGTTTAATACTACCTGTCATTTCAAGTATCATGTATCATACTAACTTTTTTCCACTGTTATTCTGAATAAAACTTGCCTTCTGCTTCGGTATTTTGTATCTCTACTAATTATAAAAAAGAATGTATGTGTACAAGACAAATCATTAGAGTTAAACCTACTGAAATTGACATTGAATTTTCAGACAGAAGAATGTGTACCCCAGAGCTATCTTTCCAACATTTTAATTAAAAATTAAGTAAAATTTCATGTTAATAATAATTGCAGATCATGTTACAGTATTCAAATTATTTTATATTATCTTAAAAATAAAATTATTTTAATAATACAAATTTAATATCTGGTACTATCAATTTAATATTTCTAATGTTTCTTGAATTTTAGAAATTTGTTATTTTTTTCTTTATCTAATTTTGAACAGTATCTCTGAAATTTAAATTGCTTTTATTGCAAGCATTTAATCATGAGATTTTTTTCCATTGTTGAAAGCAAAAGATCTAGTTTAGCATTTGTGCAACTTGTCTGGCAAATCAGAAAGTGAAATTACAATATCACAAAATTTAAAAAGCAGATTACCTATATAATTATGTTTTTAAACTCTACGAAGTCAAGGGACAATATTCAATTAGACTGGTTCATACATACTATGAGCAGTACAAATGTTGGTTTATTAAATTAACAAGGCTTCACTATCTATCACATTTTAATGCTTAAAAATAACTTCTTAAAGAAATCATAAGGTTTGGTATAAAAAATTTAACTGAAAGTATACAAAATGAAAAATCAGCTAGTACATAAATAATAATTATAACAATAATAATAAAAATTTAGAAAATGTAATACTGGCTTTCACATTCATACAATACAATAAAAATATAAATAAATTTATAAAAGCACAAATAATTAAATGAAATAATTCATTATATATTTCAAATCAAATGTAAAATCTAAAGAAAATAAATGTTCATGATTTATTATTTATAAGGAAAAGAAACAGGTTAGATGAAGTCATTATTTTTATTCCTAAAGAGTATAAACTTACAAAGAACATAACAATTATTTTATGTACAAGTAGATTTTAAATTATTTGAAATAGCAAAAATACTTTTGTACAGCATTTGATATAAATTTATTTTAGCATATTGCTTTCTTAAATTTTGAAGAATTTCTGTATACAACTAACAATTTAATTTATGACACGAATGACTTTACTACAAATTTCTAAAGAAGTACAAGTCAAAATGGTTAATAAAAACTTTAGGGATTATGTAAAATATGCATGATATAATATTTACAGCAAAAGAAGAATAATTCAAAATTAATGGTGTAAAAAGGATTTAAGAAAATTGGTTCCTATGGGACATTATGCTAAATAGGAAATATGGCTAGAAGAAAATTTAAATAATTAAAAAGTAAAAAAATATTTAAGATCCAATGTAACCCCAAAGTAAAGGGTTTAAAAATGTATACAGCACATTTTCATTATGGATATTAATAAAAAAATAGCTGAAATTAACTGTAAAAGGCAATGTAAAAGTTCTGAAGAATAAAAAGTACTACTCTAGTAATGTGTATGTAATGAATGTGTTCCACTTATTGCAAATCACTGTCGCTTGCAGTTAGCATGGAACAGAGAGAATGCATTGAATGCATGCCACAACAGTGGGCATTCGTGATGTTTTCCAGGTTTAGCTTGTCATATGATTCTTGCTGGATTTTCATATGAAGAGTGTTACATTAACATTCATATAGAGAGTGTTACCCATTACAACCTAGAAAATATCAATTAACCACAATGTTACGGTTATTCAGGATAGCACATTTGGGGAGGAATTATTGTGGGTTTCAGAAATTAACTGCATGCTCAAATTAGAGCCATGACAGGCCAAACCTATTAATAATACAAATAAGTCATATTTGTTTTGCTTCTGACTCTTTCTTTTTCTGAACTTGCATAATCCTTAATTTATGGACATGAATGTAAATATTATGAAATCTTGAAGATAATTTTCTAAGATTTACAACCAGGAAAGTTAGTTTCATTAGTTAGTTCAAAGTTAGTTTCAACCAGTTTCATTAAGAAAAGTTTCATAGCAGTGAAATAAAAAATTAATTATTCAATAATTAAGTTTTGAAGATTTCTGAACTCTGGTGATATAATTACAAAATTAGAATGTAACAAACATAAAACGCCAAGTAAATAAAAGCAATGAAATGAACTTTCTTAAGATTTATACATACAGTAATAAATAAAATAATACAGCCATAATAAAAATAAATAATACAGTAATGAAACAGCATATTTATGAATTAACATTTAGATAAAATTGTGATTGGTTTTTATTTTAGATTAATATTTCTTTGACATTTTACACCCTTATTCAGATACAATTGGAAGAATAAAATTCTTCAGGCACAAAAAGGATGATTATAATAATTAATAATCTGATTAAATTATAAACAAAATAGAAAAATATTACTCCCAATACAAAAGTCAAATATATAAAAAATTTGTTTAGAAATATGTGTATAGATACATTTAATCCTCATATTTAGAAAAGAACAATACCTTTATTAAATTCAAACAAAAAGAATTACCTTTCTACAACATTTTGCCATTCACTGTAGATATAAATTCAAATTACACTCTTAAACAGTTAATGCTTTGGGAATCAGGCTTTTTTTTTTCCCTAGCATTTAAACTGGAAGTGAATTTAGAAGAGGGGGTACTATTTATAAAACCACAAAAGCTTTAATGTTATTTTGAAAATTGTTTTAAAAGCTCTCATACATGCATTGAAACTAAATGAAACTTTATAGTATAATAATTTGGTAATTAAATAAAAATGCATTAATATGAATAATCGACTGAACACAGCACTTTGATATGAAATGGATATCTTGTTTTATAAATTAAATACTCACTTCTTCATTAAAGTTAGGTAAAAATATATTTCATATAATAATAATGTAAAAATTCTGAAGCTTAAAGTTATTTTTTAAAAATAATTTTAAACCCCTTAAAATAACTGATACTACATATGTAACATAAAGTGACGTTTCAAAACATGTTTATGAGTGAATCTTTTGTTACAAACATTACATTCAAATGGACGTTCGCCTGTGTGAATCTTCTCATGTATCTTGAGGTTTCCTTTTAAATTAAAACATTTGTTGCAAACTTTGCAATAATATAATTTTCTTGCAGCAGCATGTATTTGCATATGATTTCGAAATTCCATTTCAAATTTTGTTGAATAAAAACAAAGGGAACAGGAATATTGATCCTTCCTTGGTTCCGTTTCATGTCCTATGTATTTTTCCAGGAAATCCACTATTAAAAAGAATTAGAATTACTTCATGAGTAGAAAAATATTTTAAATCAAGAAATGAAACAAAGTGATTTCAAAGTATTTAAAGAATTTTATAATATATAATGTCTAATCTTGAATTTTTTAAATTTGTTCTGATCATTCATTTTTTTTAAAGCAGCAATTAGAATTTTTTTTTTAGACTAAATATTTTTCCTGACAGACTATTTAAATTGATTAAGTGGGCAATTTTATCAATTTGAAAAAAAATGATAATTAAAATACTGATAACATGCTAGGCTCTACCTCTTCAAAGTACATAGCCTTTTTTTGTTATAGAAAAAAATAATTTAAAGCTTTTGAGAAAATTTTGTCTCATTTTATTGTTAAATAAAGTGAATTTCAAATGAAAAATAAAGGGAAATATAATAAATCAAATTTAATAATATTAGATTTAACACAGGTATGAATTTATTCACATTTCTCAATTCAATAACAAAATATTTTTGAATTTTTAAAATTGATTTTGAATTTAATAGCTTAGACAACAAAATATTTTTCTAACAATAATAAATACTGTACAATAATGATAATAAAACACTTACAGAATAGGGTGAACTGCGGTAGTTATATTGTTTTAATATAAAAGAATTAGAAGAAGTGACTATTGTTATTAATACTTTTATTTTACATTATAAAAAATCATTAATTAATCAACACAAATTTGTAATTTTCTAAGGATATTATTAACTAATAATATCAACTTGGATACAATTTAGAATTGCACTAGATTAATTATAACAAATGACCCAATGTTCTTAATACAGCTTTGATTTTGTCTTTCACATAATAGATTCTGATAATATAAATAACACTTCATCAAATGTATTTTGATGAAAAGCAACCCCCTCTTCTCTCTCTCTGTATCATTATAAATAGTTTTGATTTGAGTCATACTATTTCACAAGCAGTAAAATATACAATAAACAACAACAACAAAAAAATACACTAACAGATAACAGAAATTCTTTAGAATTCAGATATCCTATCTGATATAGTCAGTGCTATAAGTAGATAGTTACAGTCTTTGGCAGATGTTGAAAAGAGGTTCCTCATACAATGAAATTTTTCATTATTGCTAATAATAAAAGCTTCTGATTTTTGAGATTCCTTATAGTACTGTCAATTCATTTTAAAGAATCTTACAATTTAAAGGAAGGTTAAGAGATTATCTATCATATTAGTTATTAATAATGTAGAAAAATTTAAATTTTTTAAAGTTTGTGGTCTTTTACTTGGACAAAAGATTGTTCATTGGAGAGTCTAGCCAAATTACATAACTTTCCTTGACTTGTGGAGTTCCTCAAAAAGAATTTTATTCTTTTTAATTCGGAAAGTGAATGAATGGCATAGCAACCTGTGCTTTTATGCAATAATGCTATTATGGGTCAAGACCCCCAGACATCTTTTAATCTTGGCATAACCAAATATAACAGTTTCAAACAGCCAAATAAAGAAATTGCAGTACCACAATAGATCAAATAAAAGCTTATTCAACTGTTCACCCATTAAAGTCATGAAAAATTTCCCATGATGATCTACAGATTTTTAAAATTTTTGACTATTTCTTAAATATTGCTTATTTTCAACTTTAGACTAAACAAACACAATCTTTTTTTGAGAATTTTTTTTAAGACCCAACATTAGAATAAAGAAAAAATAAATTGCAAAAATGAGTTTGTAAAACATGATATATAAAACAAAACTTTAAAATTATAATTATTAAAATCGTATAAATTATACTGAAGCAAATTTAAAAATCTGTAAATCTTCAGTAAAAAGGTAATAGTTTTTTTTTTTTACAATCAAGGGAAAACATTAAACTATTTTAGTTTTCTAAATAAAATTTTCATTCTTTTGATGGAAAGGGAAAAAAATTAATAATAATTTTTCTATAACCATCAAATATAAGCCCTACTATTTGTAAACACATAGCGAAGAATGGTGAATAGTCAATTAAACTATTTCTTTGTTTATATATATTTATATATAAAGAGAACTTACAGAATTAGTATATCTAAAGATCAATGCAAAACTTGTTTATTGCAATAAACAGTAAGTCTGTTTAAAAATTATAACATGATGGAAACTGAAAATGCCAATATGACTAATTTCAATAAAACAACTGTTTTTCATATATTTCAATATAGTATAATTTAATTAGATTTGTTTACAATTTACGCCATTTTCAACTAGGATAAAATCCCTGGTCTTGAAAAATGTAAGTAATTAAATTGTAAATTAAGAACACAAACACCTAAATGGTTATGAATAGTTACTGGATTTATAATTAAAAATATAATATATCAACTTATAAAATAGTATTGAGATTCTATTTTATTAATTTAAATATGAGTCAGTTTACTTTTTTTTAGCTTTTTTCATTTTTCAAGTAGCTGTACATAAAAAATACTTAAAATATCAAACCTTAAAGAAATACAAATTAAATTCAGTATTTTACTAATTTTAGAATATTTTTGGGTTTGTTCTTTAAAAGAATTGTAAGTGGCAATATTTTAATATTTCATAATACTGTATACTATTAATATATTTCATAATACTGAAGAATATTAAATAATAAAGCTTTACAATTCAAAAAGCAAATAGAATGTTTTGAGCTGAATTATAAAATTTTCATAATTGGAAAATAAACAAATCAATATAATTCTCAACTAATTTTCAGTAAAAATTATTGGAAACATGTATTTAAAGAATAGAATATATACATTAATATACATTCTACAGATGTATTTATATATTTTTAAGGGGAAAAAACAAAGGTTAATTATTATACTCAATCTATAATACATTTCATTGAATTCTGTTTAAAATCTGATACATGCATAAAACCTACACTCAAGGAACCATAGTAATATTTCTAAGAACTAACATTTATAAGAAAATAATCATGCACAAATGAAATGCCAGGAATAAGAAACTAATCATGTACAAATGAAATGCTAGGAATAAGAAACTTCCAATAAAAAAAAACATTCTTCGATTTACAGAACTGCATATTGATAATATAAAAACTTCATTCAATCCTCAATCTATATTAAAACTTATTAAAAACAACTACATTAAAAGTCTTCTCATTTAATTTTGTACCGATAAGAATCTGAATGCATTCTAAAAATTTTGTTTTCACATAAAAGGATTGAAATTTAACTAGTAAATTCTAGTATATATAATTTAACTAGTATTGAAAATGTTGTAAAATTTTAGACATAGCCCCTTGAACTTCATTTTCATTCAAATGATCTTCTAGCTTTGAAATGTTTCTATTATTCTTTTGATCTCCTCTCTTAGGAATGTATTTAACTTTCTAATTAGATCATTACTATTTACTATTTCATTTTATATAAGAATGTAAAGGAAACACAAGATATTTAAAAAGTGTTCATACAACTTTTGCTTTTTAAATTAAAATCAACCTTGATTTAATTTAAATAAAATGATACAGTTTTAAAAATAATTTATCATAATGCAATTGATTTGATTTTTAATATATCAATTGTAAATTTAAATATTAAATTTTTGATGCATATATCAGATATATTATTACATATGCAAGAGTTAAATATATAGCATTTTTAGATTATGATACATACAAATAATATATTTAACAGAGGAGAAAGCAATCTTTACATTATAAGAAAAATCTTAGATATTAAATGCAAATTAAAAAGTAATTCAAATTTACATATGGTAAATTACAGTAAAAATAATGAAAAAAATTTCTTAAATAAATTATTTTAAATTATTAACAAGGGGAGTTGTTAAGTTATAAGTTAAATTTAATTTTTTTGGGGAAAAAAAGGCACACACACACAAATGACATTTTAAGGAAGGAAATATTTAGGTTACTTCAGGCGAAAAATATGCATCTTAAAATAAGTAGAAACTTATTTCGAAGGCATAAGATCATAATTAGGTAAGTGAATTAGCTATATTTGATGAATACAAGGTTTTAAATTTAAATTCAAATTCTTAACTAGAAAATTTAAGAATCAAAGCAGTAAAAATAAAACTTAAAAAGAAAAAAAAATCATGATCATTTATGGAAGTTATACCTATATGATAGAAATACTTTAATTTACTCTTTTAAATAACTTTTTAAAAAATGCTTATCATGAGAATAGATAATCCAAACAAGTAGTAAAGGTTTGGATATTTTTCGTTATACTTTATTTGTTTCTCTTTAAAAAAAATTTTTTTTAAAGCAACAATGCAACTCTGCTTTTCAACATTATGTGATTGTGAATTATTGCATTATTGAAGCCTGAAATATATCACAGAAGATTGGAATTATACCATATATATATGTTATTTGAAAAGAAAATAAATTACATTTGATTCACTCAATTAGAATCTAAATTTTTTAAAATCAGCATAGCTGAATAAAAAAGAAATTTTACAAATCTCTAAATAAAATGTAATATCACAAATACAAAATGAAAACACAAATACCAATGTACAGTAATGGGGAAAGGGAGGAAAGAGCCACTCAGGTTTACTCAGGCAGCATTCATCATACAATATTAATTTAAAAAAATCATTAATAAATTTACACATTTTAAAGATTTTTTGAAGTGAAAATTCCATGAGGAGCCATTACATATTGAAATAAGAACAAATTTCAAAATTTCTAACAACTAAAACCTTTTTTTCTAATCAAATTTCCAAACTACAACAAAACTTCATCCTGAAAATCATTTTTTTTTTCAAACTTAAGCTTTAAATTAATACATACTTTAAAGATTAAATACAAAGAAAGCAAGAGCTTAGAAGTGACTTTTATATAAAATATTTGCAGGTATTGTTTATTATTCAGTTATATTCATTTTTTTAATTCAATTATATAAGCAATCACATTTTGCAAACTAATTTTGTTACAGAACATTAATGTTTATATCCTTCTGGAAATAATTTTAAGCTTTTAAGAACAGAAGAAAAAATATATAGATATTAAGCTAAAATTAAACATACTAATATGAACTTCTGATTATTAAGCTAAGGAATTCTTAAAAACATCCTACAGATTAATTATTCACACAATTATACAAAAATAAATATTCTTAAAATGCTTCTATTGTTATATCTGCTTTTAAATTTCTGTAAATACTAGGAATTTATACTAGTAAATACTAATTCTTAAACACTAGGACATGATGAATATTTGTAAAAAATATGCAACAAGAATAGAAAATAAATATATATAAAATAAATGATATTTTGAATGATGTTCTGCAGTATATCTTCCTGATCAGTAGCAAGCAGATATTCAGAGTACAAAATTTTTTATAATGATTATTGCATAGGTAAAAAACATTTTTTAGGATAAAAAGCCAGTGGAAAAGTATGGGAGAAAACTAATTTTACATTTCTAGCCAAAATAAAAATAATAGTAATTTTTTTATGTGCTTGCAAAATAAAATAATGTATCTATTCAAGGTTTTTTTTTTTGAACTGTAAACAACACTAATAATAAGAATAATATATTTGATAAAGAAATGCAGGAATAAAGCCTAAAAAAGAAGTTATTCTTTCTCTCCCTCTTCCTGTTTGACACTAATTTTAACAATAAAATTAAATAATAAATTTATAAAATATTTTTTTATTATTTTTTAAATAATAAAAAATTATTTAATTTCATTTCATTTGCTTACATAACAGAACTTTCCATTTTAATGTTTGCAGTGTAATAACAATTCAGTTCTGAATGCAATTTAAATAAAACTTTTATTACTGTTGAATATTTCTTTCAGGAAAAGAATCGAGCTTCTTCCAGAAATTTTAATGTTAAATATTTTATCATGTATAAAGCAGCAAACATTTATTTAATTTGCAACTCTGGATAATTATTCTACACAAAATCTATTAATGACATCAAAACAGAGTGCTGTCATTTACAATTCGGAAATTAATACAATTTTAACAATGTTGGCATTCTCTTGGGAAGATTTTAGGCATATCTTTTAGTATGCATCACTATCTAAATAGTATTTCTGGTTAGCAACAAAATAAAGTTGGGTAGCTACTTTTTCTTTCTATGACTGCAGCAAATACCTCCTTTTTCCAGAAAATACTCAGAATTTATATTTTGTATGATAGATTTCAAAACAGGGATGAGCACAAAGTCCTACTGCACAATCTTTACACCAATATCTAGTCTCTTTCCGAACTCTTTTGCCTGTATCATCTTTCTTTGAACAGCAGACTGTGCATTGTCGACAAGGACCCTTCTTTATAGGGTTTGGTGGTATTCGGCTTGGAAAATGACGTGCGGTCAATCTAAATGGTTTTAAATTGGCAATAGCAGCACAACTTTTTTGTCCTAGACAATATTGAAAAAAAAATGTATAAATAAATGGCTTAAAATGAGATCGAAATTTCTTTTAACAAGTTTCTAACGTATTCACTGATAGATTAGGTAAAATGCAGAGATAATAGTCAGAAGGTTAAGGAAATTAGCAAATGTTTTGAATCTCAGTTAAACATAAATACAGTGAAATTTGATTTAAAGGATTGAAAAGGAAATTCAAATTAAGATATATTGAGCCTGAAATTTAGAAATAAGAAAGGTTAACTAATCTAATGATCACAGAAAAAAATTTAAATCATAATTTTAACATAATTTTAATAGACAAAGAAATTAAAAATTAAAAAAAAACATTAAAAATGATACTTTTAATTAATAATAAATGAGCAATATATAGCAAGTTGAATATAACAATTGTGCAATAATCTTTAAAATAAACAATTGAAATAAAGGATTAATTGAAAACAAAATATTTTTCTTGTTTAAGGAAAAAAATATTTCATTCCTTTACAGACTGAACACAATATATATATATCAATTACATTTTATTGTAAATTTCAAGCCCTTAAAAATCTAATGATTGAACACAATATATAATGGTAAAATCCTAGTGTTAATTCATAGCCCTTAAAAATCTATTCATTTACAATAATTTTTAATATTCATTAATTAACTTATGGAACATTTCAAGTAGAAAACACTTTTTACAATTGTTATTTTTGAACCAGAATGAACTAAAATATCACCAAATTATAGACAATATTTATCCAGGAAAATGAGAAATTCATAGGATAAGAGAAAAAAAGTTAAATGAATTTAAATAAAAATTCAATTTATCTAAGTTCCATACTATATATTCAGTATAATATAAAGAAATATTTAAAAAAAGTTATGTTATGGATTTAAGCAGAAGAATTCAAAATTATATGCTAATACTAAAAGAAGCAGCACTATTCATGAACAATATTGTACAATTATATATATATATATATATATATACATATATGAAAAAAATGTTTTGTTAATATAGAATTAGTATCCAATAAATATTTTGAAATATACATATTTTTTTTAACACACTTTTTATAATAAAGAACTATTCTTCAACAACTTTTTAAATGTACTTTTGACTTCAGAAATTTTCTGAAAAATGAGCAAGGTTTTGGAAACAGAATATATTGAAATTACTTTTATAATAATTAAATATAACCATTTTTAATATACTTTTATTAATCAATTTAAATGGATACATATATGACATTTAGAAATTCAAAAATAAGAAACTGATTAAAGATGATACCACAGTAAATTATTCATAAAATGATAGATGATATTAATTATAAAATCAATGAAATTTAAAAAACATCAAACAAACTGAGCAGCAAAAAAATATTATTTAATCAAACAAAATCTTTCTTTCAATACAAAAATAAAGATACAATAAGCAAACAATATTTCTTTCTCAAATTCAAACTTCATTGTTATTTTTTCAAATTTCAATACTAACTAAAGTACATTTTATATAAGATCTGAATAAATGTTCTCTTTAAGATATTTTGATTTTGTTTGGCATTAAAACTCTTTATGTTCAAATGCAGAAAAATGTCGATAATTAGTTGTTAAGTTTTCAGAATTTATTTAATTGAATGGCTGCTTATTAGTTTAGTTGTATTCATTACTATTATAAGATTACTTTAATAATTACTCATCAATAGCAATTTTATTGAAGAAAATAAATTGTTATGAATAGTAAAGAAATAATGTGCAATTTCAGCTCATGATTGGAGATGGCAGCCAAAATGCCTCTGCATTGCTTGTTAACTCTGATTATCATGTGGTATTTTTTCCTTGAATACAATAATCTCCTCACTACCTTCAAGTTGTTCTATCAGCAGTATGTTGCTAAAAGTATGAAAACATGCTTATTTACCAAATTATTCTTTTTCAGAGTTTTTATAACTACTTATGGAGTAATTGATTCAATGTTTCTGAAACTGCTTTTGGTTTGAATGATGTAAAAAAGGAATAAAGAAATATCTTAAAACAATATATTAAAATACTGTATTCATCATTCTTGTTTGTTAAATTGAAACAGTTATTAACATTAGTGCAATTCCTTAATATCTAAATAGGGTAAAAAACCCATTAAAAGATTTAGGTTTTTGTTACGATACCTTTCTAACATTTAATATTATAATATTTCATATTTTTGATAACTACATGATTTCTAGAATGTATTGTGTTTCCAAAATAAATTTCAAAACTTTTTACAAAAGGCAAAAAAAAAAAAAAAAAAAAAAAAACAATAGAGTCATTTTGACTCCAAGTCTCTGCCTGAGTGTCATATCTACAGTTCTGGATTTAAGATAGATTTGATTAAAGTATTAATGAATATATAAATAAAAATATTTGGAAAACAAATAATTCCACATTACAAAAGTATTTTAAGCAGAATTAAAACAGACATATGGAATATTGAATATGCAAGATGTTAATAATTAGTTAAGAAAAACAGATTACAAACACAAATATAATAGTTTGTTGTAAGTTAAATTTTTAATTACTCTCAGTAAATACCAGAATACCAGGCATGTCTTTTTCTCATCTTATAAGTCTAAGTTTTATTTCAAATTTTGAAAATTTGATTTAATATAATCAGTTAAACAACTGCATACAGCAGTTTTTGAAAAAGTTTAAGACATTTATCATAGTATGTACATCATACAATATATGGAGTATATTGTATGGAGTATATATCTCAGTATAATATATACTGAGAGTTTATTTCTAGATATAAAAGCAAGTGCATGGGATGGGAGATGGCTTCATGGCAAATTCCAAAAGTGGGAACACTCCACAATCCAATTTCTATATGTGATGCATAAAATATTATATTTTATGAAGTAATGAAGAAAATTGGACGTGTATTTTTTGATATTATCTTTCAAACTGCTTGTTCCAAACTTTAATCAAAGCTACAATTTTTGCAACAAAATTATATCTGGAACATTTATCTAAATTAATGCCTTCTTATTTCATTCATTTCATATATATGCAAATATAACAGGCAATAATTTAATAGATGGATACGATCCAAAGTGTAATGAAATTTATATATCTAGTGATAAAACAACACAATTTGAACTATCAAAATAATATGTTCACATACACATAAACAAAATTTCATTCAGATGTAATCACTCAATATTTGACAGAAATGTTATGATCATATACCAAATTTCATCCATCCAACTCAATATATAGTAAATTAGTGTGCTCACTGGCAGATTCAATTCTAAAAATGTGTTTCTTTTTTTTTTGGGGGGGGGGGAAGCTTAAAGAGAATTAAAATACTGAGATGCATCAAAAAGTTAAGGTTGAATTTCATGAAACAATTTTTTTCTTTTATATATTTTGTTTGAAAGAAGGTAAAAAAAAAAAAAAGGAAAAAAAAAAAAGGTTATTTAATAACAAACAAAATTAGTAAAATTCAAAATTTTCAGGATTAAGAGTGTAATGAAATGAACTGAAGTGAAAAAAAGAAAAGGGGGGGATATGCCCCAAATTAAAAGAAAATACTCATTCATAATAACAGTCAGTGAATTTAATTAATGCTTAACAATGTACGTTATTATTATTAAAATATATAGCAAATCTGTTTTAACATAATTCATCAAGAATTTGACTACTTAAATTTGGCTACAAAATAGCAATGGCAAGAAAATTTTTATTTATTGATCACAGAAATGATGATGATCATTAATTTATGAATTTTTTATTTGCTTCTTTCATTAAATGAAATACTGTCTTTACTTTATACTGTATCAGCACAAGATATTGTAAAATATCTTCACGATGTTATTCAGCATTTTGAATATTGACCAAAATTGTGTAGACAGCATAACAATGTTGTTGGGCATTTTGTGCTAATAGGATTTCTTTTCAATGTGCTTCTTTTGTTAACCAGATATAGAAATATGTATAAAAACATTAAGATGCACTTTGAGACAAAAAGTTGCAGCTAAATAATACAAAATAATTTGTTCCACTAAGTTTATCATGTATTAAAAAGAAGATTTTATGAAGATTATATCTATTACACAAAAATAATCTGATATATTTTTAAAAAATGTCTTCAAGAATTGATTTCCAAAATAAAGTAAAAATAATATTAATTAAAAATTAATACACAATGAAATCAATAAATCAAAAGTGAATAAGAATGATAAAAATCAAACTCAATAAATGCTCCATAAATGTGCTAATAAAATTTTACAGCATTTCATAACTGCACACAAAAAACGATCATAATTTTATATTTCATTTCTGTGATTATGGTTAATACTATGTCTTTCCATTTGCTGCTTGGTACGAAATCTTTTTTTACATACAGAGCATTCAAATGGATAATCTCCGGTGTGAATTCTAAAATGAACATTAAGGTTCCCTTTTAATTTAAATGTTTTAAAACAAACACTACAAACATGTTTGTTTTCTGATATGGGTTTTTGAAGAGTTCTTGTCATAGGAATAGATGGAAAGGTGAATTGAGGAGAATGCAGATCCTTTTTGAAACTAATACTGAAAGCTGATGGGGATTTACTTGGATATCCTAGATAAAAAATTAAATTATTAAGAATAATCATAACGATTATTATATTCAGGTAAGAATAGTCTTTTTTTCACACTACTAATAAACAAACATATATATTAGAACATACTAGCACAGTGACAGCAATTAAAAATATATTTATAAAAGATAAAATAAAATATGTGGAGTACTAATACCACAGCAGACAATAGTAATGAGCCAAATTTCTATATGAGCATTCTATTTCATCATTAGCAAAATTCTGAAAAATAAAGAATAAACATCAAAACTAATAGATAATCATAACAAATAGTGAATATTTCTCATGTCAGATAAAAACTTTTCCCATTAATACAGCAGCTACAAAATAAGAACTTAAGGTTGTAAACTTGGTAAAAAAATAAATAAATTGGAATGTAAGGTTGCAGTATTTCTTAAACTAGCACCCACTATGACAGATGTACATTAAGATAGAAGAAATATAATTTAACTAATGAAAAAAAAAAACCTATACATTATGGATTTTTTTTTTCTAACCTTAATAGGAATAGAATAATTTAACCTTCAAAATTAACTTAACCTTTTAATATAATTAACCTTTATTTCCAATAACATAAGAAGAAGCCAGGGAACCCAGCATAAGACATTTTTTTTTCTTTTGTATGAAAAAATATAAAAAGAAACTGTATCATTAAAAAAATAATACTTGAAATATTTCAATACATCTATAAAATTTATGAACAAAATTTTAAAAATAATCTTACAGCTCACCTTAATATAAAAAAAATATTAAAACCATGTTGTTTATATTTAAATTATTTCGTGCAACATAAACTTCGGGTAAAAACAGATCTGAAAAACTATAATTTTATGAGAATTATAACAGCAAACAAATTGAATTTATTCATTTTACTTTGTCATTTTTTTTATTCTTGTATTTAGAAACATGGTCAACAGAGGAAGGGGAGGAGGACAAAGCAAAATGAAAATAAATACATTTTTTATTTGCAATTTAGATAGTACAATGAACAAATATTACATATTATGGCAAACACTCAACTATCATTTCTGAAAAGCTTAGAGTATTTAATATAGATTTCACACTTAATACTGAGTAACATATG
Organism: Argiope trifasciata; assembly: GCA_026543055.1. Lineage (NCBI taxonomy): Eukaryota > Metazoa > Arthropoda > Arachnida > Araneae > Araneidae > Argiope > Argiope trifasciata. The sequence goes on along the minus strand of JAPMOQ010041184.1, from coordinate 3,240,044 downwards.
AATGAATATAATAAATAAAGGATATATAACAAATGAAGGATATACTATATAGTATAATCACAATATAATAGAGCATATATAACTAAGGATTGTGATAGTTCGAACTGAATGAATAAAATATAAATGTAGAAAAGGATTTCACTATTGAATTTAAAAAAAAGTGTTCACACTTTTGTAAATATTCCAATACAATAAGTAAGAATACGATGATCGTTGCAGAAAAGATAGATACCATTAAATATTATTTAATTGAAAAAATTGTTTTGCATAAAATATCAATGTTAATCTTGTTAAGTTTAAAAACATAGAAATTAAAATAAAAAGATATTAATTCAAATCAACTATTTGTTACAAACAATTATTTTCAAACACAATAAGTAAAAATCGCCAAATAATGAGTGAATTCAGATGCTTAGATATATCTAGATCAAATGTATCTGTATGTGATTTTTATATTTATCAATATTTTGTAATATTTTCAAATAACGGAATTTGGGTATCAAGCAAAGAATAATTTTCGGCGCAGAATATTGTTGAAAAGCTTTAAATTAAAGGTAAATCATCCAAACTGATTGATTGATTGTCTGAAATATATGTCAGTAAGACTCAGATCCAGATCCTATAAAGTTCATAAAAGAAACTGCATCTGATTTTGAAGCAATTTCTGATATTCGATATTTTTAATAACTCTAAGGAATTGTATGATTTTTATTTAGATAACCTGAAAAAGAATCAATCAAGTCCGAGAAATAAAATTTATCTCGTAGCTAATCAGCAATTTCCAACAGCTGAAACAACAATTTCCATTGAGGAGCTCTCAATATTTTTTGTATTTGAACTTATAACGCACTAACGTACTCATCTAGTTTTAAGCAAATAAATATATTATATAATGTGGATTATATATCTGCTTTTTTTCGACACAAATTTCAATTCAAAATATCAGTTTATGAATCCGTGCTGCATCTCAACTCAATTCCACAGTTGCAATTAGCGAATTTTTCACTGTTTATGTTCATGTAATTCTCGTGTTATTTTTACTTTCACTTTCGTATTACTTTTTCTACGGTCACCGGAAGAGAGTTCATTACAGCGAACAGTACGTATTCTGTGCAGTGGACTTATTTTTAATCAGTAAACAGATGTTAATTTCCGCTGAAGTAGTGTGATATAAATTTTGTATTTATCAATTTGTACGTAAATGTGAGTATGAAAGTGTGATTATTAAAATCAACTGCCAATTGTATCATTATAATGTAATCTAAATATTTAAAACTTCTTGCTTTCCAGAGAACAGGAATATTTACCACAATTTATCAAAACTTAAATAATTTCTTGTAGAATATTGTAAATGAGAATGAAGCATCGAATTAATTTTCAAAGAATTTTTTGTTTGGAGATTTTCTTACATTTTTACCTTATATTGATTCAATAAAAATAGTAAAAGGAAAATTACTGTATTATTCTTTTATATTTCTGTAATAAGTGCAAAATAACGTAATGTAGTTTTAGTCTATTTTAATCTGAACAGTGCTTTAAGGAAACAAAAATTAGCTCTATAATTTCTACATTTTATTTAATAATAAAAATGGAATTATTAAGTAAATGACATAAATTAGTCATAAAATTTGTTTCTACATGTTTAAAAATTTTTGGAAACTTTTTTATGTATTATTTATATGAAATAAAAAGATAATAACAAAAAAATTGAATGTTTTTATTTTTTTTGTTGCTTCTGTTATTTTCACTGTTATTTTCATTGTTGTCATTTATTCATTCATATAATTTACTATTTATATTTAAAAGAATATATATAAATATAATTATTTATTCGATTGAAATTTTTTAAAAATATTCTATTTTAAAATATCTTTTCAATGTATGCTTATATCATTACACAAGATCAGATATAAAGAACTAATGTATTGTGCCATAAATTAATGCAAACGCATAATAAATACAGAAAAATCTGTATATAAACAGTTAATATCTTCAAAGAACATAAAATATATTAAATACTGAAAATTAAAAGCGTGCTCCATTTTTTTTCCTTGAAATTATTTATTTTATAATGGTTTTTGCTTTTTATTCAATAATAATTGATTATGTTTGGGTGCTTTATTACAATTATTAAGAAGTTTTAACTTGTAATTTTATTTTTAATTGGAATATTGATTGCTTTATATGTTCTATTTTGTAAACATTTTCATGTGTGTCATTATTTTTATTTATTGTTTCTTACATCATGTATATCAACTTTAGCCTCTTTGTTAATGTTTTTATACATAAAAGGATGCAGCATTTTTAATTTTTAAATATTATTATATCAATTATGACCTACAAAAAATCTTATATTAGGTTTAATTTCCTTTTATACATTTAGTAATATTATTCCCTTTCATATTATGCTAAGCTTTCAACAATTTGGATTTTCTTTTGGAAATAAATTTTAATTGATTATGTTCTTGATATTTTTAGAAATTTATATTCTTTTAATATATATTTCTGTTTCTAAAAAGGGGCAAATAAATGCTTTCTTGTATTATTTTTGATAATTTATGCAATTTGAGTTTTGAATTAATTGTGCGTGATTTAATTTCATTGCAGTGAATTGATAAATGGTTTTTGATATATTTAATTTAAAAACATTTATTATTATGGTTATCTTTAATACCTCTTGCAATGGGGAACAAGTATTTCTATATTTCATTGTATGAAAATGTATTTAAAATATCAAAATATATTTTATCCATAATTGTTCCCCTAGTGCACCAAAAATATATTTTATTAATAACTGATATTATAATTTTCCTTACACTTATATGAGATCAAATACAGAGAATCAATCTATCTTATTATGTTGTAAATAAATACAATGAATTTTTTTCTCACTAAGGCAAGCATGGGGGAAAAAAAACATGGTTATTTAAATGAAAAATGTATTTATAGTTTAAAAATAATGATGAACAAGTTTATGTAAAATACATTTAACATAAATGTATTCATTCTAAACAATTAGTTGTAATATGAATCTAGATAATGAATATTTTTAGATGTATAGAAAATAGAAAAAAAAAAAAATGCATTAGAAAATCTGTGCTTTATTTTATTTTGTAATTTCAAAGTTAGATTACTTAAAATTAAGAATATTTTAAACACTTATGCTACTTTCTGATCATAGCATCAAATGTATTCATATAAATTTGCATACTTCATTACAAAATTATATATTTTTGTTAATTTTTAGATTAATTTTTATACTGGAATACAAAATCTTGTCATATTAAAATGTAGTTTCGGAAATTCCTTAAATAAAGTGAGTAATATTTTGCAGATAATCTAGTGCTGCATTATATTGATCTCACCTTCAAAATGATTAATTATTATGTAAGTAGTAAAACTTGAGCATGCTGCATGATTTTTCTTTAAAATTGTAATTGAGAGTGATGGGACGATGATCAATACATACTTAATTTCAAGAAAAAGCATGCTTTATTTTTGGTGTTGGGAGTAATTTTTTTAATCTGTCCTTTTTCCTGATCTTTTCTCAACAATCCTGACTATCATTAGAATCCAACAATATTTAGTTTAGTTATTTACTATAAGAATTATGGTTTATGCTAAAGTTTAAATGAGGATTAAAAATTTATGTGTGTAAAAATTTTAAATCTTCAACAGAAAGGATATGGAAATTTTCTATTTTTTTTTATCAGAGAGTGAGAGAAAAAAACTGTTGCTTGTTAGGAAGGAAATGATTTTTTTCTTAGAATGGATGGGAGGAAGTGTCTGTTTCATATACATTGAACTTAATCTTACTTGATATCAAAGGAAATGTAGTTCTTTATTATAATTTTTATTTGCAATAAAACTGAATATATTTCTTTTTTGATGAACTTATCTGGTGATTGAAAGGGTTAGAACTTATATGAAAGAGATAACGGTTTGAAAAGCTATGGGGCTAACTCATCAAATTATTAAATTTTAAATTTTTTAAAATCTCAAACTCATGTATCATACACTTTTAAATTTGTGCATTATGTTTAAGCATTTAGGAAAGTTTTAATATTTGAAATACATACTAAAATAAAACATGGTAAAAAGTATAAAAGGAAAATTAATAGAAAGAAAAAGAATCTAAAGTTTGATAGTATAATATATAAATATTGTAAGAATGTTACAACTTTATTCCCCCCCCCCCTCTTTCTTAAATATTGAATGGCATTTTCCAGGTGAAATTGCTTATAAATTTTATTCACCTCTCCCCCAAATTTACTTTAAAAAAAATTCTTCATTTTTTTTGAGAATAAAAATTTTATCAGATCTACTTAACTTAAATAATACCTATACATTTTTTAAATAATTATTTTTAGTTAATTTTTTAATTATAATTTATTAATGTTTTCATTTTCTTATTTATCATTTGAGGTAGTTTTAAAACATATAAGACTAAAATGTGTTATTATTTTATTATACCCAGAAAAATTGATAATTCTTTTATATCTTATTACAGAAGAAATAATATACTTAATTTATTTATATCTTATAGATGGCTCTACGTTACTCCGTGGTCGCTGGAGCTGTAGGGTTCTTTGGTGGTATGCTATACAGAGATAAGTGCCCACTTAACAAATTTGAAGTATTTGCTGCAAATCCTGTACAGCCAATAATAATTGAAACTGGTGAACCAATGGAAATTGATCAACCAGAGGATTTTGTTAGCAGAACAATGCAGTTTGGCTTTCCTGGTGTAGATACTGTCAGATCCAGAAAAAGCTTTGTCCTATCATATGATAGGAAAAACAGAGTACCACACTGGGTGTTTGAACATCTTACTAAAGAACATATAGCTTATGATGAAAATATAAGTAGATCAAAAAGTGAATTTTTTGAAGATGAATCAATTCATGCATATTTTCGATCTACAAATTCTGACTACAGACACAGTGGGTTTGACCGAGGTCATCTTGCTGCTGCAAGTAACCATCGGAGTAAACAAGAATATCTTAATGATACTTTTGTCTTGAGTAACATAGCTCCTCAAGTAAGAATTTTATTAAATAATTACTTACTAATTTTCTAAAATTATCAAATTTCATGAATAGTTTTCTTTTTAATGAAAAAGATTTTACTTGATGAATTACTTCAAACTATTATTATTTCAATTTCTGTGTTGTATATGTTCAATTGAGGCTTGCAGAAATTATTATATAAGATTTACTGTTTCAATTAATATACTGAATAATTTCATTACCTGTAAAAAATATATTATAGAAAATATAATAAATTATTAGTAGAAATAAATGTATTAAATAATATTATTAAAACTAAACAAAATAAAAAAATGAATAAAAGATAATAAAAAACAAAACATCATACAAAATTCCAGTAATTTTTATCCTAAATTTCAATTATTAAATTGACAATACTCCACAAAATATGCAAAATTAAAGCATAATATTTTAATATATATTCATGTATATAAATTTGTAAAATGAGAAAAGTAAATAATAAAATAAAAGGGAAAATACCTTTAAAAAAACATAGAAGAAAATGTATTTGAATAATTAGTGAACAGATAAATTAATTATTGAATGACTTAGAAAGTTTTATGGCTATATTTCTGAATTTTTTTTATACTGTACTTTATCTTACAATTATTATTAATTTTAGGAATTATTTCTATAATTAATCTGGAAAAATGTACTTAAACATACAAGATAGCCTTTTATCAACTTTTTTTGTATGAATATAAAATGTTTTCTTAAAATATAAAAATTGTTTCCATAATAATATATTTTCTCTCTCTCTCTCTGTATATATATATATATATATATATATATATATATATATATATATAATATAAACTTGGAAATGATGCATTCTTATTTCCAATCTTTGTGTTTAAAATTTTTCATAATTTTAAAATTTCTTTTTTTTTAGATTATAATTTTTATATTATTTATTTATCTCTACTTAATTCTTCTATCTATACAAAGTTAGAATGTTATTTCAATATTCAAAATATATATTTTTTTCACTTAAAACTTATTTGCTTTCAGGTTGGTAAGGGTTTTAATCGGGATGCTTGGAATCATTTGGAAAAACATGTGAGGAAACTTGTGAGACATTATAAAAATGTTTATGTTTGTAGTGGACCTTTATATTTACCTAGGTTGGTGACCACATAATATACTGATTTCATTCAAAATATTTATCAAATGCTCATATAATTAATTATATTGATGTAGCCTTCCATAATTTCATTTGAATGGCTTATATTATTAAAAATATTTTCTTAAGCTAATTTTAAAATAAAATTAAAGGGATATATTTATGCAATAGACTTTCCAATTTGGCAGATTCATGAAATTACTCCATCATTTGTAGTTTTTAAGAAAATGGACTTGTAATAAATTTTTTAAAATATAACCACACATATAAGTAGAGGTGTTAATTGTGTATATTTATTTATTTCATACAACTTTTCCTACTTAATAATTTATATTCAATACAATTTTTTTAAAAAAATATGAACTACAATATTTAATTATATTTCTAAAATTTCATTGTTAGAGTAGGATTTTATAAAAACTTTTCTATTAAAAGAAAGAACTTTCAGCTTATAAAATATTATGTAGACTTATATAGAGTAATAAACAAATTAAATAATACATTATTTAAAACATATTCTTTAATATATAATTTGTTTTTTTATAATTTAGAATAGAACCAGATGGAAAGAAATATGTAAAATATCAAGTTATTGGGCCTCATGATGTTGCTGTTCCTACTCATTTTTTTAAAATTGTTGTTGCGGAAAGAGAAAATTCCATGTTTGATATGGAAGCTTATGTAATGCCAAATGCTCCTATTGATGACAAAGTTCCTTTAAAAGCTTTTCTAGTAAGTACTTGAAATACTAGTATTTAAAATTTGTTGTTTTGGTCTATTCAGTTTCTTGTTAAATTATATAAAATATTGTTTATAGTCTTGATGAGGTTTTTTTATTTTATTATTATCATCATTCCTGAATTAGTGTTTGAAAGGGAAAATTAACAACTGATATGCAGTTATACAAAACTTATAAACATTATTTTTAGTTATTAATCTGAGCAATGATAAATAGTTCATATTAATTTTGAATATGACAAATGCTTATGATCAATTTTGTAAATTCAATTGTACTGTCTTATTTTAGATATATATCATATTAGTATCTAAATCTGTATTATATGAAAATTCTAATTAGTTATTACTGTTCTCAAATAATTTTAAACCTTACATATTATTATGTAGAGACTGTTAGTTTCAAAGCTGAGCTTGGTTATTTTAATTATTAGGCTTCTAATTTTGAAAGAATAAGTTTCAATCTGATTTAAGCAATCAAGTTAATTTTCTAAAGTTCTTTTAATTTAATTTATTCTTGGTCCCATTTTGTTAATTTTTGGAAATTGAATTAAACTTTTTTGTTGTATTTTCCATATTTTGAATTAATTCTGCTTTAATTAGTTTGGAATTGATATTATTCAGTATTATATAAGTTTTTGTAAAAAAAGGACATATAAAAATTAATGAACTATCTTTAAAAAATTTTGTAATTTAAAACTTTATTAATTTAAACTGCTTCTTTAATGTTACATATCTTTTAGAAATTGGTGAAATATTAACTGCAAAGGAAAACTTTTGACAAATACAATACGTTTCACGTTTTGCTCATCACAGATGTTTTTTTTAAATGCATTGAAGATAATTTTTCCTTTCAAGAAAAATATAAAAGTACATTCAGTGAGAAAAGTGCAAATTTTATATAAAAGTTTATCTGCATATCAGAGAATGATTTATTTTTCCCTCTAATAATCCATGCATTTATACATACACACTGACAAATGAAATGTGCACAATAAATGTTTAAATGAATTTCAATATTAGAAGCAAGTTTTCATCAAATATTTTGTTGTTTATCATTACTGATTTCATTCCTTGATTTAGGTTCCTAAAGATGTTATTGAAAGAGCAGCTGGTTTACTTTTATTTGAAAAGTTACCAAACTCTGCACTTCACAGTGTCAATGGACGTCCTGTTAATAGTAAAAATAAATAATTTTTTGCATTCTTTTATTTTAAGACTTATTTTTAATATGAATTTTTAAAGTAGAGTAATATATACTCTTTCCAGACTTGATCTCGCTTAAAAAATATTTATGGATTGTAACATACAAAATTACTGGTTCATATACTTTATAAATATTAAACTATATGGCATTTTGGTAACATTTATTTAAATTATTTTATTACATATAATTTTATTGTAAAATTATTCCATTCACTATATATGCCTTATAATAAAAAGGAATCAAAATTTAATGCACTATATTGACATTATTTGTAGAGGCAATGAACTTCTTTATATCGATGTCTATAAATTTTTAGGGTATCTTTTGTTTACCTGATTTAATATTATGGGGGGAAAATGCATTTATCTGTATTTATTTTTAATCTAGCACAATTTGCAAAGTTTATTTTAAACTTAAAAAATGAATGCTGTGGTGGCTTTTCAACAAAATAGACTAGAAAATTGTGCAGGGTCACTGAATTAAAACAGACTGAAGGTATACCTAGATGTAATAACATCTAGATGCCAAATAAATAAATTTTTGAATTATGGAAATTTCATGAAACTTTTTTGAAAATATTAAAATGATTTAATGCTTTTTTAAAAACATAATTATTCCTATTCTTATCTATTTCAGTATATTTACTTGATTATTGCAATATATATAAATACTGAATGTCTGTATAAGTAATAATTTGTCTGTATAAATAATAATGTTTGTATAAGTGCATATTCAAGAATTAAATTAACAAATGTAAATATGTAAAATTAACAAAAATGTTTTGAAATATCCAATTAAATTAATTTACTCAAAGTAAGCCTATTCAAGTTTGGAATATTTGTCATAGTTTGCATATTAGGCCTGTGCAATGACCAATTAAATTAATGTATAAGTCTTATAGTTTGATTTAGGGCCACAGAATGTTTCAATCCAATGCATGTATTATATTATGTATGTAATATATATATTATATACATAAATATATATATATATATAAATATATATATTATATATTTATTATTATGCATCTATTTCTATGCCATTTAGAAATTTAATTTCAAAATGGCATCAGTAATTTTACTACTTTATTTTATAAAAATTATTTTGTATTTTTGTTTCAATGACCTAGGTTGCACAGGATTTGAATAGAATTCTGATAAAAAGAATCAGATTTATATCAAATTGTTTACTGTATTCAATCAGTTACACTTTTGTTACACTTTTTTTCCTTTAAAACAATCAGAGCCATTCTGAGCATTGTTAATCTAATTTTCTTTTCTTATCTGCAGAATCAAATGATTGTTTATAGAAATGCATAATTAATTTGTTTAATATATATTATATATTTATTATATGTATAATAAATATTTAAATCTGACTATAAAATGATAATTTTTAAAAACTGACTGAAATATAAAGGCTTTTTAATTCTTGTGGTAAGAGATGTGACCTCATTATACCACCAAATGTAAAAAAAAGTTTATTCCTTATTAAGTTGAATATCCAAATTAAAACAATTTCATAAAAAATGAAAATACTGATATTTGGTAGATAGAAGTGTTAATACCATGTTGAAGAATTGTAGAATCAACATTATTATTTGTTGAACTTAAAGGCAAATATTTTTGGAAATTGATCTAAAAACTTATTAAAAATTATGATCAACGCATTTACATGGTTTTTTTCTCCAATGAACTTTTAAAAGATTATGTCAGCTCGTTAGAAATCATATTGGTATTATATATTTAATGTTTTATGCATTTTGTTCTGTTGCTTTACAATTTTTTTACTCTTTCTGCCCTTCCTTCATTTTGTCTATAACATTTTGAGGACTTATTAAAAAAAGAAGTCTTACTTTTGTAAAATTTCATATCGACATTAACATGAAATTATGTAAATTAATTTCTCATGATGCTTTTCAATAAAACTTTCATTGATGAAAAAGTTGAGAACAATATTTCTACTTTAGAGATTTGTAGCAATTTTCTTAAAACATAATCACATTTTTAAAAAAAGATTATGAAACATAAATATAAATGAAAACATATGTGAAAAACATATTTCTCTAGTCTTACATTTATTTTTGAACCAATGTTTTAAAAATAAGTTGAGCTGTAGACTTTTATTTCTTGCATTTTTAAGAGAATTTAAATAATTTTATTGTTAAAAATTGTAATTATTAAAACTTTGAAGTATAAATTTAAAATTAGTGAATTTGTTACTTATATGTTGTGTAATGCCAAATAATTATTAATTTTTTTATGTTATTTAATATAAGGAATAATTAATGAAGTAATTTTTCTTCATTTGCTGTACATATTTTATTTATTTCATCGTCGAGACTTTATTTAAGTGCACATTAAACTTTTATTACTTCTAGAATTTGTATTAAAATACAAACAAATGAAAAAGCTCAATTTTAAGTAATAATATTTAGTCAAGAGAAATAATATAATGTATTGTGCCAATGACTAGTCATATTAGAAACACGAATTTTTTTATACGAGTTGTAATAATTTTGTAGAAAATAAATTCTTACCCTTGTGATCATATTAAAAATAAACGAAAAAATGTTAACATCATTTTGTACCTCCACTTTTAAAATAAAATTTTATGATGGTATCTTTTAGTGTGTTATTGTGTTAATTATTTGCTGTATTATAAACACTGACTTTTTAATGTACACAGTTTTCTATGTTTTATTAAAAATATATAAAATTGAGCCAGAAATTTAATGGACAAATCATTTCCTTTAGTAATTAATAGAATTTAATTCTCTCGATTTTGCAATTGGAAATGTTTGACAAAATCAAGTTTGATAATGACAAGTGAGGAGACAAAATCTTAATATGCTTATACCAAATTTTAAGACTATTCTAATAAAATGAAAAAATAAAGCCTTGCTCCTAGCTCCATTTATATTTGTTTAAGCCTATGAGCAGAAAAATCATACATCCTGGGAGACAGTTTAACCCAATTAAATGAATTTTCAAAAAATTTTTTAAGCAAATAATTTAAAGTATTTTAATACATTATTTAGAGAAAATACAAATTACAAGAAGATAATTCATTGTAAAGAGAAATTAATGATAAATTCTAAAATAAAATAAGATATATTTTGACTAAATTTTGCTGAAACCGAAATTTCAGCATTTTCGGAATCAAATTGTATCACTCATAAAATCGATTAATTTTCTTTTAATTAAAAATGTTAATATATTTTAAATATATCTGACACTTTTTATATGTATTTACTTATTATTCATGTTTATTTTATTTTTAAATTTTTCTGTTTTTCACTATTCATTATTTATGAATTGTGTCAAACATGTTAGCATTTATTGTTTCAAGTTTATGTCGTGTAATAAACATGTGCCATAATTCCACAATAGTGCATACAGTATTATTTGACTTTCATTTTTTATAAATTTGTAACAACGAAATTTTTCTTTGCTTAAATTATGATGTGTCACTGAATGGATTAATGACGTTTTACAAATTGGCATTGAGACCTGTACTTAGATGCTTTAGAAGTAACAAGGCGTTTACTTAAAGCAGCAAAGCCTGTGTTCAGATTTATGTACATAAAAAAGCCTTTTGAAGATGTAGTGTATTTTGTAGCCTAAATAAACGAATATTTGATATATATTTCTGAGTCTGAATTGGATTGTTTCGTCATCCTATGAAATACTGTTTAACGAATTATTTAACTCGTTAAACTCGGCTTGATATTTAATTAGTAGTTTATCGGCAAAGCGAGCTAATGCGTTTTCAATTATCAAAATGTTAAGACATAACATTTTCAAGTTTACAAAGTGGGAGTTTTTGGTAGACACAAAGAGGATTCAAGGGGCCATTTTTATCATTTGAAATCAAAATATCAAATGAAGTGGTTTGAAAACACTGTTAAGGAAAAATATTCCAAATCCGCCAGATAGGTGCACGGTGAAAAAGTCCCACAGTTTTAATAATGGATAAAGATACTTTATTATACAAAACTAAATTAATTAAAAAAAAACTAGGGAATACCTCACGAAACATGGGTAACAAAACTCAAACAAATCGTTTACAAAAACAACAGTTGCAGTAAACAGCAGCACAGAAGTACCGCTTTAACAATTGCAACAGCATAAAGCAACCAGAATGACTTCGCTAAATTATTCGCTTCAGCTCAACTTAACTGGTTATTTTCTATATTACTGACTACAGATCTATATCTCGCCTTTTTATAGTTCCCATGACGGAATAAAAAAACAGTTTCTGTAAGAATATAATATCTTTTCCCAATCAAGATATCGCAAAAATTTTCAAATATTGGTTGAAATGGCTTCATTTTCTTCGCCAAGTTCCCGAGAGTCGCTAACCACAAGCATTACTATATATGTGGTAATGATGGTGGTTCTAATGCCATTTGGTCAAACCAATCAAACGAATTAAGGCAGAGGTGTGCGCCTTTCGTTGTTAACGAGCACCCTTAAGGTGAAAGTACGACTTTGCTCGAACACACACGACGCAACCCTTTTTAGGGGGCGGTCGAACTCGTTCATACACTCATTCATCCATCCGCAAGTCAGAATTTATATCCAAATCAGAGGCCGACTCATCCCAGATTTAGTACCAACAGAGGTATCGTTTTGTTATGGGAACTTGGAGGACTTTGCAGTCGCGACATATTTAACGTGCCCCAACTGCCATTAGCCAATACGGCGGTATTTGGCCTAGACGAGGACAGAACTCGTGACCTTTCGGTTACGAGACTGACGCTCTACCAACCAGGCTACCACAGCCTACTATATATATGTCGAGTTGTCTTTCAAAATAGGATATTTATTGTACAAAGAAGCAATATTATAAATTTCTAATAGTACAAAACAAATAAATATCTGCATGCGTATTATATTTAAAAATTGGTTAAAATATAATAAATGTAATTTTTGTAAATGTTAACAACTAGTTAGTTGGATAAAAGTAATAAAGGTTGAGTTCGTGGTCATATAATTTTGTTCATAAACATTAAATTATTTATTTCTATTTATTTATTCTTACTATTGATTTATTTTTATTAAATGCACACATAATGTATTAAATTTCAGTAATATTATCGTTTATTTAAACCTTAAAAAGTTTTAATGAATTTAATAACATTAAAATTCGTTTAGGATCGATTCGTTAGGATATTATAGCATTATTTTCAAGTATAGAAAGTAATCGATAATTATTTCCTTTTATCACCTCATTTTGCTATAAAGCAGAATTGACATATTGTTTAAGGATACTTTCATAAAGAAATACTGCTATGGTATACGAAATCTTCATTGTCAGATAATAAAAAGATTCGAACTATCCAGAAATTTCGATAATAATTTCTCTAAAACTTAAAAATTTTCAGCCAAGATTCTTAATTCTCTCTGACTAAAATTCTTTTAAATCTGTACTTATAATAAAGCTCAATGTATGTATGTTGGCGCTCTACAGGTTAGACCGTTGGACCTACAACTGCGAATTTTGCTACATTTGAGGTCGGGAATGTGCAGCTCGGAGCCCTTTTTCCGAATTTTTAATTAGAATTTGAATTAATTAAAAATTAAGCGAAATTTCGACATTTTCTCGCTATAACTTCAGAAAATATTATCACACAAAGATGATTTTTACATCAAATTAAAGATTAAAAAATTAGATTTCTAATGGTATCAGTATTTTAACATATAACTTAAGCTTCTTTTTAACGAATTTATAAAGAAATATTTTAATCATATTTTTCAGCAATATATGTCAGACAAAACAGTAAAATTTAATCTGCATGAGCACATTACGAGCGGAAGGGAAAAAATTATCTTTTATCAATATGTTGTCATCAGATTGACCAAACACTCAAATTAAAAAATAAATAAATACTGCAAATTAAACATATAATGTAGTTTTAAGCACGTGCCTGCATGAAATTAAATAAATATGAAATATGGTTTTTCTAAAAAGAAAATGTAAAGAAAATTTTTGTGACTTTTACAATATTATTAATTTAATAAATCTACTTTATTTAAGATGAACATGGCTTAATATACACTGATGGAAAAAAAAAATCCCAACACCAAGAAAAAATTATTGTACAGTAATGAAATTTTAGGAATACATTTGTCTAGGTAACATATTTAATTGATTAAAGTTTCAAGATCACAGGTAGAGCCATTTCAAATGTGAAATGTTGGTACATTAGTAACCGGTGTAACCGCCAGAATTTTGAATGCAAGCATGCAAACGTGCATACATTGTGTCGTACAGGTGTCGGATATCAGTTTGTGGGATGGAGTTCCATGCCTGTTGCACTTGGGCGGTCAATGAAGGGACGGTTAATGCTGGTTGTGGATGACGCTGGAGTTGTCGTCCAAATATATCCCATACGTGCTTGATTGGAGAAAGATCTGGTGATCTAGCAGGCCAAAGCAACATGTCGACACTCTGTAGAGCATATTGGGTTACAACAGCGGTATGACGGCGAGCGTTATCCTGTTGGAAAACACCCCCTTGAATGCTGTTCATGAATGGCAGCACAACAGGTTGTATCACTAGACTGACGTACAAATTTGCAGTCAGGGTGCCTGGGATAACCACGAGAGTGCTCCTGCTGTCATACGAAATTGCTCCCCAAACCATAACTCCAGGAGTAGGTCCTGTGTGTCTAGGCCGCAGACAGGTCACTAGCAGGCGTTCACCAGGTTCACCTAGCCTCCTTCTAACCAACAAACGGCTATCACTGCGACCAAGGCAGAACCGGCTTTCATCAGAAAACACAACAAATCCGTCCTCCAATGAGCTCTAGCTTGACACCACTCACGTCGCAAACGGCAGTGGTTTGGAGTCAGTGGAATGCACTGTACAGGGCGTCTGACTCAGAGCTGTCCTTGAAGTAACCGATTTGCAACAGTTCGTTGTGTAACTGTGGTGCCAACTGCAGCTCGAATTTCTGCTGCAGATGAAGTACGATTAGCTACAGCCATACGCCGAATACGATGGTTTTCCCTCTCAGTAGTAACACGTGGCCGCCCGGAACCTGGTCTTCTTGAGGCTGCACCTTCCCTCGACCACTGCCGCCAATACTCATGCACAGTGGATACATTCCTGACAAGTCTTTCAGCAATATGGTGGAAAGAAAACCCACCTTCTCTTAGCCCTACAACACGACCTCGTTCAAACTCAGTGATAATGACTTCTTCGTCTTCTCAGAGGCATCCTTGACTAACATTAACCCACTACGTCAATTCTCAACTGTAAATAACGATCACGAACCTTACAGCGCTTATTTAAAGCAAACCTCATTTGCATGTTCATAGTGTCGCTACTAGCGCCACACTTACGCACGTAGCTCGAAATTTGAATCGACGTCATCTTTCAGATGTATAAACACGCCTACCAAATTTCGTTTATCTAGCACAGCTCCTTCGTAGTGTTGGGATTTTTTTTCCATCAGTGTATATTATATATATATATATATATATATATATATATATATATATATATATATTCAATTCAAGGTCAAACGGCTAATTTGTCAAACTTTAATAACAGAAATGTATATATAAAAAGGGTCTAAATGAAGTAAATAACTACATACCATGTAACATAATTCTATAAATAGTTTAAAAAATGAAGAATTTTTTAACTTTTAAATAAAAAGAAATAAACTTCAATCAACCCAGTCTCTAAAACTGACTGATTTATGAATATTTGAAGACCACTATTCAATAAAATCGGGTAATTTAAAACCATTTCAGCGATCATTTCAAAGATGATAGATACCCTAATCAACGTCCAGGATTTCTCGACTGGCCTAAGAAGGCAAATGTATGTTCTAAACATTTCTATTCAAAACTTCATAAGTCGATCAAATATGATAGCAGAAGATAGAAATCTTCATGTATTTATTTGAAAGTTGTAGTGTCAATAATATTTTGTAGAATATGATTCCTTATAACTAAAAGATGTATAAACTTTAGATTCAATAATTTTTAAAAAATTATAGATATAGACCAAAATAAAATATTATTATTCGCATCATTTATATCATTTTGAAAGTAAAAGTAAAAACAGAATTTTTGGATGAATCTAAGTAACTTTTGTTGAATAATTCTTGAAATATTATATAAATTATTCTAATTATTAAGTAGTACATATAATGATTCTCTTTTACTAATATTTTTTAAGAAATGCTTGGTTTTATATCAATTTGCAGTTTGTCATCTTCACTTTAATTTAAAGTTGAAATTTTGCGAGAGCTGACAGATAATTAGAGAGACATATAGTACATAACTGGCTTAAGGCCTTTATAACTGCATGGGTGAATTATACGACTATTAAAATTTGAATCGAAAAAATATTTTGATGAAGTAGCTATTAAAACAGAAGTTACATAAAGTATTTAATTGACAATGACGTTACGTAAAGTATTCAATTGATCATTTTTAAGAGTATTAAGATTGGTGAACCGGTTGGTCACCAAAGGCGGCTAGATATAAATATATGAAACTGAACTTTTATTTCTGTCAAAGTGTTTTACAAATAATTCTCTACACTTCACATACATTCCAGAATAACAGATGATAATGCACTCACTTTATATGCTTTAATCAAATCAAACACTTTTCACCAAGTGTCCGCTCATGTGTACTATTGTATATTACTATACAACATTATATATAATCCCTGAAATTAATCCCTAGGGATAAACACTAATCTACTCTTTTGGTAAGAAAACACACTGCCTTTGATTCGGCATTTTATACCTTATATTCTTTTAGAATATCTAACTGAAAGATGTTACCAGATTACAGTCTTGAGTACCACTTTTTTATTTGGAAGCCTTTAACATAAGCCTGTAAGTTTCGAGGTGCCATCTGGTAGCAGGATTTTCAGTATCAGGTATTTTTTTTATTTATTTATTTAATGACAAATAAATCTTATATAAATAAATTCTTGGTTTGAAATATGAGAATATAATTTACTCTAAATTTTCAATTTTTAAAAAAACAAATTTTTAATATAATATTTTTTTCCTTTTAGAGACCTTTTTAAATAAGAGGTCTTCAAATACTATCCCTATGTTAGCTAGCTATGGCCTTGATAGAAGAGCATTTTTCATTTCTGAAAAATTTTCCATTTTCCATTCTATGGTTGATTCTCAAAAAAATTATTAAATGCTGAAAAAAAGTAAATAATTAAAAAAAAAAAATTCAATGATATTTTTGAGCAACAAATTTTTATTACAAATTTAATTTATTCCCTTTTTATCAATGAGTTCTTCAGATTGATGTGCATTTTCTTAGTTCAATTGCTACTCAGAATCTAAATAACAAAAGATTTATTCTTCTTTTTAATAAAACATAGTCATTCGTGAGTATTGTGAATGTTTTTAAAAACAGAACTGCATATAGTGATGAATTTGCGATTGCTAAACTATTTACTTTGTGAACTGGAAGCGCGTAATTACGATGCTGAGTTCTCACTGTTTCAAATAATAAACCTTTTTTATAACACTGAACTGAAAACTAAATAAATGCTCTACGTTTTGACATCCATTACAAGAAATAAATTGTTAGTGGAAATAATCTGATAACCAGAGCTTTTTTTAGAAATATCAAATCGCATATCTGAAATAAAATTACTTTAAGCCTTTCGAACCAGAAAAAAATGATATTTTAAAGCGATGTTTCTTTTTATAATTTTTTCCTGAGAATCCAATCAAGTAATCTGGATGAGCAAATGACGTCATAAATATCCCCTTGGGGAGAAAAAAAAATGTTTGGCCAATCCCGTGACTACTTCCTTGTTGGCAAAACGACCTTGTGTATCTATTGTTGGTCGTAAAGAAAACAAACGATTAAAAGGCGATCTCTTTATACATTAGGGAAAAACAAAATAGCTCTCTTCTAAATTTTGAAAAGAACGGATCATATCAGTTTTTGCAGGATTAGTCTCGGAGAGAGCAATTTATTTTATCAAATTATTATAGAAAATTTAAAAAATTGCTAATTTATTGTTTGTTATTGAAAAGAACAGGAATTCAATTTAGCTTTACAAGGTTTGGTCTCGGAGCAACCAGTTCTTAGTTTTTATCAAATTACTATAAAAGATGTAAATCACTTAGTTATTAAAAAACACGGAAATTCATAGCAGTTTTGCAAGATTGGTTTCGAGGCAATTAATCCGAGTTTCTTAAGTGTACTCTATCAAATAACTACAGAAAACGAAAAAAACTTTAATTTATAATCAATTTTTCTCTGTTTGGTTTTATATTTCTAGAATTGAATGTTATATTCCTAGGATTCGATTTGAATTATAAAAAATAATATTCTCTTCCCTCTAAACTGTGGTCTGATGGTAAGGTCCCGGTCTCGGAATTGGAGGGTTTCAGGTTCGAGACACGACTCCTAAAGTACAAAGCTTCCTCACGGTTGGAATGAGTCATCCAAGGAAGATTCACGATCTCAACAGCCGAACTGAGCTGTTAAAGCGATGTGGTTCCATGTTTTCTTAGTAGTAAACACATCGTTCGGCTGTTATAAAATGGTTTAATTAAAAATAAAGCATTTTGATTTTCATAATATTTCTTAACATTCAAGTTTGATTTTTAAAATTTTATTCCAGCAATTATATTATATTCTAGTAAGCAATGTATATATTTAATTTCTGTCATTAGTTTTTAAAGAAATGGCCATGAACAAGGAAGTTTTAACCAGATTTTATTTATTATTTATTTAAATTATTCAAAAGCATTTTTACAAGAAGTGTACAAGCTCTCTCTAGAAGAAAAATTCAAATCAAAAGATATTCGGGAGTGAAGCATCTGTATAATTTCTCTCATAAATCTTAACAGAAATTTTCAATTATAAGACAGTTTAGATCATTTTATTTAAAACATTTTACATGAGGTATGCAAGCTTTGGCAAGATGCAAAACTAATCAAAAGATATTCTGGAGTACAATAATTAATCTGGAGTTAAATTCTTTCTGAGGTGCTGGTCTAATGCCTATTAAATTCACCGGCGCCAAACGTTCTCTCGTTGGTGGGGAGTGAAAGTTTGAAGAGGGAATACCAGCTCAGGTGTCGTCATCTTCATCTGACGCAGTCAGAATTGCGTGGTTAGACAAAGAAAAAATAGCCTTAGTGTTGCTTTAAAATGGGACATTAATGTATCTGAACTATTTATTATTTATTAATTTTGATAAATTTTTGTATCATCCATATAAATAAAAAGGAATGTTTGTATGTCTCTTATGCGTTGCCGTACCGCTCAACCGATTGCGATAAAACTTTGAATACTTATTACTTGCACTCATTTGTTTCTGCTGAAGATGGAAAAACAACACAAAAACGATATTGCCAACCCTTAAGTCTGGAATAATAAAGTTTTAAAAATTAATTACGCTTTTCCTTTATATATCACGCAATTTCAATGAATATTCATTTCCAATACAAAAATAAATATTATTCATTCTAATATTCCTAATGAAACAATAAAGTTACTTTAAATTTCAGACGATATTTCCAAAATTATTTTTTCTTCGGCAGCAACGCGTCGGGTACCGGCTTGTAGCTTATAAATTGTAATTAACGGAATATGCTGTCCACGGATCTCAAAATTAGCCGATTTCTATCAAACGCTGTTGAGCAATATGCTACATAATAATGACACTAATGTACGATGAGACAGTTTTTTGTAACATTGGATGAGATAATGCAATTCTATAAAATGTTTTATGCTACTTAAATGAAGTTCAGAGCCTGATTTACCGTAAAGATGAACAATGGCGGGTTTCCGATTGTGCAGGTTAGGCAGTCGTCTAAAGCCATTGCACCGAGGGAAACATCTCCGACGAATCGATTACAATTTTATTAGTGTAGTTATCAAATCGATAAAATTGTAAAAAATACAAATTCTGTGAGTTGTAAAATATTAGAATTACTTTGCATGTTAACATTCAGTTTTTCAATTCTTTATTAGATACATTAAAGTAACCTTAAACATTTAATTATGAAGTATTAAATAAAAATTATTTATTTAACCAATATAACACAATATGTTACATTATATTCCATTTGGCTTATGCTAAAAAATACTAAATTTTAATATAATATAATTGAAATAAATTATTATTTTTGTATAATCTGATTAAAGCAATGAAGTTTAATTTTTTTTATTATTCAATTCAAAAATCAATAAGTTTGAAATTTGAATTAAAATATTACTGGAATATATATACATATATATATACACTGAAGTGACAAAAGTCATGGGATGACTGTTAATATCGTGTCGGTCCTCCTTTTGCCCGGCGAAGTGCAACAACTCGACGTGTCATGGAGTCCACAAGTCGCTGGAAGTCCTCTGCAGGAATATTGAGCCATGCTGTCAGTATAGACGTCCATAATTGTGAAAGTGTGGATGGTGCAGGAGTTTGGGCACGAACGGACCTTTCGATGATGTCCCATAAATGCTCGATGGGATTCATATCGGGTGATCTAGGCGGGCAGATAATGCGCTGGAATTGCCCGGAATGTTCTTCAAACCAATCGCGAACAGTTCTGGCCCGGTGATATGGCGCATTGTCATCCATAAAAATCCCATCATTGTGTGGGTACGTGAAGTCCATGAATGGCTGCAAGCAGCTGAACATAACCATTTCCAGTCAATGATCGGTTCAGTTGCACCAGAGGACCGAGTCCATGCCATGTAAAAACAGCCCACACCATTATGCAGCCGCCACCAGCTTGAACAGTGCCTTGCTGACAGTTTGGGCCCATGGCTTCGTGGGCTCTGCGCCACACTCGAACTCTACCATCAGCTCGTAACAACTGAAATCGTGACTCATCTGACCACGCCACGGTTTTCCACTGGTCTAAGGACCAGTCGATATGCTCACGAGCCCAGGAGAGTCGCTTCAGGCGATGTTGTGCTGTCAGTAAAGGCACTCGAGTCGGTCTTCTGCTGTCATAGCCCAAGGAAGACAAATTTCGCCGCACAGTCCTATCGGACACGTCCCTCGTACGTCCCACATTGATTCCTGCAGTTATTTGACGAAGTGTTGCGTGTCTATTAACATTGACTATTCTACACAGACGTCGGCGATCTCGGTCGTTAAGTGCAGGTGGTTGCCCACTGCGCTGTCCATGATGGGATGTGATGCCTGAAATTTCATACTCTCGGCACACTTGATACTGTGGATCTCGGAATGTTGAATTCACTAACGATATCCGCAATGGAATGACCCATGCGTCTAGCTCCAACTAACACTCCACGTTCAAAGTCTGTTAATTCTCGTCGTGCCGCCATAAATCACGAAAAACCTGTTCACATGAATAACTTGAACACAAATGAAAGCTCTGGAAAACGAACTGCGCATTTATACTTTTTCGCTGCGATACTACTGCCATCTGTATATTTGCATATTGCTATCCCATGACTTTTGTCACTTCAGTGTATATACTAGCCATCACCCGCGACTCTGTTCGCGTGGAAATTTTGATGTATATGTACGAAAAACTATCAAATAATGACAAATAAAAAATTAAACCTAACCTAAAAACGATACACTTTAAAGTATAAGCATATACGAAAAGTATACAACATAAATACAATTTAATAACTAAGACACACAACCTAACGTAAAAACAATTTATTTACATTGTACACCCAAAATAAAACAAAACAGCAAATCAAGTCCGGTCAAATCCATTTTATTTATTGATCGAGATTGAGATTGCTACAACAATATGATACACATAATTTTTAAACTTTTAATTTAAATGAAAACACATTTGTCATCTATCACGCGCGAACTTTCAACGCCAGCTAGGGTAATGCAATGCAGATTAGAAATTTTTTTATTTCCTTTATTCTGTTTTCTCTTAATTTAAAACCACTTCAGAATGAATCCGAAAGATCGATTCATTAACAACATTTGATTTTAAATATATCAAACACTAAGAAAATTAATAGAATCGTTTGAAATAATCGGTCAAAATTCTCTTAAGCCTAACTTCAAATAACACTCAAATTTTGGGGGAAACAACTACAACAACAACAACAACAACAAAAAAAAACAAGCATTACTTATTTTGGGCGAGATTTGGCCTCAGCTTTTTGGTCAGAAAGTTATTTCTTAATTAATAAAAATTTAACCACTCAATGAGCTGGAATAAGAAGTTGCCTATAATCTATCTATGTGCTAAATTTAATCCTATTCTGTTCTGTTCAGCCGTTCTGGCGTGATTGAATAAAAAACATCCATCCATCCAAACTTTCACATATATATATATTAGTATAGATATAGATATTAAAAATAAATAAATTTACTAATTAAATCATAATTTTTTTCGTAGAGCTATTGAAATATAAAAATGCACTAAATAATTAACAAGTCGATTAAAGTTAAAGTATTTGAAAATGAAAAACTAAATCGAGCTTTATTAAAGGAAGGGCATTAGGATATGCACAGTTTGGATAAAAAAAAGTCTAAATACGCTAATGAAGGAAAATATAAGCTACAATTTAGTTTAGTTTAGTTATATATTTAATTGTTAATACATTTAGCATGGAGTATAAATGCATAATGCATTATGCTAATAGGTTATAGATTAAAAATATATATATATAAGTTAAAGAAAGTACAGAAAAAAGTCTTTTTTTTAAATGTTTGTTCAGTTCAATGTTATTTAAAATCGCCAAGACTTTTTTATATCAAAATTGTCTATGTGTGGTTATGCGTGAGAGCATGCTCACATGTCCATGCAGATAAAAAAGACGTATAAGATTTATTTCTTTATTTGTCTAGAGGTGGCAGGGATTATTACATATTCTTATAAGATTGCTACTTTCCCTTCATCTGCTAAGAATTCCTAAAAAATCATAGCAGAGAAAATTATTTTTCGATATTTTAGATATAACTCTTATAAAAATGCATAAATGATGTGAAATGCTAGCTGAATGTTGCCCTAGCATTTAGCTAACAAATTAATAATACATAAGTAAAACAAATTTCTTTAATCAACAACTCTCATGATAAGTAAACTTAAATACAAAAATCTCCCTTTAATAAAAGAACAAATAGCGAAAAGATGCCTTGATGTCACAAGCTGAATTGGTATGTATCAGTTTGTGTTTAGCACTTGTTTGAGAAAAAATCTTTATACCTACATGGATCATCTACAAGATTATTATATTTTGAACAGAATTGGATTACCTACTTCGGTATTCGCTTACACTTATGGTGAATAATTAAAGATTTAAAATAGTACTCTCTAGTACTTGTTAAAAAGAAGTTGATGTTTCGCATTCAAATCTTGCTTATGGGTGCAGATGTGATTGTTTTATTTTTAAATGCAAAAGCTGAATTTTGTCAAGAGTTACATTTCTTTATTTACAAACATTCAAGAATTTTTCAGGGATTTCCTTTGGAACTCCAATTTGTGCAGTGCGTCCTAGAAAATAAAATTGCATGCTGTTTGTAAATTCGAACAGAAGCCATAAAGATAACTACGAGTTAAAAATGTAAATTGTTATATTTTGTTCGATGGATCCCAAACCCATCCTATGTTATCGATCAGAAATGCATTCTGTTTCATGGATAGTTGATCCTAAGTGCATGATATTAATTATCTTTTTAAAGCCATAATACTCTGCCTTGGTAAAAACTAAAAGAAAATAAATGTCTGAAATCCATAAGAAGAAATCGATGCTCTGTGTATTAAAGAAAAAAAGGAAAGTTCAAATAGAGTGGCGTGTTATGTATTTTGTAATGTAATGGTTAATTTAGAGCATTAGTTCCGCATTCATTGGTTTAAAAAAATCTGTTAAGACGGATTTCAAATATAAAATATAATGTTTAGTATTCTAGAAAAATATTTTCACAAAAAAATAAATTTTACTAGTAGAATATATTAATAAACTGACTAAGATTAAATATGAATTCATGAAAAAGCGAGTTTTCGTAACCTGGCTTATAAGTTTGCAGTGATCTATAATAAAAGTTCTTTAAATGAAATAAAGGGGAAAAAAGTAGGTGGAAAAAATAGTTGTGATTACTTAAGTGAAAACAAATAGCAAAATTATCCAGCAGCAAACCAAAAAATTCAAGTACAATTACAGTCAAGAGCCTTCAATTCCACTAATGCTGTACATCTACTTTGCAAAGTATAGGTTCGAGACCCGATTCAATTGAAGAACTATGATGCAAGCCGGTCTGGTGCACGTTAAATCTATCGGGGCCAAACGTCCTCCCACCAGCGTGGTGTGGAAGTTTGGAGAGAGCTGCCAGCTCAGGTGTCATCTTCGTCATCTGACCGCTGTTTAAAATTACGAGGTCCATTCCAAAATAGCTCTAGAGTTGCTTTAAAATGGGACGTTAGTATAACTAAACTAAATTTTAAAAGTAAAGATGAGATTTAGATCATATATGGGATCAGAAAGTAATAAAACAATAGGCAGTATCACCCGACATATGATCAGACAAATATTTATCACCTTAGGCAAAAGTGTAATCTTAGGTGCAAAGACCATCATATGATAAGAATTACTTAACATGGAATTAAGATTTTTTTAAAAAATTAACTTTATTCATCCTTTTGCTTTCAAACTTATACTTAGAAGTGATATAAAACTATTCCTTATTTCTTATATCCGTTTTTTTACAATATTATAACTTCAAAAAAATGGCACTATAATTACAAAAATAACCTTCAAATTAGAAACACGTGTAAAAAAAAAAGAACTCCTATAATTTAAAAAGATAACCTTCGAATTTGGAACTCGTGTAAAAAAAAGAACTCCTATACTTTAAAAAGATAACCTTCGAATTGGAAACACGTGCCGAAACAAAACCGGATTATCCACCATTTTTTTGGTTGGTATTTATTTATTTACTTTGTTTGTAAACACACCTCCGAGCGTGGGATCATCATTCTTTCGTCATCGAACGGAGAAAGCGAAAAGAATCTTTAGTAGTGGAACGAACTTTCTTCTTCTCTGTGATTAATCTAATACTTTTTAGTGAAGAATAGTCGAAAATTTTTTGATAAAACTTATAAGAAGGAATTTGTGATTCTTCGAAAGTCCTGACTAACTGGCACAAACTTTTGTCTTTGTATTCAAGTAGTAATATTTCGTAATTATTTTCAATCACATACCGTCGATCTTTCCTTTGATTCTTAATGTATCAAAGAGTTTAGAATCCATGCAATAGAACAACGTTTACTGAAAGAAAAAAGAAAGAAAGAGAAATTGATAAAAGTCAGCTGCGTTTGTGATATCGTTTGATTCTATTTTAAAATTTCAACTTCCCTGGTTAGAGGAAGTATCAATCATAAAAAAAATCATTTGAATGATATCTGGAGTTATTGCTGAGGCGTTCTATCAGTAACAAGTTAGAACAACTGATAAAAAAATACTTTTAAATTTAAATCAGTAAAAGAATAGGAAGGAAATTAAAATAGATTTAGAAAATTTAACAATTATTTCAAAAATGGAAGATTTGGTATCGTTTTATAAAGTTCACCAGTATGAAATTTCGCTTGGAATATTTGGTGTTTTGTTGGCATTTGTGATTGTGAAGTTAATTAAGAGACTGACCAGTAAGTATCCACCTGGACCCTTGGGTTTACCGATTGTTGGGTACTATCCATACTTGTCTGAAGATATGTTCCCGGATTTGATTGAACTTGGAAAAAAATACGGTGATGTGTTCAGGTGAGTGACTGAAATATTTTTTTTTATTTAATTATTTCGTTTTGTAATATATTAAGTTTTGATGATATTTTTCTTATTAAAAATTTAATAATTTTATAGACATTTTTGATTTGTTATATGTATAGATATTATAATAATAATTACAAAAGAAAAATTTGCTTTAATTTTGCCAATTTATGGCTTTTTGTATAAAATAAATAGGTAATATACAATATAATTATAATATATAATATAAAACTTGATATTAACTAAAAATAGCTCAATAAAATTTGATGTTCTCTGTATTAAATGTTAAATTAGATGAAATCAGTTTCCTTTAATTGATTGTCAATTCAATAACAAGTCAGAATAATTGATTTTTCTTCTCTAAATGATAAATTAACAAGTACGGAAAACTTTAAGGAAAGTTTAGTAATACTTATTATTTGTGTGTTACAATGTATAATATATAATTTATCGTATGTATCTTATTCATTTCTCAACGAATATAATCAACGTTTTAAAAGGCAAAAATTGATTGAAATAGCTTCAAAACTTTGCCTCCTCACCTAATCGGAGCAAATGAATCCACACGAAGTATTTTTATAGCATTTTAAAAATAAAATTTGACGCTTTCGATGATGCCAGTTACATTCTAGTGCAATTTTTTATTCAATTTTTGCTCATTTTAAAAATTTAATAAGCAATTGACACAATAAGGATATTAATACTTTTCTTGTAAGCAACGGGGGGAGTTGTACTAAAGTACTTTTGTTTTTTGATATTCCTCTTTCTTATAAATATTTTTGGCAACGTTTTTAAATAATTTTAGAATTCTAAAGCTTATTGACAATCAAAAGCAAAATTTCAGACGATTAAAAGATTTTGTGAACTTCAGTATTTTAGCAAAAATAAGTTTTTACTATAAGAATAAGTATTTTAAAAGTGTTCGTTGATGGATGAATTGTGTTTTCGCTACTTACAACATTGAACTAAATTCTTATTTTTCTGCATGTGAAACATAGTTAAAAATTTGCTCACGTTGAATTTCTAAATGAAGATTTTGTGATAATTAAACCTTTCTTTTTTAATTAAAAAATAAATAAACTTGAACAACGCCAGAAATAAAGAGCTGAGAAAATCAAAAGCAACTTTGACCTTCTGATATAAGAAATTATTCTTGCATTCCAAGATAAATTTCACAAATAATCAAAACAAGATTTTGCTTTTATTTTTACAAGAAATAGCAGATAAGAAAGAAATTAATAGCAGAAAGATAAGAAATTTAAATTTATTATTGAGATGCCAACAGACAAATTATAAATTTGCGGTGATTGCGGCACCAGTGTGGCGGATTGAGTTGTGCCAGGATCGAACTCGCGCTCTTTGGATTTGCAGTCACGTAACATATCCTCTAGACAAAAAGTGATCACCAATGTACAGTGACTGCAACTGTCTTATTAAGATATCACCACAAATTAATAGCAATGCTGAATTTTTTTTTTATTTGTAAAATATTGAAACGTTGGAATTAATTTTCAGAAAAGATGAAAAAAATCTTTAAAGCATTAAACCTTAAATGATTTAGTTTAATATTTTTATTGTAGCTTAATAAATGAAATACAATTGGCTCTCATTGTTATGGTAGACAGCAGACCAAAGGGTTACTGAATTAACAAAAGCGTGGATTAATTTAAGCAATACGTTTATTTCACAAATTATTTTACCATTTACAAAAATTTACCAGCAATACGTTTATTTCACAAAATTACATAAATGTATAAATTATATACATATATTCCAAAGTCTTCATATCTACCTTCCAAGATCACTGAAATCTGCATGCAGTGATTGTTTTTCACTGAATTCTTTTTATTCGTCTTTTCGAAACGATGGACAATAAGAGAGCCGGATTACTGAGAGTCTATTGTAGTACATTTAGTCTAAAATAAAGCGAGAATCAAAGTTTTCTCGTATTTATAGAAATTGTAGTTCTTTTCTTTCTAAATGTTGCATCTGATAATATTGTGTTCAGCTTATGATTAACGTTGTTGAATTTCTATATTATATTGTCATTTTTTAATAACCTGTTTAACAGGGAATATTAGAATTTAAGCACTGATTAGAAAGTAATAAATTATTCATAATTCTTGTGAAATATTTTATGCAATTGTGCAGTTTTTTTTAAATCAGTTTCATTTATTTAGTTTGAGATTAGGGTCGCAAAACATCGTTGTGCTGCACGGTGCTGAAGTTATAAAGGAAGCATATAATAAGACAGAGTTCTTGGGTCGGCCACCTGATAGTGCATTAGCTATGCCGAATCCTATAAGTAAGTTTGAATTTACCCCTTATATATTATTTCTCAAAATTAATGTATAAGCAGTTTTTTTTTGATATTTATCTTTTAAAAATAAAATAAGGGTTAAAAAAAGGTTAACATCTTCCAAGTTTCAACTACGTTTAATCTTTAGAGCTCCGAAAAGTAATTCGATGCATAAACATTTACCAAATAAGAGTTGTTAATTGCTCCGAAAAATTAATTTATGTTCATTTTTTTAAGTTGAATTTTACCTGAAAATTCATCTACATATTTTTATCATTCGTAAGTATTTTTTCAAGTCAAAATTAAAAAAAAAATTAAATAAAATGACAAAATGATGCACTGCTTTGAATGTGGCCTAAGAGGAGACATCGGAGAGCTAAGGGCTAAAAATTTCTCTAACAATATATGTGTTTGCGTTGCTATTCCTTATAGCACTTGCCACTGGACATGCTCACTGTTACGAAGACGGTGATTTAAGCCGATAGGGTGCGTCTCTTGTTTTAGTAGCGCCAAGAGTAAGACTTTGTCACTCACGCATCGCTTATTCGCTTTCACAACCCCTTTTTACAGGAGAGCAGATTCGCACATGTCACAGATACAACAGAGGAAGAACAACCATGCCCAAACCGGGACTCGAACTCAGGACACACAGATCACTGGAAAGATGTGCTACCCCTATGCCGGGAAGCCGGTATATATATTTGTAAATAACTTAATCATTTTCCTCTGAGCAAACAAAAAATAGCATATAACGACTAATCAAAAGAGTTTTCATACGTCCAACGCTCCTACCAAGGACACAAAATTCTATTATACACCAAGAAAACACCAAAAACACACTACTCTATTATACGTAAGATACGGCCAAGATGGTTGGCGAAAGTTTGAATTTTTTTATTATTTATCACAAGGGTCTTATTCACATGCCTTTAGAAGTACTTAAGAAGACAAGTAGCTCTTGTGAGTCCTCCTTCAAAGTCTCTAAAGGAGAAAAAAAACCAGAATTGCTTCATAAATGACTTTTGTTTTCATTTAAGAATTCGATTATCAGGATGAAAAGGTGACGATAAGAAAGTATTATGGTGATAGATGGACGTATTTCTGATTAGACAGGATTTATATGAAAGATCAATGGTTCAACGGTCACATTTAGTGATTTACAATTAAGTTAATATTCTTGATCATATATGATCATATCCGTTAGAAAAACGGAATATAACTAACAAGAGTTAATGAACTGGAGAAATTTCCAACAGATATTGTCGTGAAAATCCTGCAAGATATGTATCACGTATCATATCCTGCTTTTTTCCATTTCTTCAATTCTTTTTAAGTATGTAAAGAAACTAGAGTGTGTTTTTATTCATTTCTGCAAAAATGCACTGGTTCAGCAATTTTTTACACCTATATTCAACAATTATTTCTTCATTTCTGTAAAAATACTGCTGTCTTGAATCAATGAAATTTTATTAGAAGAAAACGACTGTGTGTAAAGAATGGATCGGTAAATGTCAATTGAATTATCATGAAATATCAACTGAAAAAGATATCTAACTGGACATGAGTCAGAGGTTAAGAATTCGTTCCACTCAATGGAGAGTTGATTAATAAATGTTAAAGATATTAAATTATGCTTTGAATTTAGAAAGTATGAATGATTAAAACTAAGAAATTGTATAAATGTGTCTGAAATTATTATTCTATCAATAATAACTCGTTAAATCTTTTCCATTTTAGGTGCATTTTTTGGAGGAAACTTTCATGCCTGGAAAGAACAACGCAGATTCGTGGTGCAATCAATGAAAGACCTTGGTTTAGGAAAAACAAAAATTGAAGAAGATATTATGGTAAGAATAAAATCAACAATAGAAATTTCCTCCTATATAAAAAGTTGTTGTTGTTGCTAATCTCCATGGACTGACTTAGTCAGACTAAATCCAAAAATCCGTTGACAAGAAGGTCAAAAACGAGGAAGGAAGAGGAATAAATTTCTGCCCCAAAGAGTCCTGAACAATCCAGAATGTGTTCAGCAGAGGCCTGATGATGACGGCATTTCGGGTACAGAGGGTAATAATTTTTATCCTGAGAAAATAAAAGACATTTAAGGTTGCCACTGGCAAGGCGCGCCATCCAAGTGTAGGTTTTCTATCACCAAGAAGAATTAAGGATTGTTCCGACTTATTGGCCCTACACCAATCATGAGTAGGGGGAACCATCCAATTCTTCTTACATATGGATTTCGCTTGAGAGAAGAGTTCTTAGTATGTGAGCTATATAGAAATATAATTATATCGGCCTCTTTGAATAGAAAGTAATTTATATTAAATCGAATCTATATGCTTGCCCGATTAGTTTCGAGGTTAGGAATAAAAACAATGTTATATAATGAGATGTTTTTTATCATTGGGCTACGAAGTTAGTTCAGTCTGACATACATCAAAATATGTAATTCTAATGTTTTAAATCTTAGTAAAACAGCAATTAAACTTTCTTAATTAATTCAAAAAGAGAAATACTTATTTTATTCAGAAATTTACTAGAACACAAATTTTCAGTTTTTATTTACGTTCTTATATGGATAATAATAAATATTCCAAACAGAAGTTGGTTACAAATATTTTATAGCTGAAAGGATTATTTATAACATAAATTGTTTGCTACATACACCTATAGGTTGGATTAACTATATTAGGCAAGTCTGAAAGGGTGACCTCTTATTTATCAAGACGTGATGTCCGTAATTATGATAATTATTTTTTTCCTGAGAAGGCTATGAAATTATCTTGTAAATATTGTTTTCTCCTTACCTTTGTTCAAAGCATCTTTTTATAATTGATTCTGAGTTGTAGTCATATGTTGTATTTAATTTTGAATTGAAATATTAGGTTGGAAACTATGAAACAGGCGTTTTCTGTTTCGTTTTACTGTCATTCAACGCCATTTCATAGTTTCCAACCTAATAGCTGTAGATTATAAATTCTACTCAATCTGAGGTCTCCAGAACATGGATATCAAAGGTGAACTATAAATAGTAATCTTAGTAATTTCATCGAAAGGGTTAATTCCTTTCTGTCGATGTATGGAAGTGTACAAAGAGGGTTTTGCTAATAAAAATCGCCATCATCATCTGAATAAGTTCAATAGTATCAGGTACTTCTCTAAATAATATAAATGTAACAGCAAATCGTGATATTAGACTAACTAAATTAAACTATTACTAACTCTGAAATTATCAATAAATGTTAATAATGAAATTATTAATAATGAACTAGATAGAAAGGAAGTAGAAATAAAAAGCAAAGATATCAATATAAATAAAATGAAAAATAAATAAAATTCGAAACAAAAGAATATATATAAAAATCGCACATACATACCTCAGTTTTTGAAATATGAGCATTTTGAAATATCCCACAATTCCGCCTTGAAAAGATCCTTTATGTAATTATCATCGAATGTTAAGCTAATGTCTATTTTTTGACGTGGCGATAATATTTCGATGCATTGAGATTTCATCGCCAAATGTTGGAATTAGAGCACTTCAGTGCCAAATGTATTCTATCCTTTCCAAACAGCAATTTTTGTAAACCATAGCTTTAATAAATTTGTTTTCTGCATCTTATTATTCTCATTTAGTTTTTCTCTAAATTTTACACACACAGATTGAAATAAATTTTCATGATTTTTATTTTAATTTTCCGTTTCATCCTTGCTCTATATAAATTATAGTAGACCTCCGTAATCCAGCAGATATGAGACTGAATGACAGTCGGATTAATAAAAGCACCAAATTATTATCTCAATGTAGAAAACAGAAAAACAATCTAGAAAACTAAGTTTATTGCACTATATATTACATCTTGCTCCAAATAATGCAGAAAACTATTCTACATATAATATACATTACAAAATATAATTTAGAATCCTATTTTTTACACCATAGCAAGGTCATCGATATGATTCAATGACTAATTATACCTTTAACGCTTTTCACACGCACTTTTGAAAACACCCAACTATAAGAAAAGTCAGAATTACAACATTTATTTTTTCCAATATAATTATTAAGTTATAAAAACCCTACCTCAATCAATTCTTTTTGTCGATTACTACTTTAAATATACGTTTGATAACTCTGTATGTTAATTAACTTGTGTTAAAAAGTCGTGCCACACACGTCGAGATGCTTTTATCACAAAATTGTCAACTGTCAAAACTACACACGTCAGAAGGTAATTGAATCACAAAAGTAAAGGTGAGTTCCCACGAAGCTAACTATTGCGCGCAATTGAAGATCACGCCAACTTCCGTAAAATTACGCGATCACAACGGGAAAACCATTTGCCATTGGCCCAACGACGTTGTCTCAACTGTTCATACGAGGACAATGCAGGGACAATAGTAGGGAGGCAACGATTGTGCGCAATAATTAGCTTCGTGTGAACCCACCTTAAAATTGAACGAGATCTGTCAACTGAGATTTTTCCGGTACACAGTTTACAGAAGCCCAGTTTCAAGTCGAACATTAATTCAATTACAAGCTATAAATATTTTTCCACTTCTTTTTGTTTCTAATGGCACTTGCCATTAGGCAAGCCAGCTGTTACGAAGAAAGCGATTTAAGTGCGTCTCTTCTTTTTAATAGCGCCAACATGGGCCAAGTGCATCCAAACTTTGCCTCTCACGCATCACTCATTCGCTTGCACAACCCCTTTATACTGGAGGGCACATTCACATATCTCACAAATAGAATAGAGGAAGAACAACCATGCCAGAACCGGGACTCAAACCCAGAACGCCCAGATCACGGGGAAGACGCGCTACTCCTTTGCCAGAACACCGGCTTTTCCATTTCTAAAAGGTACTGGATACTTCGTTGGGCTACGTTGCGAGTTATAGAGATTTTTTTTTTTGCATCCGCCAGTATGAATTTCTTGCCACCGTGTAGGTAAGGAATAAATGATTAGCCGAAACTCATCGTCAGGGACATGATATTAGAAGCGAAAACATGTAATGCTCCCAAAATTCAAATGAGAATTAAAGCTAACAATAGAAGAACATATGAACAGTTTGTGCTTAGAAATTGATGAGCGTTTTTATTGGCTTATGAAAATTGTTGTTTTTATGATTTGCAATAATTTATTCAGGGCCCGATTAAGGCAGGGGTGTACGGGATAGTTACCCTGACTCCCACATCCGAGGTGGGGGCTCAAATCGAAAAATACCATAGATAAGTTCTATGCACGGTTCTTCATTACTAAAGTAGGAAGCAGAGGGGGGTCCCAAAGAGTCCAATCCGGCGAAATCGGTCCCTGAAGTTATTTAATAATGAAGTTTGGTGCCTGATTTTTAAATAACTTGAAGACATAGGTTTGTATTTTTGTGGTTTATGTTGTTTTTACTTATGGCACTTGCCATAGACAAGCCCACAGTGAAGTCAGCGATTTTAAACCGAGTTTTTGCTGTAGATTTTGAGGGTAAAGGCCCCTAAGCACTGGAGGGCAGAAGTCTGATTTTTGGCTGATATGAAGATGACACACACTCTCTTGCACAACCCCTTTTTACAGAGGGGATCTTTCCTACACCTGACTTAGGGATAACACATTATCCTTGTGATCTGGGCCTCCCAGCTTCGAGCATGGTTATTCTTTTGTAATTTATAGGTAACATAACGTACTTCAACAAATTTAGAATGAAAATTTCTTCATAAAAAAAATGAACATCGTATCCAAGTAAACCTATGAACATCGTATCCAAGTATATTACAAGTATTAATTACAATGTATATTAAAAGATGTAGCAGGCTAGAGAGTTATACATACCATAATATTCGACGGACAGCCGTGATCACACCAACATAATACATGATATTCAAGTTCACATCTGGTATAAAAAAATAATCTAGTTTGAACAATGAGATCAAGTGGTATTTTCTTGATTGACAGTTGGATCGCTCAATAAGATCACGTCATTAATTGAATTATTAACAGTTTACGTCAAAAAATAATCAAATGTTTATACAGGTTGCTGACTTTTATCACAATGATTTTATTATTTGTTTTATGAACCGTATCTTTAATTGATCTTATAAAACTCAATATCGAAGATCATTAAATAATTTTTTCTCTGTTTTTGTTTTAATTTCGATTAACCTTCTTCAATCTAGTATTGAATAAGTTCAGTTTTAACTACTATTTTAAGCTATCAAGAATTGGCGCTTATTGTATTGAGATACAAATAAAAGCTAGAGTTCTCCCAATACTTTAAGTATTATATGTGAAAAACGGAAAAAAAATTAAAAGTTAAAAATGGTTATGAAATATATCGAATCACAATCTTGAATTCAAATAATATCTATGATAAAAATCAAAATTTCTATTAAGCCGAAACAACCGTTTATTATAGCAATTTCGCCATTTTGCAAACGTGACTAACCAACCAGAATGTTTACATAGCAAATTTAATCTGAATTAATTTCATTTCATTTCTTATTGCATGATAAAATGAAGTTAATCGAAAATGGTGACATTACCAAATAATCCTTTTAATTAGAAGGGCGAACAACTGGTCTCCGAGAGCTGCAGGTAAAACTGAAATTAAAGTATTGTAAATACTGAATAATAAACAACCAAAAAAGTCAAATAATTAAATCTTCAAAAAATTAATTAAAATTATATAAATTGATAAAACTAATGTTATAGTTAATTTGTATTGTTATAAATTAATTATGAAAGTATAAACTTGTATAATTATACAAATTTATTAGACACTCACAAACACTCATGAGCATTACAACATGTTTTACTGATTCTAATAAATTTCGATAAATACATGTATGACTACAATACAACTAATGATTTATTTTAGGCGATATATCGCGATACTGAAATCTGATCAGCGTCGATATTAATAAATTTTTTTTTTCAGGATGAGATTAACCACTTCATAGAGGTATTAAGGAATCATAACGGTAAACCCCTGGATGTGAAACAACCTCTGTCACCAAGCATATCCAATAACATCTGCGCTCTGGTATTTGGCAAAAGATACGAGTACGATCATCCTGATCGGCAGTTCTTGGACAAGAATGTTGAAGAGGAATTCGAAGCTATCAGTCAAACTTCTTTGGACGCTTTATTCCCATGGATAAGAAAAATCCCTTTCGCCAAAAAGTTTCTATCTAATGCACAAGTCGAAAATGTGTTAAAGAATTACGTAGCTTTTTTTCAGTACGTATGCTAATTATTTGTTATTTCTCCAGTACGCATTCCTAATTTAATCTTTGTTGAATTAAAAAGAAAGTTTCAAAGATAGATGTTACATTAGCCTATACTACAATTATGTATGATCACAAAAATCGAAAATGAAATACGTGAAGTGCTACGAAATTGCCATGGCGACGATTTTTTATTGGTTTACTCGCATGAAGAAGCTACTGTAATCTTTGTTTCTGGGTCGAGACTGTAATGGATTCCTGGTAAAATCCCACGAGACTTGATTTTATGGAAAATTTGTCGTGTATAAGGCGGGGACTGTCTGCAACATTCTGTCAAACATACAACATTCCCTCATAAGAGAGTTGCTAGTTCAGCTGTCACTCTCTTCATTTGACTCCAGTTTAAAATTAAGGGACTGTTTCAAAACGAAACGTTAAACTAAACTATACTGGTGAGGAGCTTTAAGAGATTGTTTATGTTTCATGCAGCTCAATTAGTTTTGAGGAGATACTTTGTATCATCAATTTTTTTTGCACGTATTCTTAAGAATGATTGATTAATTTTGGTTTACTATATTTATGCTCATTTTGAAGTAATTTAGAGCCTATCTTGGAATATACCTTCTACTTTTCAACACTGATCAGATGGAGAGGATGGCATCTGAAGTCGTTTCACTTTAAATTGAATTCACTTTTCTACAACAGCATTACAAGTAAAATATGTCAACATAAAAAATTTTGGTCATAGGGCTTACCGTTCCAAACTGTATACATGCCGTTAGATTTAATTCATGCCACTTTATTGTTATGAGTTTAATTGTGACAATGCATTAAGATTTTACTTTTCTTGCTGCATTTTTTCCTCTTTTATTTAGTTTGCAGGAAAAGAGATGCTCTTTTTGTTTACATTTCTATTTTCTATTTTATAAATGATGTTTCTGCTTGATTGTATTGCATTTAAATATAATAAAGCATCACAATAGATCCGTTCGGGTTGATAGAGTATACTTCATTGAGAAATAGGAAGGCGAGAAAGTGAAATTAGATTGTGTGCACCAGCGCCTCCCAAAAGCCCAGTTCTTGTCTTAGAAAGCCAGTTCGATGATTGTAGTGGGGATAAGTCTACAGCGCAACATCATCTAATCAGAGGGAACTGAGATATGGAAATGAGCTTGTTCTGTATGGTAGCTTGTTCTCTTCCTTGATGCAATGTATATTTCGTTGACTACAATATTGAGTTGACATCACCCTGATGACAAACTGATCTGTTTAAAGCGTGAACATGTAAACCTCTCCATAATGCAGTTTAGAATTTATCATCCAGATTACTCCAAATGCTAAATCAGGCGGTCGAGGTATTTTATTCGTGGTTAATCGCACCCCACAGCACTACTTCACCCATAAGCGAAATAAGAACCTGCTCAGTGTTACGAAAGCTTTCATCTACATAGTCATGGTAGTCCCCGGTGAGATAAACACCGTGTATATGTCTCATAAAATTTATGAAATCACTTCATATGGAATCGTTTTCAGTGGCCAATGTTCGAAAAAACAATTCTTTTTTTTTCTCCTTATAATGGGCTTCCGTTCTTCATATTCTTTTATTTTGCTTAGAGAGAGGGTCAATTGTCAAAATATTCGTGCTCAAAGTTATTACGAATCTTCATGTTTCAGATTCCAACGTCCTTCATAATTAAAAATAAATAAAATAAATTCATTTTTTTAATTGTCTTTTGTAAACTCATTAATTCATAAAGCTTTGAGTCCATTAGTTTAAAAAAAGGCACAGGGGATTTGACCTGTGTAATACTACAATTTGAATTAATGCGATTGTACGTTTTCGAAAGCTGTCTCAATTACAAATTTATATGCTATTGATATACAAGGTGTCCTTGAATTCATGGGCCAACTTTTAAGGAAAATACATATAAAGAAGCCTTTTTTAAATATAGCAAGGTGGGGTAAAAAATGAAAAGTTTCGGCGACAAAAAACTATAAATGCGGTTGAAATAAACAGTAATCCATGTGCCACAAATGTATATCAAACAAATGTGCCACCACCTGCATCGATACAGACCTAATAGCCTCTAGCACTTAATTAACGTATACACCAGGGGTTCTATGAACAACTGCAGGGGTGACTGAAAATTTTGCAATGAAGAGTTTATCACAGTTTGGTAGACTCTATGTTTTTCACCTTGATTGCACTTATTTACCCTTGCTTGTTCCATTTACACTTTTCATTTCCAATACCACATTTCTATACAAAAAAAGCTTCTTTATATGTATTTTACCTTCCCTTAAAGTTTTGCCCATTAATTCCGGGATTCCCCGTTTATACGAATTTTCTTAGTTCTGTAGCAGGGGAATAATTTAATAAGTATGTTTTCAAATAATAGCGTTTTTGTCTACAAAATACAACTTTTATCTACATATACAGTGTATGAGTATCGTTATACAGTTAGAAAAATTACCTTTTTTTTGCAGAAAGAAGATAGCTGAACACAAGAAAACTTTAGATCCTTCAAACGTAAGAGATTTTATCGATAGATATTTAGTAGAAATAGACAATCAAAAAGATAAAAATCCCGGCAGCTCTTTCAGTGGTAAGTATGGAAATTAACTTTCAACATTTACTGAAAGGAATAATTATTTTTCCTATTTTAAATTAGGAAATGATATTACATAGCGCGAGAGGGAATCAATAATAAACCTATTGCCATAATTTTGAAATAAAAATGAAAATATGAAAAGGAAATGAAAATATTGCCGTCTACAAAAGTGGTTTCCGGCTTAAAAAGTAAAATAAAAAAACATGTTTAATGATTGCTTTATCCTTCAACGTAGTCTTCTTTCAAAGATATACACTTGCTCCAACAGTGAAGCAATGCTTGGATCTGTAGTGGGAGCTTTATAAAACAGATAACAATCTCAAGACTGAATTATCGTTTTTGTTTTGTGGTCATGTTATCTAACTACGAGCCCTAAGGTTGCAAGTTCGATTCTCGCTATTGCCAATCGCTAAAGAGCTTTCTTATAAAGCTTCAAAATAGACATTTGTCCCTAATATAAATTCGATATCAGAACAGGATTTCCTTCCAGTCAGTAAATTTTCAGATTGAGGAAGAGATTGTAGTTTGAGGAGAACCGTATTAGAAGAATAGGGTGTGTGAGGAAGAATTTCAAACAATTCTTGAAGTTTTGCCATCACAATGACAGCCTCGACAACGGGAGTATTGTCCTAGTAAGACAGGACTTTCTTCTTGACCAAATCTGGTATTTTTTTCTTTGATTTTGAAATATAATTTATCCAAAATATTAGAATAATATTCAGTATTGATGATCCTGTCTATTTATAAATAATCCAAAAATGAATTTCCCTTAAAGTCCCCCCCCCCAAAAAAAATGAACTGCCAAAACCTTACCAGCAGATGGCGCACATTTTGCTTGTTTTCGAGCTAATTCGTCCTTCGCCGTCCACTGTTTGGTCTCTGGAGTATAGAGAAGAATCTATGTCTCCTCCACAGTAAGAAGACGCCGTAAAAAAGAAGAAAAAAAAATCAGTTGGGATTGAACTGTAGAGTAGGGTGGAACGAAAAAACGGAATTTTAATTTTTAATCTGGAATAGCATGGAAAAGTGCCTTTGGGTGAAGATAAAATAAATTATAATTATGAGGAACACTACAATATGTCTTGATGTGTCGCAAGAGCGTTTAAGTTTCATGACATTGAAAATTTTGCTACATTTTAGGTTTTTTGCGAAATAATCAACTTTTGATTTATAATAGCTTGGAAAAGATGTTTTTTGATACAGATAAGATAAATAAAAATCATAAGAGTGCATTTTGAGGAGTCGCAAGAACGTTAAAGTTTCATAAAAACACACTTTTTGCAACTTTTTAAGGATTTTGGCGCATATCGGTTACGAAATAAAAAGCTTTCATTAATCATTGTCATATGAATAAGAATATATTAGCAGTTTTACCATTGCACTGGTATAATTCTAAGTCGTCGTCGGAGTGATTGTTACTGAGATAGGGGGGGGGGATTTGTCTGCGTCCGGTGACAAGGACAGAGCTGGATTCAAATTAGTAGCTTTGCAAAGTTCAAGTGAGTTGGCGTCTGCACTCTGCCTACTGTGCAACTGATTAAAGTAACTGATTTGCTAATTTGTGCTTATGGGCTTTGCTGTGAATAAAAAACAAGACAAATATCGGAGTTTTCTATGTTTGGGAAATTTAATGGTTCTATTGAAGTTGAGTACACTACTGTCGAATCTATGCTACTTTTTTATTAGACATATCCTTAAAATTGCTTCAGAGGAAGATCCTTCTGTAAACGAAATATGTGACATTAGTTCACATAATCGAACAAATATGGTCCAGAGCTTCTATTCCCTTTGCTTCTAGCAAACGAATTTCACAAATGATAAAAACATAATGTTAAGTACATTAATTTATTAAAATTCGAAAGCAGAAAATGATCAGATGAGTTTACTTTCAACCTCAAATAATTTAGAGAAGAAGCTAGACGCTTATTTGAAATTGCCAACTTGCATTAAAAAATGCCAGTTATGGAATAAACGGTCCTAAACGATCGATACTCTAACAGTAAAATGGCTAAACGTAATATTGATATTACTACTACAAGTGCTTTGAGGAAGAAATATGCAAAAAAGAGTAAAGAACTGTAGATAATAGTTAAGCTTAATTAAAAACGGGCAAAAATACTAGTGCATCAGAAACGATTACTGGCGACAATGACAACACAGTAGAGCAACAGTGTTCTTTACAAAAAGAGGCAAGTCAATCAGATACATCAAATTGACAAGAAGCAATACAATACAAAGCCCCTTTGCAGTTTAATATTGTTAAAATCTTTATATAGAAGGCATATGAAACTGAACAAAATAGTAAAGAGGAATCGGTTATTGACTTTCCCTAGCTTCATTGTCACATGCAAACAGTGGAAAGGCTGGTGACCAAATTTGCTCAAAATGTCTGTAGTTCAATCGCAAGAGAAGGATTCATAAATGCAAAAATTTATTCACGTAAAATTCTTTATGAACCTAAAAGCTAATTTGTCACCACTATTGCCAAACTAAAATACAAGAAAAAGATTTAAAGGCCCTTTTTAAAAATTTCCATTTTTTCGATTTTCTTTTATAAATTTCAAGTTTTTTGTGGCACCTTAAGATAATGTAATATTGCAACCAAATTTTTTAACATCGTTTTTGAACTTAAATGGTACCTTTTCTGCACTATTACCAAACAAAAATCTAAAAAAGTTTTTTAAAGGCCATTTTCGTTCCTCCCTATTGTACTGCTCCGATATCGACGTGCGTTGCAGTTTTTGGTCCAAGGTCAGCAAATGCAGCACCCATTTAGCTGATAACATTCTCCTACCCAAAATATTGATTTAAATCCGATATATTCGTTTTTTTTAGCTATACAAACAACCTCGGCAACCTTTGCCAATTTCAATAGGCGATTATTCACAATAGTTTTGAGAACTTTTCTAGCGATTTCATTTGTAATGTCTGAGTTTGGTTTTCCAGAATGCTTGCAAGAACACATTTAAAGTCTGAAATCCATATTTTAAGGTATCCGAGCACGTTGAAAAGATCGATTTTCGCTAAACATGACGTTTTTCAAAAATTATTTTATTAGAAAGCCCAGTCTTTGAGCTATCTAAAATAGGTTTACCTTTGTCCCTACGTTAATTAGAAGTCAAGATATTAATATTTTCATAATGTAAACCTAAAGTGGACATTTAAATAACCGGAAATAACAAGTTAAAGGCCCGAAACGTGTTGAAAATGTGTATAAGTACAGATTTAGTTTTAAATTCGGAAAATGTTTGGCAGAGAAGAACACAAAATGCCAATGAGAGTTTTTTAGTTACCCAAATATGCCTTTGTTGACCTCTGAGTCATCAGATTAGTGGTATTTATGTTTGTAATATATTTTAACAAAAGTTTCATAGGGTTATTAAATATCCTTAAGGTTGTTGGAGTGTATTCTTGTGCATATTCAGTTAGAATATTTTATGAGCTCGACAAAGACAGAATAAAGGAATTTAAACAGCATTCATTACCAAATGAAAAAAATTGCCAGAAAAAAATTAAATGATTAAAAAAGAAAAATTATTAAGAAATTAGCAGCAGGGAATTTATAAGCTATAAATATGGTGAATTTTAAGTATGTGTGACCATAATTTATTTTAAAAACAAGTTACTGTATACTTTAAATGCATTTTTCTTAAAACTGATTTTTAATCATTTCTTGATCACTTCAAATCAAATAACACAAAATATTATTATCATATAACTATGAAATTTGATGGACTTTGTCTTTGTACTATTTAGTTAGAAAATAGTATACTAAAAAATGAAAAGGATTTAAGAAAAGAATATTTTTTAATTTACAGCCTATTGTTTGAATATTAATGTCATAAAATTTTATGATAAATCTTTGACTGGCTGTAACATTTTTATTTATCATTAGAACGATACGATTGTTGTTCATTTTCTAGACAGAACTATGTAGTTTGTTTTGGTATAAGTTTTGTTAGGATGAGAATTATAGTTTTTGGTGTAGCTAATTTGAAGTTTTATAAGAATTTGCTTACATTTATGCCATTAAATGCCAATTTTCAAAAAGTATTAATGTTTATTTCAAATATTGATATCCTTTTACTAATTTAGAACTGTCTTATACCTAGAAATATGGTTAAATTATGCAGAAACCATGTTTTTCTCAAAAAGTGCTCCGAACGTATTCGGATAGCTTAATAACTCTAAATAAAGCAGACAATTACCTCAGTGTAGCTCAGTTTTAATATCCGTTGGTGATAAGACTTATATTAAAAATATTTCATCACAGCAGTTTTCTCCATAAACGATTGAAAACAAAGGAAGACAATTCTGAAGCAGCACCGTAGGAAAACAACAACCGAACACGGATCTTTTAAAATATTTTTTTAAAAAAGAAATTTTGAAGTGTTTTAATCGATGTAATTGTTTGTTTGTCAGGCCGGAAACTTTTCATCCCATCCTCGTAAGTATTTTCCGGCATAATTACCATTCATATTGAAGTACAAAAACTCAGTTTATTTAGAAGAATGAAGATTTAAAAGAAATCAAAAAATAAGTGTAAAAAGGAAGTTTAATGGAGTGAGAGAACAGATTTAATCGTTGCTCGATCGGCAATCATTATGACTTTCTCACGGAAATTAATGTTCATATCCTTCTAAACAATTACTTTACAAAAATATTCTTCGTATTACCTTAAAAATCAAAATATTACCTTTTAAGATTATTAATGTCACTCTTGTATAATTTTTTGTTTTTGATAACTTTTTAAATTGTAATTGAGCGCACCAACTGTTACAGTGTTTTTAATGTTATGATGAAACCCTTTCATCAAAACATTTTATAGCGTGCTTTAGTCAATGCTAATATCAAGTTTTAAAAATGGCATTCTTTTTACATTTAAACCCGAAATAAAATATTTACATATACTTTTATTTTTATTGCACATATACTTTTTAATTTTCATGAATTTATCATTTGTTCATATTTATTCATGTTTTTAGATATCGAATAAACAACCTGAAATGTAAAAAAAATCTATTGTATATTAATAATTTAACAACTTAAAAAATAAATAATCTCGGCGAACAAGTTGATTGCTGAAGGCTGCTAGTATTCTCAAATATACTTTCCCTCAAATTATATTCCTCTCTGGGAGACATCGGAAAGAGGATGAAAAGCTTCCGACATGGCGGTTAATTCCGGTCACTCTGAGGGTGCATGAAAAGATAGGGGTCTAACTTCAACCATCGATGATGGCACGTACTTCCTTAGGGAAGAGATTCAATAGGGGCCAGTGATTGTCCTTAAGACTCAACCACAGTTCCCGCCGGCTTTCTTGTAGCAGTGATTCGGTCATTCAGTTTTTTTCTTTTCATCTGTGTCTTTTAGGCGGGTCAGAGAGTCAGTGATAAGATTTCTCTCAAATTATACTGAATGCATTTTGATATGCTACTTATTCTTTCCATTTTTCAGAGGAGATGTTACTTAGCAACATCATGGATGTCTTCGACGCAGGCAGTGAAACTGTCCGAACTTCCATCCACTGGTTCGTGTACTGCATGGCTGCATTTCCCGATGTTCAGAAAAGAGTCCAGCAAGAGATAATGGACGTTTTAGGTACTGAAAGGCAGCCCGAGTACATGGACATAAAAAATATGCCATACGTCCATGCAGTTATCTTGGAGCTTATGAGATGGAAGAGTATAGTTCCATTGGATTTGGTGCATTAGTAAGTTTTCAATTAAGGGTTTACATTCAGTTTTAAAATGAAATTTCAAATGAAAAATGTTAGGAATTCATTGTAAACCATCAAGAACTATCAATCTTTTACTCTGTATGCTGAGAAACGAATTAAATCTACAGTTTAATTTTTATTTTATCTTATACGCAGTATTCTGATGATGATTAGGTGTGTGCCCAAAGTGACGTTACACCGGTGAAAAGTTTACAATTACAAAAAATAAAATTTAAATAGCTATCCAAAGATTCGCTATTCAAACATATCTTTCCCTTGCACGTGTACTAGATGCAAAAGAAGCTGAAGTTATACGCTGTATAGAGAAACTATAGTAATTGCCAAAATATTCCTACTTGAGATTTTGAGGAATCTCCATATTTTATATCTCTCCAAGTTTCAAAAACACAACACAGTTTTAGAAAATGTTCTCTATCAATCTAACTATCTGTGACTAAGATAACTAAAAACGATTTTAAGTTAAAAAGCAGAAATTTGGTATATGGTTTTTACACCAAATTTGCAGATCTCTATCAAATTTTTGAGTAAAATCCATTTAGGGAATCAGGGAATGCAGATAGCTATAAGGATAAAATTCAATGCACAAATTTATCTATTGTGTAGACACCTGCCAAATTTTCAACCAAATCCAACAAACAGTTGACTGTCTACTTTTAGAAATATGTGAACGCGATATTTCAAAAACGCAATGTCTTAAATATATCAAATTTGACTTGGGAATTTGTGACAAGGGCAGTTTTTCTTTTGTCAAATTTAAAAAAAATCATTTCAGAAAGAGTGCATAATAACACTAATTCTATCTTTGGATGCTATTAACACATGTCAGGGATTAATCGCCAAAAAACTCGCAAGGTTGGAAGATAGATTCAGTAAAAATTCTGAATTCACACCAAACGTTAATGTTTTGTATTTATTGTATGCAAAAGCAATATAAAGCATTCTCTGGCCTGGAAAATTTATTAGAGAGTATGTGAGAGAGTTTTGGTGAGACCAATCGCGCTGGTTCTTTCTGGCACTGGCAATTGTATACTAATTAGAGGGTTTTAATCGACAAATTTTTGATATTTTGCTAAGTTAGAGACGATACACAATATTGGCATCCAAATCTTTATGTATTTTACCTTTACTTTATTCTGTTCAACCTATCGCTTTAAAACAGAATAAAGTAAATTCTACATTGATTGGTTTCTTCGCAACTTTTTATATTGGACCGGAATTCAT
This sequence comes from Argiope trifasciata, assembly GCA_026543055.1. NCBI lineage: Eukaryota > Metazoa > Arthropoda > Arachnida > Araneae > Araneidae > Argiope > Argiope trifasciata. The sequence continues at coordinate 3,195,102 of JAPMOQ010041184.1, read as the reverse complement.
GTGTGAAGTTTTCGTCCTGAAATTTTAATTATTCTACGGATGTATGGATTTTATTTATTCTTCGAACATCAGATGTAAATTTAAGTTCAGGGAATGATAATAACAAGAATAATAGTAATAATAAACATAATTCTCTATCTTCCAATGAGGTTAAAGCTAATTGTAATTCTGAAATAAAAAGGTATTTTTAAAGATAAATTACAATTTATTGTAAAATATAGCAATCTATTTATCCTCTTTTATGGTATATTTATAAAGTTATAACGTTATAGCACATATTTACATATTCACAAAAGCTACAGCATATGTGTAGACGTATTTATATATGTACAAGAATTATATAGGATATTCTTTGCTTATCTTGATGATTATTATACTTACTTACGGATGGGTGATAAAATAATATGGACACCCATAAAATAAAGGTGAAAAGCTTTAATAATAAAAGGTCAGACACCTTTTGACTTAATTCAACTTTGTTTTCGATATGGGATGGATGTATAGAGGTCATGAACAATATTACGTGGAATATGAATCCGTTCTTCCTGGAGAACAGTCTAATTACGAAATTGTAGATGGTGGTGGAAATTTAGTACAGAGTTTTGATGCCAAAAATCCCAAAATTGTTCAAGTCAGCAGATTGAGGAGATGAAGCAAGATGTCCTGTTTCTTCTTCATTCTTTTCAAATCATTTTCGATCGATTTTTGTAGTGTTGATAGGAGATTTGTAGTCTTGATAAAAGTGGACATTCTCCGGAAAATTAAACTCAGAGGGAAGGATACATCTGATCCCCAAGAATAATGACATATTGAGCAGTTGCAACCTTCTAATGTAGAGTAACAAGGTGGTCCAAAATTATGTCAAGGTATTGTACCCCATACTATAAGGGAACCATCTCCATGCTTGATACTTAATAAGAAGCAGTGTGGAAAAAATGCTTTAATGGGCTTTTTCAGCATAAACAGGTCAAATTTTCTGAACTATGATGAAGATTCATCTGAGCTGATGACTTTTTGCCACTGTTGTGAAGTTCTGTTTCTACGCCTTTTACATCATTAAAATCATTGAAAAGATGAAGTGATATTACCAATAGTTTATGAATTGTGACCCTTCCATGAACATTTGGAGAATGTTCACTTTGAACAATTTCTACTGAAATGAGGTTCAGAATTTGACTATTCAGCTCATACGTTATCTAGGATCAATGTTGATACTCTTTCGGGCCATTATGCGAATCAATGCAAGTCACTGTTGGGCTTCATAGATGCCATTTTATGGCATTTTGTGTACGCTTTCATAATATATGATACAGTACACCTTGCATGCCCCAAATAATTGGTTGTTTCCGTCACTGTGCAACTAGAGAACCGCAAAAATCAGTCATGCCTTTTCTGAACTCTGACAGGTCAGTCATTATTGAGCCTTTCAGAGAGTATGGTAGATGGTAGGTATCAGTCATTATTGAGTGTTTCAGAGAGTATGGTAAATGGTAGGTATCAGTAATTTAACATCAGTTAAGTGTAGCAACTAATGTTAAATGACTGTTACTTTACTTTTTATAGCCATTAGGTAGCAGACCTAAGAGCAAAGTGATATTACGTTCTATGGTTTTTTTTAATGGAGCATGTGCTTTTCATGGGTGTTTGTATTGTTTTCAAACCCATCCGTAATATTTTGCATTCAATAGTTTTGGTATTAAATGAATGCATTTTGCAAAAACAGAAAAAAAGGAAAATTTCTTCCAAAACTGAATATAAATTTCTGAAAAAGCATAAATATTATTTTCTCTTCAACTAAATATTATGTTTTTCCGTTATACTTACAGCACTCTGGCGAACACCACAGTGGGTGGATACGACATACCAAAGGGAACAACCATAATTGCTAATTTTTGGAATGTACACCACGATCCTAGATACTGGGAAGAACCAGATAAATTCAAGCCAGAAAGATTTTTGAGTAAAGATGGCAAGTCGGTGGTGAAATCAAGCAATTTCATGGCATTTTCTTTAGGTAACTTTATGTAACATATCAATAAACACATTGGTTTCCAAAATCTATGACATATAAAAAAACAAGTCAATTAAAGCAATAATGTATAAAAGTAACGTTGTATTAGAATATGATATGCAAATTAGTGAGGTGGTTCTTATTTAACATCTTCGAACAAGTATCTTCTATTTCTTGTATTTCATCAGTCAAGGTTTTAAATCACAAAAGGTATTCAAATGAAAAGATACGAAACGACACTGTAGGCATAAATGATGAATTTATTCAAAGTATACACCATAGACCTGACCATAACAATCTCATTGATTAACGAGTCGAAGTATTCCTTCCTCTCCGAATTTTTGTGGCCGTGACAGGTCCCAGTCCTTCACAGCGTCCGAGTTGAAGCTCTTCCTTTTGAGATGTTTTTTTCAGGGGACCAAACTCATGAAAATCGCAGGACGATATGCCCAGGTTATAGGGCAGATGGTCGAACTGCTCCCATTTGAACTTGGCCAGTTTCGCGTGTGTGAACCTGCAGACGAGAGTATGTACGTTATTAAGGAACAGAATTACACCCTCCGTGAGTAGCCCCAATATTTTGTTCTTGATGGACCTGCGTTGTCTTCGAATCGCCTCACAGTACACATCAGAGGTAATGGTTCTTCTGTACTCGAGGAATTCTACGTAACGGACATCGGACTGCGAACTCAAGGGCGCCGTCAAGCCCTTGTTCTCGTCATGGAAACAAGATTGCTGAGAACAAGGCATCCTTCAACTCGTTAATGAATGGGATCGTTGTGCTCAGAACTATGGTCTATATTTTTAATAAAGTCTTCATTTATACTCCCTTCGTGCCTTTTCAGTTGAACACTCTTGTACTAATATATGTTTACTATTATATGTTATATATGATTTCATTAAGAATGTTGCTCTTAGAAAGAACATTTAATTTTTTCTGAGAATAATATTTATTCTTTTTATATAGAAAATATATGAGAAGTAAGGTGAGATATATGAGTTATGGTATTTATCTGTACAATTAAACAATATTATTACGAATCTGTAATATTGCTTTCCAATTTTTTAAATCCCACTCCTGACAAGAGAGATTTATAGATATTCCTATTAAATACTGAATGATAATCCTGTCAATGATTTCTGGTCTGGAAACAAATTCAATCGCCATTTGCCAATGAAAATGACTCAGTTCCAGAAAATATAGGAATACCGGTTGAGTCATTTAAGATTCAGCGATATGTTTTGACTTTTAGAGGATACTTATGCGCAAGGTGAAAGTGTTCTCTTAAGAAATATATTCCATTTTACAGGTTTAACAATAAATTCACAAAATTTTACTTTTCAGTGCTACTTAGTAGAACTTTGAGATTTAGTTAAAGTAAAGTTTCCGCTCACGTCTAACGTGTTTTCATAGCTTCTATAGCTTCTATTTCAAATGTCTGGTGCCGCATTCAGCCCTAAGCCTGAGTGGTCTTTTTAAATCTAAAAATGTCTTGTCACTCTTTCATTTAAATAGTGTTGATTGTATAGAAATAAATACAGGGAACAATCCTATTCTTGATTATTATATAAGTTTCATATTTACAGATACGAATTAAAATAAAAGCATGCAGCTAAGATTAAGTCCGTTCGTTCATGGCAAACGACACGACTTTCCCTCTCCGTCTGCCCCCACCGGTCAGTCCTCTCTGGGGGAGACCTTCGAACCCGGGATGCAAGAGTTGGCAAAATATCCCTGTGGAGGAAAAACCATGGTCATTCCTGACTGTTAATTTTCATCATTCAAACAAAATTGAGGAAATAAAATACGATAATTTTTTTCCATTTTAATTAATTACGTTTTATATCTTTCGACATTTTCTGTATTATTCTTGCGTTTCATAATCCGAATCCCTTCTGCTCGAAAGGGTAGGCATACCTCAAATTAGAAACAGATTTTGTACCTCATCCATGTGACGCAATCGGTTATTCATTCCTACAAAGTTCTATATAGTTTTTCTGAATGCTGCCTATTTTAATAGTTTTTGTTGACTTTTAAATAATTTCGAGTTTCTAATTATAACATCGCTTGAATATCAAGTAACAAAGTGTGATTATTATCAGAATAGTGAGATTACCTACAGAATTACTAAAAGTTAATTCTTAAATCACCTGTATCTTTAATAAGAAAATCGTTTGGATACTAGGCAACTCGTTAGTTATTGCCGAAATAAAAATTAACCAGCTGTTAATTGCTTGTAATTTAATTTTAAAGTCATTTGGTATTTTTGATAATAACCCTGGATATCATGCAATATAGTTTCACCATTGTCACAGTAAAACATCTACATAAATAGCTCTATTTATATTTATATGTTTTAGGTAGAAGAGTCTGTCCTGGAGAATCCATGGCCTATATGGAAATGTTTTTGTACTTCACTTCAATGCTTCAAAAGTTTGATATAGTGTTTCCAGAAGGAACGAAGCCAACATTCGAAGCCAAGCTTAAGCTCTCTTACAGATTGGAACCCTATTTAGTCCGCTTTCTTCCTAAGAATTGAAAAAGTAACTGCATTGGAGCGTCAACTCTTTGACTATTCAAGCACTTGTAATAGAGATCTGCAAGAATAGTTGTTGATCAACCGAAGTGATGTCCATTTTATAATGAGACAGAGCATACATTTTAAGATTTTCAGTTAATTCATATTTTATCAATTTTTTAAAAAAATATTCAGATGGATCCTGGAATATTATACGATGAATTTACCAAATCAACTATATAAAATAATTTTTAATTGTTGGAAATAAGCTTATTAGAATTTGTTTCCAAGTTCTTGTATAAAGTTTAAAACATTCATTACTTCTTCGTTTTCTAAAAAACAATTTAACATGAAACGTATTTCTTAAAAAGTTACAAAATCTAACGTTTTATACAGTCCCTTGATATTACCAATCATATTAAGTTAAATATTCTTGTCACTGTAATATTTTAAACAAACATACAAGAAATATCCATTCTATTGAGACTAAAGCACAACGATTTTTAAAAAGTCTTAAGTTACTATTTCAGAGGGATTTTTAAAGCTAAATTCGTGGCATATAGAGGGATTTTATGGAATCATTTGCAAATCGAAATTATACACCTTTGTCTTACTTTTTCAAACTGTTCTTCTAAATTCGGATATATTGGGTGAGTGCAAAAGCTCTACCCGTTTTCATTACCCATAAAGAAGATAAAATAAATGCAAAATGAACAGTGTTTATTATTGTGCATAGTCCTCTTTGCTATCCATTACCTCGTGCCATCTTTCTGGTAGGAGATGAATCTCATGGTGGTAAAATTCCAAAAAAAGTCTTGAATGACAGTTTTCACAGCATCAAGATGTCTGAAGGAATTATTCAATGCAAGAAATAGGTGAAAATCAGTTGTGGTCAAGTCAGGAGAACAGAGTGAGTGGGGTAAAATCCCCCAACCAAAGTCCACTAACCTTTGGCGAGAGATGGCAGCAGCATGCGTCCTGGCATTATCATAATGAAGGATAAAACCGCGATTACTGAAGAGACCTTGAGGATTTTCTACGAAATTTTAAGATAGACTGTCTAATGGCAGACAGAAGAAGGTAGCATTGATGGTTTGGTTGAGTGGCAGCACCTCCTATTGAATGACAGAACATCCCTGCACACCCTACTACAAACTCAATAACACTTTCTTGGGATGAAGTTCAGTTTTCGAAGTCGATGCAGGTGGATCAGAAGTGTGACACACAGTCCTATGACGCTTTACGTTACGGAACATAACCCACTTCTCATCTCCTGTCACAGTTAGTGTCAAAAATAGGTCGTTTTTGTACCGGGAAAGCAAGGTAACAAAGATAGTGGTTCGGAAATCACAATAATTAGCTGTCAGGTTATTTGGACACCTGATAGCCAATAACCTGAACCAATTTTTTCTTAAAACCCATCTTAACCAACCCTCTCTTCAACCACCTGTCAACGTACATCCAACCATTTTTTGATGTATGTTGAATGTTTTCACTAATTATAGCATGGTTGGGTTCGGATTATTTTTATGGTTTGGTCAATATCATCTCCTCCAACTTGTGATGCTGTCTACTTCTAAGCTGACCTTGGCAGCTTCTGTCTCCTTCCCTGAATTTCCGAAACCATCGATGGCATGTGCTTTCATCTATTGCATTCTGCCATAAACTTGATATACAATGCGAGATGCTGAGGCTGCCTTATTCTTTTTATCGAACTCGTTTAACAAATAATGTCTTATATATTCCTTCTAAAATCCCCAAGGGCACGTCGTAATTGGGAATGAGATGCTTCCGGCAAGGTGGTTGGATCTCGCCAACTGGGGGATCTGACTCCGCCCATCAGTGACGGGACGCACTCCCTTCGGGGAGGATTATATCGTCGCTAGTGATGGCCCTTAGGATTCAACCATAGTTCCCTCCAGTGTTGATATTTCGGCGGTCCGGTCATTCAGGTATTTATTTCCGAGTGCCTAAGGGCGGGATGGAGAATCAGTGATTAGGCGGGTTGAAGAGACAGCGTCATCTCTTAAAGGCGGGGAAGGGTGATGAGAACATTACAATGATTTTAACCATTTATGATGGATAAAAAACAGCCCATTTAACTTCTGAATCAATTAACCAAACTCCTTCTTGCTTTCCATGTTACACCTACTTAGATTTTTTTTTGTGAGATTATTAACTTGTGATACACGGTGCATTTACATGTAAGGCATCCACGCGTTTTATTGACAGACGATTTGCATCATTACAGTGTCATATGTGACGTCAGCTCCATTGCAAATTTGCACATCCAAAAATGGGTAGAACTTTTGCACTCATCCAATAGGACCTTTTTCATGCAAAACTGCTATAACTCGGTCATAAAAGGATGAACTGTTTTTAATGATTTGTTTTAGAATTTCTATAATTTTTTAAAATTAAATATGACTTATAGAACCTAGGTTTAAAAAGTTAGATTTTGTAATTTTTAAGAAATATATTTATTGGCTCAAGCAATATAAAATATAATTTTTCTCATCATTAAAAGCATTTTTTCCCAACTGAAACGTTAGCATTTTAGAAATTGTCTATCAGGCTATGATAAGAGTGGACACCCTGTTTATTGCGTTCTTGTACTTTTTTGTTTTATTTCTGTATGTATTTAGTGGACTTATACATTACAAATAATCAACATGACTTAGACATAATGATTTATATGATTAAAACATAAAATAACTACCGGAATTATTTATTCAAAAGAATATTTGCAGGTTTTATCACCGTTTTATTTAAAGATAAGCTTACTGGTTTTTAAATTTTTTTATCTTCTATTTACTTTGATCTAGAATTATCTCGTGCACATCATAGCTGTCAAACTTATCTCAGAAGTTTATCAATCGATTTGTATCAGTAACCTTGTCAATGTGTAAAAAATCACAGAGAATTGAACAAAAAGGGAGCACTAAAAATGATTGACATAACTTTAACTGATTATTGATACAATAAAAAGGATGATAATTGTCATGTTCAGAAGGTCTAATGATAAGAATATTAAAATCCAGAGATAAAAAAGTTGATTAATAGCTACTTATTTGATATGTATGTACACAATGCACCAGAAGGCAAAATTACATAAATGTTACGTATTAGTTTTAAAATAGTGTAATTATTTTCAGAAAAATATTTTCATTACAATTAAATGAAGCAAATGGAAGTGACCTTCCAGAAACGTTCTTGCATATTCTTTACTGTACTATCCCTCCCCTTAGTATAAAATTGTCGATCTTGGCTAAGACCACGATTCACGAGTGCCTTACATAATATCGGTGAACATAATTTAGAAAATATATATCTTTGAATATCGTAAATCTATCTCGCAAATATGCATTTTTGATGCCTTTTTTTCAATCATTTAAAAACAAAATTATATAAGGAACTACAGCTGTTTTCACAAGATCATATTTAGAATTGTATAGACTTAAATAGTTTTGTTTAATGGTTTTTTTCTTAATAGTCTTGGCTTTCTTAATAGTCTAAGGCTAATAGGCTTTCTTAATAGTCCTAAGGCTAAGCACTAAGACTTTCTTAATAGTTCGATAGCTAGGAAATAAAGAAAATAAAACAGTTAAGTGGTCAAAGCTTTAATAATTTATTAATTGGTTATTTCTATTGAACATTTTTGTAAAATAATCCTTTTTAATTTTATATTTATTTGAAATTTATTATTTCTTTATAATATTTCGTGATAATTAAATACTTGTATGTATGAGTAAAAGCTGTCATTAATGAATACTTATAGATAATGTTTCAAGAATTTCACTACTTTACTCCTTTTGTCTTCATAGTTTACGAATGTATAAAACACTAGACGCCTTTGGCGACCAGAAGGTTCGTCAAGAGTAATAAGGTCTAAGATTTTCAATTAAATACTTATGTGCCTTGCTCTCTTTATAATTTCTCTGCCAGATATACTTAAACTTCGAAAGTCACGTAACACTGATTTACTAAATTAATGATATAGATGTTGCAAACGATCATAGAAACCTTTGTCTTGTATTTCTTTTTTAGAAAACATAACATTTAATATTTATTTAATTTCATCCAATCACGTGGTGAATGTAACATTTTTTTTTTCGATTTAATTTGCAGTCATAGTTAATTTATTTTTAATTTGAACTTCTGTCAGTATGATTTCAACAGTTTAATAAAAGCTATTTTTTTCCCTTTGCTCGTTCATTATTTATTTTAGAAAATGTCACATATTATATTTCTTTTATTTTATCCAATCACGTGCTAAAAGTTGCATTTCTTTAGATTTAATTTGTAATGATAGTTGTTTTTTTTTAGTTTGAACTTCCGTCAATAGGATGGCAACATGCTGATAAAACCTAATTTTTCCCCCTTGACGTGCTCATGCAGATTAAATTTTATTGTTTTGTCCGAAATATATTGTTGTAAAACATGCTTAAAATATTTCTTTAAAAATTCGTTAAAAATAGAAGCTTAAGTTATACATTAAAACAAAGATACCATTAGAAAGCTAATTTTTTAATCTTTAAATTGATGTAAAAATCATGTTTGTGCGATAATATTTTCGGAAGTTATAGCGGAAAATCGTCGAAATTTCGCTTAAATTTTAATTAATTCAAATTCTAATTAAACATTCGAAAAAAGGGCTCCGAGGTGCACATTCCCAACCTCCAAGGTATACATGTACCAAATTTGGTAGCTGTAGGTCCAACGGTCTGGCACCAACACACACACACACACACACACACACACACACACACACACACAC